>BSBK01002154.1:32500-625000 GCA_027943335.1 Chamaecyparis obtusa | reverse complement strand
ACATAGATTGAAATATTATATAAACATCATGTTCATGTAGAATCAAACATGTATATAAATTAAAAAAACATAGATTGAAAGTATGTAAGTTAATCACACATGCACGTATAGAGTGAAAGTATATATAACATGCATGAAACATCAATCATAGATCAAGTAATATAAACATGAAACATATGGACCAATCATGTGTCAAACATTCTATCAAAAGGACCTACAAATCAAATAATATCAAAGTGTACAATACATATGTCAATCATCTAGAGTCTAGAAATGAAATATAACATCAAATGTACATGTAATATGTCTAGATCAAATATGAAAGTGCTTAGGACTCATCATGATGACTCCTCACTAAGTGGTTAGATCCAGAGTGACTATCATGTTGTGGAGGATGTGTAGATCCCTACAAAGAAAGTGATATAAATTAATATATATCTACACATCTTTGTATGTTCGATAAAATATTACAAGAAAACATGTTATAAAGTGTGTAAACACATAGTACATGTACACACATCGATTATTAAAAACTCACTATAGTCCACTGCTGATGTCATCATTGAGTGAGTCTCGATGATGTACATGATCAGTCCTCAAAGAAAAAGTAACAAGAGGCATATCCTGGTCAAGAAAAAATATATCATATATATAAATACATGTATATATATTATGTATTGAAATTTTTTAAATTAAAAAAAAAGAAGTAAATTTACATGCTAGGTGAAATATTTCAAATAAATTACTTAAATTGTAACATTAAATATATAAGATTTATACTTGTGTAGATGGTGGCACCCGATAGTACTCAAACTCCCTAGCCTCGATCCTATCAACCGAGATATCAAGATTTTGTTGTGTCTGGTCCAAGCTCAACTTTGTATCTGCAACAAGAGTAGTTGGCACACGTCTCTCTAATGATGAATGCAACAGACTAACCAAATGAGAAGGCATGTGTTAGCATGATTTCAATACCTGAGTTTCAAAGTTTTAAATCTAGTCCTCAGAAGAAAGATTTCCTAAATTGCCCTAATTTCTTGTATTGGTTTTGTTAACATTGTGTTTTTAAAAATCTTATGTTCCATAAAGAAGCATTCAGGGTGAACTGTGAATTTAAACCTCAAAGTATAAAGTTCAAAGTTCAAATTTCAGACTTCAATGTGTAGAGTCAAATTTCAAGTTCAGATGCCTAGTTCAAAACACGGATTTTGAAATGCAAGTTCACCTATCCATAGTTAAGTTTCTAAAGCACAGTTGTATGGTTTTAGTTCATTGAATCAAGCAATTAATGTTTGATCATTTGATAGTATGGTCTCAGGCTTCACAACCCCAATCCATTTTCAATTTCAGTGGCACTATGCTCAGATGGCTCAAGGATTCAAATAACCCAAAACTAAAAGTTCAAGGGTATATCCTCCTCTCCTCAATTTAGAATTTGCATTTAACTTTTCAACTAGCCCACAAGCTTAGTTATATGTGATTTGATAGCTCAGTTTTAAATATCTAAAACCTACCTTGACCATGTCATATAAAGTATATGGATCAGGCCTAACACAATTCCAGAACTATTGGTGGCAATGATATCCCAATAGAATGAATGAGATTCATTAATATGGTTGCCCCAAATAACAAAGAAAGTATCACTACTGATTTATGAAGGAATTCAAATTCAATGCTAGGAATGTTAACAGGGGCGCGGGTGACTAGATTCACATTTACAAATTGATCCCATAAACATCATTTTGCCCACATTTGAATATGAACTGCATATATGTGAAGAATGGTCCCAAATAGTTTGACAAAATGTCAAAATATCACACCCCAATTTATAGCAGGCATCAATTAGTGGTCTTTCCCATAAATCATACCCAAGCCTATGGATTAGAAGAGCATCAAATGAACTTTCCAAATATGCAAGTGACCAGCTTTCTGTCCTATCACAAAATCAATATGTGATTTCTGCATTGTTGATTGATAAAAGAAGGAAAATAAGGGAAATTATGTGTGTAGAAAAGAACCTTCACGGAATAAATTTACAAAATTTCCCAATGGTCTTTTTACTTAGAAATCCATTGGAAACAATGCAGTAAAAATGGATGTGTGCTTAGGCAGATTTTAGGAAATCATTCATAATAAATTTTTTTGGTATTGTTAGAGAAGAGCTAAAAGTGACTACAAGCTTTATTTTGGCAAGTCGGATTTCTTGACAGTCATACAGACTTTCATTCTGTAGCTAATATCTTTTGACTCAGTGATTATCTTTCCAATCACTCCAGTCAGAATTTTGAACACTAGGATTGATAACACATATTTGAAACTAAGGTCAATCCAACAGTGGAGTCAAAAGATATGCCCCTTGAAACAAGACCTAATTTTACTGGCAGAAGTATTTTTCAGTCCGCCTAGCAAGAGGAATATTTTTATTGTGATTTAACATATTTAAATGTCAGTTGTTCAAACATCATTTAATATGCTAAAATATATCCTTATAAATTTGAAAATTAATAAGTATATCAGCTTCTAAGAACATAAGGGGGAGAGAAAATATAATTCCAAGATTCGATTATGAAGGGAAAAATCAAAAAGTCACGGGAAGGATTATTTATTTAGGGAATATTTTCAAGAAGGGGGTTCTCCTTTTTCCAACGAGTCTTGTGGCTACGGGGAGGAAGAATGCTTTGGTACCAGATGTAACAAAGAAAGGAGGAGTTAATACATTTTCATTTGTTGAATAGCTTGATAAGATTGTAGAGACAGGACAATCTTATGGTTGTTTTTGTTATGTATTTGGAATAAAATAAATGTATATATATCAGACCTTGTGATATGAATGTGTATGTTTCCAATAGAAATTGATCGTGTGGTTATTTCTCTTGTATTTTGAATGTAGTTCTGCATTGTCTTTCAAAGTTAATGAATCTTTTGGTATGTGTATTATGTTCTAATAGATCGAGGTATTTAAATCCTTTGATTTCTATGATTGAGGAAGATCAAATAAATGATCTATGGTCATCTATTTACTTTTTCTCTGAATCTTTCACATTACAATCACATTCATTCCATAGTGATGGATGAATGTTAGCATAGCCTTCATGTCTTCTGGTCAAAGACATAATCTTTTATTTAATTCACTACAAATCTTTCTAGGAGGGAGCTATACCTCGCAATTTAGAGGAGGGTTATCAATCTAATGATAACTCATGCAACTGTTGGTCAACTTTGTTCTTCATTTTGGGCAATTTGAGTTAGTTCTTCCAATCACTTTTTAAAGGACAAATATGTTTACCAACAACATGGAAGTCATATCGTCATGTTTCAGCAAGTCTAGGTAACCCATAGTGGTCATGCTGAAGTCAACATCGTCAAGGCCAACATCAGAGAACTGGTACCCCTACAGTGACTGAAGGATTTTTACATGTGCCTCTCCCTCTACAACAATAGAGTGTTCAATAGGTGGATCCTCATGAGAACTACCACTATGGCCACAGATTGGGTGATGAGAAGGATGTGGGCTGAGCGTATCTGACAATGCCCACATGAGCTCTAACATCCAATATGGGGATATCATGCTCTGTTTCTATAAATGCATATCCAACCAATAAATTCTCAACCAAACTAGTGAATGTGACCTATGTCATCTCTCATGTAAGTCCCTCTATGCTTGAAAGTGAAGGGATGCTCACTGTACTATACATGTCATGTGCGGTCCTACTAGAGGATGCTCCACTTGATGATCTAGAGTGTCATCGAGACATCAAGTACTAAGCCAACCTGATCACTAAATATGGATGTGATAATTGCTACAATGTCCCCCACACTATCAATCACACCTCAAAGTTGGGTTCAATGAATGACATCATCTACCACAGGGACCCAATGAAGGAGCTATAGTAGGTTCCCTCTGACCAACAATGGCCCTGTGTACTGTCCTTTGGTGATCAGCTCAAGGAAAAGAATCTCTATCAGCAATTCTACCTCGCCCCTATCCTAGATGTCTTGGAAAATTAGTGTAATTAACGGCCCTCCCTAAATGAACCTCAGCAAAACTTTGTTGTGCAAAGTACAATGTAGTCTGGTCGTTATTTGGATAACGACCGTGGACAACTAGAAACCGTGGGTATATCAATGCTGATATAGCAAGATCTTGACACTTGGTAACTAGATATCCCTTCACATATTGTAAGTTCGCATAAGATGGGAAAGCTTCCATTTTCAGGGTTGCTTTAGGCACTAAAGCCTATACCTCCTTAAGAGATAAACCTAGATCCAACCTCTTGTCTCTTCCTCTCAAGTATGGCCTCTATAACATCTGGTGTGTAGGGAGTGGTACCATGAATGTCATCTCAAATACTAATCAAGCTAGTAAGTATGGAATGACATGTGCTCTTATAGACACTAGAGCTAGTTAGACTGTTTATGGAATCTTACAACCGTTCAATTTCTCTATTAGTGAGTGCAAATAGTTCCTCAGAGGGAATTGATACATCTTCCATGTGATCTGTAATAATATCTAGATAGATTTATATATGTACGTACTTGAAATATTTTATTTACTGTCAAATGAAGTCTACATATATGTTTTCCCTAATTTAATTAAAAATAAAATTAAGTACACATTTCACTACATTATTGAAGTAAAATCAATTACATAAATTATATTTAAATGTAAATAAACATGCACTACATATGTACACACACATGCATATATACATGCGCACATACATACATGTACACATATATATACATGTGCACACACACACACACACACACACACACACACACACACACACACACACACACACACATATATATTATATTATATATGTGTGTGTGTGTGGTGTGTGTGTGTGTGTGTGTCAATATGTATATATACATGTGCATATACGTACATGTGTGTATACATGCACATATATGCAAACATATATACACACATACATATATATATCTACATACATGTATATGTATACATCATGTGCATATATATACATGCATATACATCTATATACATGCACATAGTACACACACATATGTGTGTGTGTGTGTGCGCATGTGTGCACACATGTATATATATGTACATATATACATGTATACATATATATATGTACACATATACATGTATACATATATATATGTACACATATACATGTATACATATATATATGTACACATATACATGTATACATATATATATGCACACATATACATGTATACATATATATATGTACATACACATATATGTATATACATGTGCATATACATATACACACATATATATAATATGTGTATACATTTATATATACACATATATATGTATATACATATATATGTATACATATACATCTATATGTGTACATATATATATATGTATATATATACATATATATGTCTACATATACATATATATATGTGTACATATACATATCTATACACATATATACATGTGTGTGTATATATACATATATACACATAGATACATCTATATACATATACATACATATGTACACACACACACACATATATATATATACACATATATACACATATATACATGTATATATACACATATACATATACACATGTATATACATGTGTATATACATATATATACATGTATATATACATATATATACATACATACATATATATACATACATACATACATATATATACATACATACATATATATACATACATACATACATATATATATACATATATATATATATATATATATATATATATATATATATATATATATATATATATATATATATATATATATATATACATATACATACATATATACATGCATATATACACATATACATGCATATATACATATATACATGCATATATACACATATACATGTATATCTACACATACACACACACACACACATATATATATATTAAAAATAATAAATAATGTAAATTGAATATGAAAGTACCTCTGAAAATGATGCTAAAAAATTGGAAGCCCCACTTTCAACTCTGCTGAAACTGTGAAAGTGATAGTTTCGACGATCTTAAAAACCCCATCAAATTTCAACCGCCATACTTTTGATCGAAAGTACTAACTTACTTTTGATCGAAAGTAACTTCTGATCGAAAGTACAAATTTTTCATACTTTCGATCAAAAGTTTATTACTTGCAATTGAAAGTAGTGGATACTTTCTATCGAAAGTTTGGTGGATAATATTTGCCCTCGTGCTTTTCCGGATGAATTCCTTCCTTTGAAAAATTGTAACCCGCTATTATGGGTTCACCCACCAAATAACACGACATGCAGCCTGAAGCATAAAAACAACAATTTTCACCTCCTGAAGACATAAGATGTCCAGGCCAGAAACCCATTAACGAGCATTTTTCACACAATATTTTCTAGGCAGGTCTATGAGACCCCGCACATTCCATGAGATGTAAATCATGAGAAAACCTCAAGCATTTCATCCTCGTCCTCAAGAGAGGAGAAACTGTTGTGCAAGAACTCAGAATGAGGATCCTCATCAGAGAGGAGATGCCACTTTTTTTACAACTCTCCTTTGCACTCAGCATGCCCAAAAGGGTTACGAGAGCGACGCAAAGATGGAGAAGAATAAATTGTTGAAGTCACTTGCAGTGTGTGAACCAAAGGAGGTCTGGCAGCAATAGTAACTGCATTACTCCCCTGTTGAGAAGGGTTTGAAACAAGTGGTGCCTTGTCTGGTAGCCTAGTAGAAAGAGAGGTGCCAACACCTTTAGCAGCCTTAGGGCCATCCTGTGGTTTTGAACCTGGCATAGTCTTATCCTTATGACCCACAATGGTCCATTTGTCCTTCTTCTCTTCCTTTTTCAGGCCCTCTTGAGGACAGGATCCTAAATCCTTGGGAGGTAGCTTAATTCTGGGAATTGCCAGAGGGTAATCCTTGATCTTCTGCTCCACCGACTGGCACCAATAGCATGTGTTTGGAAAATTCAGATAGAGCATCTTCTAGTTGAAGGTATTACCACCCACTTGAATCTCAAGGATTTCTTTAAGATCTTGAAAAAGATCAACTTCAACACAGACCCTCTTTTAAGGGCGAGCGTTAAAAAAAATGGTCGTGTTCAAGACAAATCACTTTACCGACCTTTTGTGTAATGGTTTGAATGAAAGGCCAACAAGGCAAGGGAAGGCCAAGAAACTCAACCCACACAGGCACCCTAAGCTTTTTGTCATTTGAGATGGTGAAGTCTTGAGACCAGCACTGAAAAACCAAGAGGGAAGACCTAATGGTCCACGACCCACAAGTGAAGATAGCTTTGACATTAGCAGGATTGAAGAACCGAAACAAAAAAAACCCTTTGGTAAGGTTTTGAATGTCGTCCAGTCGAACTCCATGAGGAGTCTAGGCTTTGGCAATCCAGTCTTTAAGCATGCTTTCAAGAGGGGTTCCTCCCACAAAATAACCTATCAAAGTATGTTGCTCTAACCAAACACAAGCATTATCAAAATCCTGAGCAGCAAGCACAACATTGGGAGATGGCATACCTCGTGAAACATCTTCGGAACGAACTTGCAAGGTCTCTTGGTCAGAGGCGCCATTATAAACCGTCACCACTCCAACACCAGCAACAACTATTGAGCTAAAGGTGGTCGAAGCCATTAAATACCTAGGCTAATCCTGCTGTAAATGTAGTATGACAGGAAAATGACGCAAAATAGCAGAACACGACTCAAAATCCTAGCAAGGCAAAAACCAACAATGCACTTTTCAATACCTGAGCAAGAAGCACAACATCGGGAGATGGCATACCTTGTGAAACATCTTCGGAACGAACTTGCAAGGTCTCTTGGTCAGAGGCACCATTATAAACCGTCACCACTCCAACACCACAACAACTATTGAGCTAAAGGTGGTCGAAGCCATTAAATACCTAGGCTAATCCTGTCGTAAATGCAGTATGATAGGAAAAGGACACAAAATAGCAGAGCGCGACTCAAAATCCTAGCAGGACAAAAACCAACAATGCACTTTTCAATACAAATTTCAGTATTTAAAGTCCTTGATCTACTTCATTACCCTTCAATCTCTTTTAATAAGAATGTGAATGTTAAACCAGTAATTTAAAGTTCAAATTCAAAATGAACATAAATAAATATAATTTAAATGTTAAATTACTAAACCAAAATTAAAATTCTATATTAATAAACCCAAATGATCCCAATCTTGTATTGAAAAAAATGATTTAAACATGATTGTATACTTCACATAAACCATATATAACTGTCATAGAGAAACACCGATTTTCATAATTGCCCTATTCTTGTTAAAGGCAAAGAACTACATTACTATTATTATGAATATAGCTACAATATTAAGAGTGCAATTAGGTGAATAGAATTCATGACAAGTATCTCCTTAAAAATATTGAATAAGAATATTATAAGCATTCCGACGAGGAGATTCAATATTATATGCTTTAGAAGGCACGCGGGAGCAATAGAAGAATCCTCCGTAAGGAGAGAATGACACTTCAACCTCGAAGAAAAAAAAGGTGACGAAATTATGCCATCAACATTATTAATTAAATCAGAGGAAAGAATCTATTCATAACGCTGCCAGTCCACTACAGTCGCCTTGATGATCTCGTCGTACAAAACATCTAATTCTGACAACGAGATTTCAGGCTGGACAAAAACACAGAACCCAAAATTATTAGCTCCAATTACGGATTAAATCAAGACATATCAAACGAACAACAAATTGGGTATCCAAGGAAGATCGCAGGAATTCAGAAAAATCAACAAATTGGGCATCCAAGGAAGATCACAGGAGTCCAGCAAAAATCAACAAATTGGGTATCGGTGAACAACATCAATCCAGGGATTCCCAACGTCATCAGGACCCAGATCACGAAGAGCCTTCCAGACAATGGAATTACATTTGAATCCAGTCCCAAAAGCAATCATCCAAACCTTATCTCCTTTCCTGATCCGCTTCTTGGCTTCAAAATAAGCTAACTGATACATCACCAAGCTGCTCGATGTATTCCCAAACCTATGCAAAACCATTCTTGCAGGCTCCAGAAGATATTCACTCAATCGCAAACTTTCACCAATCTTGTTTATCACGGCCTTTCCACCAGTGTGAATACAGAAATGATCAAAAGCCCGACGAAAATCTGGAACATATGGTTTAATCTCCATCCTCAGAAAATAAATACCCACAAGAGACAACACATATTTCAGCTGCTCTGAATAAGGCAGAACCAATGGAGCCAAAGATCTGATATGATCATGGAGTCCTTCACTGGCAACCCTAATCAGGTCCTTGGAAAGCGACATTCCCACAAGACCATCTTCATCCTCCTTCTGAAATGCTGCCCGGTAAGACTTATCATCTGCCCCACGGTGAGTCCTCAGGCTCTGAAGAAGCTCCAGCTTAGACTGGTTTCGATCCCCTACCCTACTAGACAATACAACAGCAGAGCAACCAACCCTAAAAATAGAGTTGGTGACAAGCATGGATCTGTTATTGCCATAATAAGTATTTAGGGTTATGTTCTCTGTTATGACAACCAGAGCATACCCACTTCTAGAACATGTTCTAAGTAGGTCACTAGCCGTTTGAATTGCTATGACACCAGAGCTGCAACCCATGCCGGCAAAATTGAGGATTTTGACGTCCTCTTTCATGCCATAGCGGTTAACTAGCATGGCGGCAAGAGATGGGGCGGCGCTGTACATGCTGCATGTCACCACCACCACGTCAATGTCTTTTCCACTTAGGGTTGTGTTCTCAAACACCTCATCCACTGCCCCAAACATCACTATTTCTGCTTCTTCTCGAGCGGATTCCAGACTTTCCTCTGGATTCTCTTTGAAGAGAAAAGGTGGGAAGTATGTTTCCTCGCCAATGCCTGATTTAAGGTAAATGTTCTTCATGAACTCTACGCTCTTGTCACTGAACTTCTCGCCCTTCATTGCCAAATACTGTAAGAGTTCGTAGTTGCATTTCATGTCATCCCCGGGCTTGAAGCAGGAAAATCCCACCATGAAAATTCTTCGAGGCCTTAACATATGATAAACTAATAGCCCACATGAAATCACCCAGAAGATTGTGACTGATACCCTCGCATCAGTAGCCCACTGGTTTAGGATATGAAATAGGGTAGACATTGTTGTAAGTGCCACCATCTTTATGAGCTTTAGATTTCTTTACAGAACAATGTATGCTTAGAGCACTATATATACAAAATCTGAATGAGTGTAAGTGAACTTGGTGGAGCCCCACTTTCCAACCTCTGGGTTTTCTAGAGGAAAAATTAATTGAGACTGACCTTCCATTGATGTGTAGCAACTGGCCCACAGTTTTAATGGGCTTATTTAATTTCATGCTTTCATGGTCCACTTGTAGGATTGGTAACATATAAATATACAATGGCATAATTCATGATTCACCGTCTCTTGCCCGTTGGCATGCGTTGTCCACTGATGGGAAATAAGAGAGATATTTGACTTCTTCCCACTATCTTTAATGTCCGCCTGCAAAAAATAGTCAGAAAGAAACAGGATAAGAATCCCTCTACATTTCGC
Organism: Chamaecyparis obtusa; assembly: GCA_027943335.1. Lineage (NCBI taxonomy): Eukaryota > Viridiplantae > Streptophyta > Pinopsida > Cupressales > Cupressaceae > Chamaecyparis > Chamaecyparis obtusa. The sequence goes on along the minus strand of BSBK01002154.1, from coordinate 614,441 downwards.
CCTTCATTAGAGGAGCTCAAGCAAAGGAACTATATAAGGTATAGATTCATTCATGAGAGCTTAGAGTATGTACACCGTCCCCTACATGAGTTATGTACACCGGCCCCTACATGAGTTATTTGAGCCCAACTCTATAGATTGCAGACATGTCCTCTAGAAAGTTGCATACTGCGTTGGCCAAAGTAGGTCTAGAATTTGGGTAAAAACTAGCCTCAACAACAATTTATTACCAAGATGAGCACATACATGCACACAAATGTAAGGCACACATTGAATTTTTAAATAATAAAAAGAAATGAGTCTAGTAATTATGTTAATGTAATGTGCTTGAAATTTTAGTTTTCTAGAGGAAACAAATAATGGGGAAATTATATGCGTATATGTTTTTTTTAATCTTTTGAGTTTATTTCAATTATAGTATTGTAATACAATAGAAATCTATAATTGAAATATTTTTGAATGAAATTTGTCTCATTGCATTATCTTAAATTGTATGAATGGAATATTGATCTTAAGGATTTTTTTTTGGATTTGTCTCTGGGAAACACATAAAATTTATTCTCATTATCATCTCATCAATGAAGTAAGTATTATTGTTTAAATCATTAAACATCATTAAATCATTTCCTCTATTTTAATTCATTAAATCATGTCATTTTAATCTATAAATCCCCATCAAGTCGCTAAATTCATTTCTATTTACTTCTAGTCTCTACCATATCACAAACTATCCTATTTATATCCTTCCAACTCCACCAATTACACTCACTCAAAAAATATGGGATAAAAATTTATATCCTCAACTACCTCTAACTACATGCATTTATCCCACATTCAGCCCACATTTCCTCTACATATGAGGGCATCCATAAAAATTCATTCCCCTCTCACTTGCAAGCCCAGAATCTTGAATAACCAATGCAATCATTTTCATCTTGTAATCATCCATTCATTATACCCTCTTGTGCGATTGTGTTTCTGAGAGCACCAATATAATACTATGTGCAAGATCTTGATTGATCGAAGGGCAATGGAGTGAAGATTCATTGAATACATTCATTTTTGTTTATTCCTAGTTAACTTATCTTATTTGTATTTGTGTTTAATAAAAATAACTTCATTGTCTAATGCTGGAAGCAACTAAATTTTTTATTTAGCATTCCATTTCTCTCATCTACAATCACCTTAGATCAAATATACTAGTAAAGAATTTTTAAAAAATTGTGTATTTGTGGCTCTAAATTACAAAATTCTAAATTCTAAATTTCAAATTGAGCCTTGGGGTATCTGCACCAAGATGAGAGGACCAATAAGATGTGACTTTATTTTTCAGACCTCATTGATAAGTTTGGTGTGGACCATATTTTGTGCATGCCAAATATGGTGATCGCAAAATCTAGTGTACACCAAATATTTTACGTTAGAGAATTGGCTTTCTCTTTCTCTCTCTCCCCCACTTTTATCCAATGTTTCAAACTCAAGTCAAACTAAACCTCCTAACAAGAATATATACATGAAATATAACCTTAAGTATAAGTCACATTTCAATAAACGTACAAGTCATATTTCAGCATATGTCTTTTTCCTTTCTTATACTTTAAGTTATAATTTATGTATCTATCAAGTCAGGATGTTTGATAGTGATTTAAGATCTCTAAGATTTCTTATGTAAATTCTAGATTTTAGAAGATTATATAAATTTTTAGAATTATTCTAAAAATTTCAATAATCAACATGCTCTCATCAATATTCGCTCACTCTCCATCTCACTCTCCATATCTCTCCCTCTCTTATTTCTCTCATCTCTCTCTCCCATCTCTAGGTTTCTCCCACCCTCTTTCCCTCTCTACCTCACCTTTCCTTCTTATCCCCATCTATATCCTTGCCACCCCCTCTTTACTCTTCTCTCTCCCCCTCTTATTATTTTTGTTCACTCTCTTGAGTCCCCCAATCACCACCTATTCTCCCACCCTCTTTCTCTCTCCATCACTAGGTATCTCCCTCCCTCCATCTTTACCTCTCCCTCCATATCTTATTACCCACCTCTCTCCCTCCCTCTATCTCTCTCACCTCTATCTATCACCCCTCTCTCCCTAGGTTCTAGGTCATTCACCTCTATATCTCTCTCATCTCTAGTTATTTATAACCCTCTCCACCTCTCTCTTCCTCCTTACCTCTCTTCCTTTATTAGTAAACTTATCTCTCTCATTTTATCCTCTCTCCTTCAACTATCTACATCTCCCCTCTATAAGTCACTTAGTCACTCCTTCTCTACCTGTCCCTCCCTCCTGCCTTATCCATATATTTCTCTTTGTTCTTATCTCTCATCTTCTCTCTCCCTCACATCTCTACCTCATCACCTCTCCATCCATTATATAGGGTCTAGGTATTAGGTTTTAGGATATAGGGTCTAGGGTATAGGGTTGAGAGTATAGGGTTTAGGGTACAAGATTGATGGTATACGACTTAGGGTACATAGAGTTGGGGGTATTACCCATATTGATACTTCCCTATATCTCCTCATCTTGAACTTTGTTCTCTCACTCTCTTATCTCTCACCCCTCCCTAGAGCTCTCCTTCCCTTTCCTCCTCTCTCCATCTTTATCTCTCCCTCCCTCATTAAAACCATATATATCTTGCTCCCCCAATATCTCTTATTATGTCTCCCTCTTTTATTCTTTATATCTATTTTCTATGCCAACACCTCTCTCTCCTCTCTAGGTTTCTTCATTCCTCCATCTCTACCTCTCCATACATATCACATTACTTGTATATTTCTATCTCCATCTATCTATCTCTCTCCCATCTCTCCCCATCTAGGACACTTACCTATCTCCCTTTATTGGTATCTCACCCATCCCCCACACCCATCTCCCATTATGAACTACCTCCTCTTCTCTCTTCCCTCACTTATCTATCTCATCATTCCCTAGGCAATTCACTCCCTTCATTTTTACCTCTCTCTCTCTCTCTCTCTCCTCTCTCTCTCTCTCTCTCTCTCTCTCTCTCTCTCTCTCTCTCTCTCTCTCTCTCTCTCTCTCTCTCTCTCTCTCTCTCTCTCTCTCTTCAAGATCATAAATTTTCTTATACTTTATATGGTATATGGTTTAGAGTACGAGGTGACATAGTCAGGACTGATGAATCCCATAGGAGATGCCTGATCATGTAGCTAGAGTACACAGGAAATAAATAACACAAATATAGAGAGAGAATGCATGATCCAATATTTTATTTAGAGATCAAAAAATATACATGTTGGGTTGTCAAGCATTCCCAATTACGACCACATACAAAGAAATAAATCTCAAATCCTATTATTAATCTGTCAAAGTCTCAGATCCAAGTTCGATGAACCAATTACCAATCTAATAGAACTACCTCTAAAGATACATTGAATTATTACCTATTGGTAACGCCTCTAAAGTTGGCCAAAAAAGAATTATATTTCCAAAGAAAGGAAATATGTACAACCAAATAGGAACAACACCTTGAAGCTAACAAATATCCAAGAAAAGGAAACCACAAGGAGCGCGATCATAGGAAATGGTCCATGGAAGATCCACGAACCATGCACCATGATTGCAAGGGTCGAAAACCAAAATTTAGAAAACACACATCAAATATCCAAATAGGTCCAAGAAAGAACTGAACATATTACCTAGGGATCATAAATCGATCAAATCTCAAACATCCACAAACATTAGGAGGTGTGATCATAGGAAAATGATCCTAGAAAATTGTGGAATAAGAATGTACAATCGTACACACTATCTTGAACAAATGATGATCAGCCATCGTAATCTCTCTAACCGGTAAACAAGAACAAAATAACAAAGAACTATTTTTGGTTGATGTAGGATTATGATGAACCCAAGATGCTCATGCATCATACACCTAGGGTTAATAAAATTGATTATTTGTATCAGAGCTATTGAACTACTTGAGAAGAATCCAAACAATCCAACTCAGATTGGGAAATCTAAATAGAATCCTCAACCTATTTTTTCTTCCACTTAACCAAGTACTCCATGTAATCATTTTCTCTTGTGCTCCTTCCAATTATGCTATCCAAGACCTCAATTTCCACTTTCTGCTTCTTAGGATATCCTTGTTTTATGTATGTCTCATCATCTATCTCATGATATTCATACAAATGTGCAATGTTGAATATAGGTGATATATCCATGTCAACCAGTAACTCAACCTCAAAGGCATTACCAATGTCAAACTTCTTCAGTATCTTACAAGGCCCAAAATTCTTCATCTTCAGCTTACTATAAATTCTAGAACATGAAATCTTCTTTTCTTCAAATGAATCATAACTTCATCACCAACATCAAAATTCTTATGTCTCCTAGATCGATAAGCTATATCCTTATATTTATGATTACTATGTTCCAAATTATACTTCATCTCATTATGCAAAGTCTTCATGAATTCAGAATATCCATCTTCATTAGAACTTCTCTTCTCTTATATGCCAAGATCTTTCAAGTCTGATATCCATTTAGGATGCATGCCAGTAACAATCTCAAAAGGTATTTTACCTATACTCTAGTTTGCTAAATGATTATATGAAACTCTTCTTGTGCCAAAACCAAATCCTAATTACCAGGTTTATCTCCAATAAGACATCTCAACAAATTACACAAACTCCTATTCATAGCTTTTGTTTGTCCATTGGTTTGTGGAAGAAATGTATAATGGAACTTCAAATCTATACCCATCTTCTTCTAGAGTATTTTCCAAAAGTATCCCACAAACTTACTATCCTGAACAAAAATAATAGTCTTAGGAAATCCATGCAATCTCACAACCCCTCTAATGAACAAATCAAATATATGAACAACATACGATGTTTTCCTACAAGGAATGAAATATGACATCTTTTAAAATATGTCTACAACAAAAAATATAGAATCATTACCTCTTTGTGTCTTCGGTAAGCCAACAAAAAAAATCCATGCCAATGTCTTCCCAAGATCTACTAGGAATGGATAAAGGTGTGTACAACCCTATATTCTGACTCACTCCCTTAGAAACTTGACAAATTCTACAACTTCTAAAAAAAAATTGAACATCCTTATACAACTTAGGCCAAAAGTGTTTCTCCTTAATTAGACTCATTGTTTTATCAATGCCAAAATATCTTGCAAGTCCACTATGTTTCTCCTTTATTAGATTTTTTCTCATTGATCCTCTTGGTATACATAATTGAATGCCCTTGAAAAATATACCTTCTTGAATGAAGTAATCAATCCACTTACTGTGATTATCTGTGAATGGTTCCTTACATGCTTTTCAAGGTTCTGTAAAATCAAGATTAGTTTCATACAAACATTTCATGTCATCAAAACCAAGTACCTCAATTCTCATTTCAGTCAATAAACTTATTCTTCTTCTCAATGCATCTGCAACCCTATTCGATAATCCAATTCTATGCTTCAACACAAAAGTAAAACTTTGCATGTGTTCAACCCACTTCATATGTCTCTGATTCAACTTATTTTGACTACCCAAATATGGCAATACTTTATGATCGGTGTACAACACAAATTCCTTAGGCATCAAATAATGTCTCCACTTCTTTAAAGCTTAAACAATAGCATAAAATTATTGATCATAGATTGAATACTTCCTCTTACCATCATTTAATTTCTTACTATAAAAATAAATAGGTTTGCCTTCTTGACTCAATACCACTCCTATTGCACTTCTACTTGCATCAAAATCAACTTGAAATACCTTAGAGAAATCAAGTAAAGCCAGTACCAATAATTCAGCTACCTTATGCTTCAAGGTTTCAAAACTTCTGTCATCTCCATGTGTCCACTAGAAATCTTTCTTCTCTCCTCTCATCATTTATTTCATAGCATTATAAATAGAACTGAAATTCCTTATGAACTTTCAATAGAAACTTGTCAATCCATGAAAAAATCTGACTTCACTAGCATTCATTGGTGTAGGCCATTCCAAAATTGCTTCAACTTTCTCAGGATCCATCTTCAAACCTTTAGCAGAAATCATAAAACCCAAGTACACTATCTCTTCCTTCATGAAAGAACATTTCTTCAATTTAATCAACAAATTTTCCTCTTTCAATCTCTGGATTACTTGTCTCATATGCAAAAAATGATCTTCCTTATTCTTACTAAATATTAAAATTTCATCCAAGTAAACAATCAAAAACTTACACAAGAATTTCTTCAAACCATCATTCATCAATGTCATAAAAGTACTAGGTGCATTAGTCAAACCAAAAGGGATAACCAACCACTCATACGTCAAACCTTCTCTTGTCTCAAAAGTAGTCTTCCATTCATCTCCTTCTTTGATTCCGATGTGACAATAGCCAATCTTCAAATAAATCTTGGTAAATTACTTTTCTCCACTCAAACTATACATGATATCATCCATCCCAAGCAATGAAAACTGGTAATTCACTATGATCCTATTTATAGCTCTTGAATTAGTACACATCCTCCATTCTTCATTCTTCTTAGGTTCCAATGCATTTGGTACTCCACATGGACTCAATCTTTATCTGATCAAACTTTTGTCACAATTGCTAAACTTGTCTATTCAATTCTTTATTTTCTATAGGTTTCAACCGGTGAGAGACCTTATTAGCTAAGCTAGCTCCTAGTATCAGATCCATGCAATGATTGATGCTTCTAATAGGAGGTAACCCATCAGGTAAATTTTCTAAAATGATATCTTGAAATTATATCAACAACTCTTTAACCTCAATCAGTGAATCAACTTCTATATTCACAACCGGTCTATTAGGAACCAAGGCATAACATACATCATTCTTATTAAAACCCTTTATAAATTATTTTCCTTCAAGAAAGAAAACTCTAATAGTAGTGCAATTCTCACTCTTAAATTCTTCTACTAGATGTAACAAACCTTATTTCTTCCCATTAGCTACAATGGTATGCTTATTCAATGTACCATCATGTATATCTTGTCTATCATACTAGACCATGCTCTACCGAACAAGATGTCACAACAATCCATTGGCATAATATCACAAATAATTTCATCATGATAGTTTTGAATCTTAAATTTCACAAGATATTATTCACTTAAAAAAAATTTATGCTCATCGTTAATCCAAGCAGTCTGATATAGCTTAGGGTGCTTCATCCTCAGTAACTAATACTTTGTAACTAACTCTTTTGAAGCCAAATTCTTTGAACTTCCATTGTCAATGATCACCTTGCAACACTTTCTAGCAACCTTACATCTAGTTTTCAATAAGCCTTTCCTCATAGGGTCCTCATTAGTTCCTTCATTCCAAAAAGCTCTTCTAATCATCAAATTTTCACCACTTTCTATTTGGTTCAATGAATCAGGTTTATCTTCCTGCACAAGTGCATTCTTGCTACTATTACCAACCTTCTTCCATTTGAATTGTTTGTGTCCTTATTCACCACACTTGAAACAAGTGCCCTTAAACTAGGATCTATCTTCTCTCTTATGATCATTACTTCAAGGGTAACTACCTCTTTTATAACCTCCTCTTCCTCGGTATGAACTCTCTCCTTTCCACTCTTATTTTCCTTTATCCTGATTTGTATTATCCTGATCAGATCTACTACTTTCTCTATAATATCTACCTCTTCTTCTATAAAATCTACCACCTTTGTCTCTTGTTTAGTTTCTCCTCCGCCTTTAATGCAAATTTATAGGCTTCTTCAATGCTATTAATCTTCACCAAACTAATTTCATCTTGTATAGAAGTTCTTAATCCGTTCATATATCTTTCAATGCTTTCAAGTTCATCATCCATATGTCCAGATCTAATATCCAATCTTTAGAATTCCTAAGTATATTCCCTTACAATAGTATCCTTTTGTTTCAAATTTTACATTATTCTCAACAAACTAACTTGATAATCACCTAGTAGGAATTTACCCTTCAATTTGTTTGTCATCTTATCACATACCTTGATCTTCTCTTTTCATCTCCTCTTTTGATCAAGCTAAAAATTTCCCCACTAGAAGAATGCATGTCTTTTCAATTTTGTGCCAAAAAATGTTACCTTCTTATCCACTGGTGTACCTTCATATTCAAAATATTTCTCTATTTCATAGATCTAGTCCAACAATTCATCTAAATCAAACTTTTCATTATACTCAAGAGGATTGAAGTGTGGTTTAGTACTCACACTTTTCAAAGATCTTAGGAATCTTTCATTGGCTTGTTCAAGAATAGGGAATTTTTCTTCTCCTTCTTCAACCTCTTCAACTTCTTCTTGAATAACATCTTCAATAGGTCTTCCTCTTCTTTGGGGTATCTCAACAACTTCAAGCCTATCATAAATTTGTCTCAACATACCCAACATAGTAGGATCAGAATCTCTCCTTACTCTAACCATCTTCCCAACCCTTTGCAATTGTAGGCCAGATCACAATCTATCACCCTACAACCAGTTCAACTATGTCTTGCTACAACAAAACCTTTCTCTGATACCACTTGATGTAGTCAAGATCAGTGAATCCCCATAGGAGATGTATGATCATGTTGCTAAAGTACATAGGAAAGAAATAACACAAATATAGATAGATAATGCACGATCCAACGCTTTATTCAGAGATCAAATAATATGCATGTTGAACTGTCAGGCCTTTCCGATTACAGTCACATATAAAGAAATGAATCTCAAATCCTATTATCGATCTATCAAAGTCTCAGATCCAAGTTCCATGAACCAATTATCAATCCAATAGAACTACCTATAAAGATACATTGAGTTATTACCTATAGGTAATGCCTCTAAGGTCGACCAAGAAAGAATTACATTCCCTGAGAAAGGAAACGTGTACAACCAAATAAGACCAACCCAAAAGGTAACAAAGATAAAAAAGGAAACCACAAGGAGAGAGATCATAGAAAATGATCCATAGAATATCCATGAACCACACGCCACGATCACAACAATTAAAAAAACTCAATAATCACACATCGAATCTCCAAATAGGTCCAAGCAAGCAATGAACATGTTACCCATGGATGGGAAATGGATAAAATCTTGAACATCCACAAACAACAAGAGGTGTGATCATAGGAAGATGATCCCAAAAAGGTCTTGATTAAGAATGTACAATCGCACACACTATCTTAAACAAATGATGATCCACCAACATAATCTCTCTATTAGGAATAACAATCCACCAATACAACTGAGAGCGGGGGGATGAATCAGTTGTATGATAGATTATTAAACTTTAAACTTTGAATAGCGTCAATACCAAATCAAATGAACACAATGAATGCCAACACAATAGCACAATATTTGTTTTCAAGGAAACCCTATTAAAGGTAAAACCCCGGTGGTAATTAACACCCACTAATGATGTACTGAGAGTATAGCATCCTTGTTAGAAGATCTAGCCTTGTTAGGAGCTAATTAAAACATTACAACACATAGTCCTTTTTAGAGGAAAAAAGTTATTAGGAGTCAAAGAAAAGAGTAGGCTCACTACCCAAAGAAGGTTATGACTACCTTCAGAACTCATTGTTCGCAACACAAGTGTATGAAAGGAAATACACAATCCTTGAACTGTCCAATAGCAACTGTCTTTGCTTGATCAGTTCCAATGAAGTATATAATTTATTTTCTTCTCTACATCTAGTAGACACAAGCTCCCAGCTTCCACAATCCTCTTTTACATCATATTCATACTATATATCTTTTCAAAAGAAAAGATCTTACATATATACCCTATTGCAAAATAAATTATCAGGTCGGCCAATTAGGCTTTCCTAATATACAAATAATTACATAACTTTTTTCTAAGATACACATGGTATCTAAAACAAGTATACAACAATTACAATTCAATAACTAAGGACCGAAATCTGTAATCCATGCTCGCCATTCATGATACACTCTATAACTATCAAGTCAGCTTCCAAATAGGTCTTCTATAGAACACACACCACAACTGACATCATCCTGCTTTCTGTACCTTCCTAAGATCAACGAACATTCTTCAATACACTATATGTCATCCCTTAAGCTCGCATACACTGAATCCACATCGCCTATAACATATACTCAAAACTCAGAGACTAACTCTGTCAATTTCCACTGTCACAATCCAATAACTAGTCTTCACTAAATCTTCTGTAACTTAGCCAATATGCAATTTTTCTATATTTTATAAGCATTTTATTTAAAAAAATGTCTTAAAACCCTTATTTTGGGTGTTTGGCATGAAGAAATGTGAAAATCTACACCTTCCACCATGGGAAAATCTTCTAAATTGGTGGAATGGTAAGTACGAGGATGATCCATATGGTTTTTGAAGGATTTTTGCAGGGGATAAAGTTTGGGACCATTTTGGGGGATCCCTAGGCTGATTTTTCTTAACAATTGCCTAGTCGTGACTAGTTCCTAAGAGGGTTTTCAATTTTTATGAGTTTGCAAGTACTCCAAAGTGTTGTAATGGTGGATTCCTTCCTTTTATGACTAGTCCATTTTAGAGCTATTTGTATTTAAAAATACCTAGAAAAAAATTTGAGATGTTTTATATCTTCCAAATGGGTATCTAAACATATAATTTTCCTAAGCAGATCCATCTTGGGTTAAAATTTATGATCAAAAAGGTTGTTGGATAGGGCTACTAGATTCTAGGCCTAATTGTGTGGGAAATATAGTAGTTGGGATAACCTAAAGTTTTAGAGGGTATTTATGATCTATCCATAACATTTTTACTTATTATAGGATGTTTCCAGTTTCATTTTAAACCTTGTAAATCCTGAACCCAAAGTTGGTGCTTGTTGCTTGTGTGGCATAATGTCATGGTGAAGGGTGATTTGGACTTGGTGAGGAGTGGCAAAGAAGTGTTGGTTGAGTATTGTTTCCTTGATGAAACCTTGGGTATCTTTAAGTGTTGAAATAATAAGGAACTACCCTTTAAGGCTGAAACCCCACTGTAGGTTGGTTGTGTTGGGGTTGTGACAAGAAGATGAGCCCATTATTGTGATACATACCTACTTGGCATTGATGTGCTTTCATGTTATTGAGTTTTGAATCCCACCCCTATATCAAAGTGGTATCAGAGGTAGAAGACTCTAGGAAGGTAAGTTGTGTGGTTGGTTTAGGTTGAGAAGATAACCTGGTTGCCAAAAGACTAGGTAGAGGAAAGGAGGAGAGACCTAGGTCAGTCAAGGACAAGATGAAGAAAGATGAGAGAGACTTTCTTGAAGGAATGTATGTTTTGAGAAGTTATTTATGAGGTGAGGGTTCATTGAAGAAGAAAAAAGAAAAGAGAAGAGAAGAAGACATGAAGAGGAAAGAGCAAAGAGCAAAGAGGAAAGAGGAAAGAGGAAAGAGGAAGAGATGTGGCAATTAGAGTTTGAGAGAGAGATAAGAGAAATGAGGTGAGCTATGGAGAACTTGGAAAGAAGAATTGAGAGGAAAAAACAAAGTTGGCACTTGAAAGTTAAGAAGAAGATTGTATGGCCTATTCAAAGGCTAAGGAAAAAGAGAAGGAAAATGAAATAAGTTGAACTAGATGTGAAGACGCATGAGCACCCTTGATGGAGAAGGGTAATGAAAAAATGGAGCAAGAACAAGGAGAAGATGTGGATGCAGTAGTCAATGATGAAGAATCAACTTTTTGGATAATATATGTAACCACTAAGGAAGAATGGAAAAATAAGGTTGAAATAGAGTATGTAGTGGGGATGATGATTAAAGAAGAGGTATGTATGAAGCGTGATAGTGTTGAAGTGGTTGATGAAATCAAGTTTGTTGATGAACCAATGGGAGGGAAAGAGAGTGAGCAGATGGATGATAAGATTTTTAATAAGGAATGGTAGGAGTCACCAAGATGAATTGAGAAGAAAGACACATTTCATGAGTAATACAGATACTAATAAAAAAAAAATTGTCCATTAGTTTGTTATTATGTTTATTCCAATGTAGGTGTCGAAAGAATTGACTTGGAAAAAGAAGAAAATTTTCTTTGATAGGTCCAAATACCTAAGTAGGAAGATAAGAAAGCCAAGAGTCAAGATGAAGCATAATATTTGTGCAAGTTCCAAAGTTTGTGCATGTTTCTAGTACCTTGTACATTGGGAAGGCATAAAAAATGAAAGGATAATTTGGAAATTAGAGATAAAAGTTATCAGACATGATTTTGTTGAAGTTCCTCACTCAAGGGACTTGAGTTTCATTTCCATGGGGACTATGGTGTAGGGGCGCCAAATGAGATAAGGCCTCCATGAGATAAACTTGAGTATTTTGAGTTTTTTTTCATTATTAGGTATACAATAAGTTCCTATGGACTATTTTTGTGCTGTGGTGAACTCCATTAAGGAGACATGTGTGTGTAATGGGCCTAAAATGACAATGTTGTCCTTTCTAATGACACAATGTAACAAAATTGTAAAACGACAAGTCTATTGTGTGAATTCTTTTTCAAGGGTCATCTGCATCATATTAGACATGTTTTTATGTTATAAAGTCATTTGGGATCCTTTTAGAAATTTTTGTAAGAAATGAGCTAAATTTACAAAAGTTGTCAAAAAACTTTGTAATTTTTCATCATTGACAAGTTGTCATAATACAAAATTGTCAAATTGTAAAACCAATGGTCATATGGTTTGAAAAATCAGTTGAATTTGGTTGAAACTACTAAAAAAGGATATAAAAGGACCCTTGAATTGTTGAATGGGGGTTGGTATATGTAAGGTGAAAAGCAGTAAAAAAATTATATCATTCCCTTTGCATTTTTCTGATTTTTCTATGTTGCAGTATTTATTTTGTATTGGTATAGAATAGTTAATTCTCAATCCATATATGGATTGAGAAAGGATTGAATCCCCTTTGATTTGGTGTTGGTTTGGTGAATTTTCATTAAGTTTTTTGTATTTTATAAGCATTTTACTAAAACTATCTTGAAACCCTTGTCTTGGGGGTTTGACGTAAAGAAATGTGAAAATCTACATATTCCACAATGGGAAAATCCTCTAAATTAGTGGAATGGTAGGTTTGAGGATGCTCTAGATGTATTTTTAATGGTTTTTGTATTATATGAATTTTGGCACCATTTTGGGCAAGCTGTAATGTCCCCATTCTGAGCAAGCATCTGTGTTATTAGATTTATCCTATCACTGGGTCCTTGTAGGCTACTACTAGTGATTAGAGGGACTTGATGTGGGTTTTGGCCTATTTTGAGGGACTTACTATTTATAGTAAGTCAACAACTAGTTCTGATGAGCTTAGATGAGTTAGAGGAATTAAATGATGCTCTTAGTTTTTATTTTTGACTTCTAGTTTAGGCTCCAAGATTCTTGGAGGGAGCGTCTATTTTTAAAAAGTCACTCCGTCAGGTTCCTTCATCACCTTTCATCATTAGGATCACACTTGTGCTGTTAGATTTCGATTCTAATGCTTCTTCAATCATTTTCGCAAGATGGGTGAATTTTGATTATTATTTAATCAAATTGGCTCAGGTTGCTATTTTTATTGGGATTGTCTATTGGGTACCTTGGTGTTATAGCTCGTTGGAACCAGGTTGAGTAGTTTTAAATATTGAGCTCATAAAACAGGGACCCTATGTGTCAGAATAGCATTATTTTAATGAAAGGGTCATTTTCAACATTAAAGTGAAGGGAAATATAATAGTTTATTATATTTCAAATGTGCAACCAGAAATCAAGTGGCTTTTAAATGAAAAGTGTATAGAAGAAGCCTTTGTTTTTTTTAATGCTTATAAAATGAAGCCTTGAGGATTTGGAAATTTATTCTTTTATGCATATCATTTTGGTTGAAGGAAAATTTTGAATTGGGAGAGAGTTTGAGGGTTTGGACTTGGACATTAAGAAATGGCCAATTTCTTCAAATTTTACCACACACTTTGATTTGGATCTACATGTCAATGAATTGTGTTATTGTTCTATTCATTATATGATGAGTTTAGAATCCGTATGACAATTACCTGGAAGATGCAATTTAATTTGGAGGAGTACAAATTGGATTTGTAGCAACAAATTGCTCTTGGGAAGGTTGTTGTCCATCCTTGTATCTATTATTGCGTAGGACCCTTCATTTCCAAAGACATTTGGTTGATGATAATTGCTAGTGTCAAATACATAGGGTTGCGATTTACTTTTCCAATCTAGTCACGTCTCAAAGGTGCATATGGAAAGTTAATGATATTTTCCAATAGTTTGTATTTGTTAAAAAATTGAGAGAAATAAGTATTTGAGAAGTTGCAAATAAAATATTTGCTTAATTGCATTTCATTTTGGTTCAAGGATTTGATATCAATTATATTTATTAGAAAATCCAAAATATATATATGTGTGTGTGTGTGTGTGTGTGTGTTCAAAAACAAAAAGAAATTGCAAAACAATTTCAAAAAAAACAAGCCTTTAACATAGAGCTAGCAGGGCTCTTTACAGTGGTATCAGAGTGGTTTCTTGCCATCCTGTTGGGGTGAAAATCATTGAGCTTACACATTGTTTGGAGGGACAACACTCTTGCAGTTGTTTCAGTTATAGAAAAATTCAGGAAATCAATTAAATAGGGAAACTAGTTGAATAGTATGACTAATCTCATGAAGCAAACAAATGCCACAATGGAAAGTATGGAGAATCTTAGAAAAAATAGGAAAAGGATGAATGCTTTGCTTTCAAATCCATTAACCATAGACAATGTGACAAGGTATATGGTTTCCATTTTTAAAAAGTCTTCCTCACAAAGAAAATGGGAAGAGAATCAGGAGGATTGTACAGGTGTAGCTTCAACAATCAATAACCATAAGTTAGTGGAGCCTTTGCTCAATGAGGTAGTTACTAGTCCCTATATGCATGATGCTCGAGGCTCTTCTCAGGACCATGTGGTTATGACAAACTTGCTTGAGGATAGTTGCATTGAGTCTCATCATTTCCATGAGACAAGAATTCATGATCATGGGAATGTTGATGACATGATAGCCACCATTGATTGGAGCCCTACATCAACTGGTAGAAATGAAATTACTAATGATACATGTTCTGATTTTTCTGACAACAATCCAATGTTTAAGCCTATTAATGTTGTTGTTGACAGGACAAGTGTAGAGGATTTTGGGGGTATCACTATGGGTTTTGAATCACATGATGAGAGTGCTAGTTTTCAAGATTGCATTGAAAATGTAAGTTCTTATAATTTTGATTTATATGACAATAGCGAGTCACATTGGAAACAACATGAGATATCGTAGGTTTTATAAGTTAATGAGATCGGCATTGGTGATGTGGATACTACTGATGTTATCTGTGAGGATGACTCATACTATAGTGAGTCTGATTTTTTATATCAGACTTTAGAAAATGGTTCAAAGGACTTGTTCGTTGGTTGATGATAGGTCGTAGGATCATGACTTGTAGGGACTTACAATTGCTTTGGTAGAGGGTGCATGTAAGGAGACTGACGTAGTAATAACTTCTATTGATTCAGATAAGTTATTTGTTGAGGTTCTTAGCAACAGTACCTCAACTATTGATGTGTGTATTGATGATAGCACACATGTTGTTGATTATGAGGTGAGTGATGTAGAGACAATGCCATGTTATAGTATAAATTGACACAGTGGTGAGGCTCACTTTGTGGACAATCCTTTGTTCGAGATGGATGCAACATTGTCTTATGACAATCCACTTTTTGGGGTTGATGTTGATCACTCACCCGAGTGGAGTTGGGAGTAGTTTACACCATCTCCTAACATAGTTCAATTTCTTATAGAAGCAGTTGGTAATGTCCCTATATCCATAGATTATGTTGAGGATGTGGCTACATCCATTACAATTACAAGTGTCATTGTTATAATTGGGATGAGTGCATCTATTGGGAGTAGTGGAGAACCACATGTTGCACCAGGTTCTCTCGTGGCTATGTCCATTTCTAGGGTTTTTGGTGATGGGTCAGATAATGGAGGTTATATTTAGAATTATGAGACTCATTACTGGACTAAAGTGGGATCTTTTTATTATGACTGCATAGGGATTACTCATCACTACTTTTATGATCCACACACATATGTTTTGATGATGCATCAGTGTGGATTAGGTCTGAGGTTGTACCATCCTTTGTGGGATGTGTATATGCCACCTGTAGCAGATGGGATCATTGGCTGCAAGCTGGATTGCTGGAAAAAACAACACTTCCATGGGATCTTAGCTAAGGATGGAGATAGTGGCTATGATATTGACACAATTAGATGTTCTTATCTCCACTATACAGATGGATGTGATTTCAGTGTCCTTTGGGACTCGAGTGATGTCATGATTAGTACTATAGTTCAGGCGGGTCTCATAGATTGGCTTCACCATTTTGGACATAGTGAAGTTGAGTTCAGAGTCGAGCATCAAATGTCGAAGGAGTCTTCCTGGCAAGCTTCTACTTATAGTTTGGGATCTTTCCAGTGTATTGAGATTTCACATAGAGCTCATAGAGGAGTTTTGGGGTGTGTACATGGTGTCGAGTACATATAGTTTAAATTTTGACCTTCGTGTGCATGAGCCCTTTCAAATGCATAATTTAGTTACGCATGGCCTGGACATCATGTATGACAGCTCACCTTGGGCAGTTTTAGGAAGAAAGCTTTGTCAGCCTTCCAAGTTGCTTCCCTATGAGATATTCACTCTTGGGACATCTATCATCAGATTTGATTCAGTTTGGCAAGTTCAGTCAGTTGTACCAGGGTGTTGTCTTTATGAAATTTTGGTGATGACAAGGACATTACACATGTCAATCTATGGGATCCAGGTGGACTATTGTGTTGCATTGGTATCTGGAGATTGCTTGGGGACAAGCAATCTTGGGCAGATAGGACTGTAATATCCCCATTTTGAGCGAGCATCTTTGTTATTAGATTTAGCCTATCACTGGGTCCTTTTAGGCTACTCCTGGTGATTAGAGGCCCTGATGTGGATTTTGGCCTATTTTGAGGGACTTACTATTTATAGTAAGTCAACAATTGGTTCCGATGAGCTCAAATGAGTTAGAGGAATTAAATGATGCTCTCAATTTTTATTTTTGGCTTTCAGTTTAGGCTCCAAGATTCTTGGAGGGAGCATCTATTTTTAGAAAATCACTCTGTCAGGCTCATTTATCACCTTTCATCATTAGGATCACGCTTGTACTATCAGATTCTAATTCTGATGCTTCTTTAGTCATTTTCAAAAGATGGGTGAATTTTGATTATTATTTAATCAAATTGGCTAAGGTTTCTATTTTTATTGGGATTGCCTATTGGGCACCTTGGTGTTATAGCTTGTTGGAACTGGGTTGAGTAGTTTTAAATCTTGATCTCATAAAATAGGGACCCTATGTGTCAGAATAGAATTATTTTAATGAAAGGGTCATTTTCAATATTATAGTGAAGGGAAATATAATAGTTTTTCATATTTCAAATGTGCAACCAAAAATCAAGTGGCTTTTACGTGAAAAGTGTATAGAAGGAGCCTTTGTTTTTTTAAATTCTTATCAAATGAAGCCTTGAGTATTTGGAAATTTATTCTTTTATGCATATCATTCTAGTTGAAGGAAAAAATCAAATTGGGAAGAGAGTTTGAGGGTTTGGACTTGGACATGAAGAAATGGCCAATTTCTTCAGATTTTACCACACACTTTGAGTTGGATCTACATGCCAATGAATTGTGTTATTGTTCTATTCATTATATGTTGAGTTTAGAATTCGTATTCCAATTACCTGGAAGCTGTGATTTAATTTGGAGGAGGGAAAATTGGAGTTGTAGCTACGAATTGCTCGTGGGAAGGCTGTCGTCCATCCTTGTATGTATTGTTGTGTATGAACCTTCATTTACAAGGACATTTGGTTGATGATAATTGTTGGTGTCAAATATAGAGGGCTACAATTTACTTTGTCAATGTAATCATGTCTCAAAGGTTCATATGGAAAGTTAATGATATTTTCCAATAGTTTGTATTTGTTAAAAAAATTAAGAGAAATAAGTATTTGAGAAGTTGTAAATAAAATCTTTTCTTAACTGCATTTCAATTAGGTTCAAGTATTTGATATTAGTTATATTTAATAGAAAATCCAAAAAAATTATTTATATGTTCAAAAACAAAAAAAAATTGCAAAATAATTTTTTAAAAAAACAAGCCTTCAGCATAGAGCCAGAAGGGCTCTTTACACAAGCCCTAGATTGATTTTCCTTAACATGAATCACCTAGTTGTGACTAGTACCTGTATGCACCCTAAAATGGTCGCCTAGACTTTGGGCCCCCATTCAGCAATTTATCAAATCCCTGAATCAAGATTTTCAAAAATCAACATTTTATCAATTATATCAATTTCCTTGATCAAATCCTTTTCATCATTTTCGATTATTTCTTGGGCTAACCATTTTATCCTAAAGTCTTTATTTATTTAAAAGGAATATTTCCTCCCCTTTTTATAAATAAAAAGCCCCCACTTTTCCTCTTATCCTAAGTTACACAAATAAAGCATTATTCTTATTTTATAAAAAGAAGAAAAAATATTTTTTGTCTTATATGGACACAAAAGTCAACTCTTATTTTCTCATTGGAAGATATTTGTGCACAAGGATCAAGCCTCTATTTTTCTCCACCATTGATTAAGTATTTTGCCTCTTAATCTCCATGGTCCATTTCTCCTCATTTCCTATAAAAGGAGAGCTCTCCTCCTCATTTGAGATCCATCATCTTTATGCTATTGTTATGCTATAGGTTTTCTAGGTTATTTGGAGCTTTTTGAAGACATTCTTGCATTCAAGCTTTGAAGACATTGTTGTTGCATTTTATTTAACTTGCTTTCTTGCTTTCATAGTTGCATAATCATGGCATTCTTAGTGTAGATTTCCTTTTATGCAATAGATTAATCTCATCTAGCTTAATTAAGAGAGATTGTAACACTTGCAATTTCCTTTTCATAGTATAGTTTGCATTTTCCTTTCATAGATTAGATTTCCTTTCAAGCATTGCATTGTTATCATTTAGCTTAGCTTGCATCTTCATTCTTAGTTTACTTGCATTGCATTTTCATTTGATTCATTGGAGATATTGACATTCTTTCCCTTGTCTTCAACCTTGAATCTCTCATTGTGTGGTTGACTAGCAAGGTCATTAGCTTCATAGCTCTAGCTGAGAACAACTCTACATCTTGCAACTCCATACATAGACAACTATGGATTGATTTTTGAGGCCTCATTTTTGAGTGGGCGCCAGAAATGTACACACAAAAGTAGTGCACTTCTATGAATCCTTACAATCAAGAACACTAAAAAATGAGGCCTCAAAAATCGATCCATAGCTCTCTATGTGTGGAGTTGCAAGATGTAGAGTTGCTCTTAGCTAGAGCTATGAAGCTAATGACCTTGCTAGTCAACCACACAATGAGAGATTCAAGGTTGAAGACAAGGGAAAGAATGTCAATATCTCCAATGAATCAAATGGAAATGCAATGCAAGTAAACTAAGAATGAAGATGCAAGCTAAGCTAAATGATAACAATGTAATGCTTGAAAGGAAATCTAATCTATGAAAGGAAAATGCAAACTATACTATGAAAAGGAAATTGCAAGTGTTACAATCTCTCCTAATTAAGCTAGATGAGATTAATCTATTGCATAAAAGGAAATCTACACTAAGAATGCCATGATTATGCAACTATGAAAGCAAGAAAGCAAGCTAAATGAAATGCAACAACAATGTCTTTAAAGCTTGAATACAAGAATGTCTTCAAAGAGCTCCAAATAATCTAGAAAACCTATAGCATAACAATAGCATAAAGATGATGGATTTCAAATGAGGAGGAGAGCTCTCCTTTTATAGGAAATGAGGAGAAATGGACCATGGCGATTAAGAAGAAAAAGACTTAATCAACGGTGGAGAAAAATAGAGGCTTGATCCTTGTGCACAAATATCCTCCAATGAAAAAATAAGAGTTGACTTTTGTGTCCATATAAGACAAAAAATATTTTTTCTTTGATCCTTCGATCGTGGGACAAAATAGTGTCGCACGCACATTGAGTCCAGTGTCACATGACATAGGACGAAATGGTGCACGCCACTATGCGAAGTGTCGCACAACAATACTTTTCAAAGGCCGTGACACTTCTAAAGTGTCGCACGACTTTTTGCCCTAAGTAAAAATTGAAATTTTGAAAAAATATTTGAAAACGTGTTTAAATGCATTAAATCATCATAAATGATCCAACAAGCGAGTTTTCTCGAAAACATACCGGGGCACCATAGTGTGGAGGCCGGTTATGCAACCGAGCGCACTCAAATTGGTGTCTGTGGACGGGCAATGCTGCTGGCTGGGCTATTTTCTCTCTCTAAGCTTTCGAAATTCTCAAATCAATAAAATTTAAATGATTTTGAAAATGACATTTTTTACCCCTTTTATAGCATTTTGACTTTTTGACCTAATTTTTCAAATACCTCCAAAATTGCGCGAAAATTGCACCCCTACCTAATTTCGACGTCCTGGATCCATTTTTAGACTCGAAATTGAAATCTGAGTTGATCTTGATAGTCAAACTTGCATTTCAAATTTTCACCCTCTTCTGCGCAGTTGGCTAAATCTTTTGAGGCTTGATCCTTTGATCTTTGTTGGGGCATCTTCATTTCTTCATCCCCCATGTCTCTCAAACTTCTAGTCTTTCATTCATCTTCATTCAAATCACTCCTTTCTCACGTTTGACTGCATCTTTATCTTATATCTTTCTCAGTCAGACTGGGGCATATCTTCACTGCTCGATGGTTATCCTATCATCTTTTCTCTTCAATCATGATTTCATTATGATTTGATCTAATCTTTATCAATTTGCTATTCTCGTCTACCTGATTTTGATTTCGATTCTGAGGGGGTAGCATCTATGGGATTCTCATCCCTGATTCTCTTGATTCAGACATCTTTTCTGTGAGCTTTTTCTCAAATTTGAGATTCTTATCTCTTACTTTGAATGTGATCCTGAATCGACCTCATATTCAAAGGCCTTTGTTTATGTTTTGTCCGGATGTGATCCCAAATCGATCTCACATTGTAACTTCATTCTTTGACTACATGTGTTCCAAGATCGATCACACATTAGTCAAAGAGGGGCAAATGTATGCACCCTAAAATGGTTGCCTAAACTTTGGGCCCCCGTTCAGCAATTTATCAAATCCCTGAATCAAGATTTTCAAAAATCAACATTTTATCAATTATATCAATTTCCTTGATCAAATCCTTTTCATCATTTTCGATTATTTCTTAGGCTAACCATTTTATCCTAAAGTCTTTATTTATTTAAAAAGAATATTTCCTCCCCTTTTTAAAATAAAAAGCCCCCACTTTTCCTCTTATCCTAAGTTGCACAAATAAAGCATTATTCTTATTTTATAAAAAGAAGAAAAAATACTTTTTGTCTTATATGAACACAAAAGTCAACTCTTATTTTCTCATTGGAGGATATTTGTGCATAAGGATCAAGCCTCTATTTTTCTCCACCGTTGATTAAGTCTTTTGCCTCTTAATCTCCATGATCCATTTCTCCTCATTTCGTATAAAAGGAGAGCTCTCCTCCTCATTTGAGATCCATCATCGTTATGCTATTGTTATGCTGCAGGTTTTCTAGGTTATTTGGAGCTCTTTGAAGACATTCTTGCATTCAAGCTTTGAAGACATTATTGTTGCATTTCATTTAACTTGCTTTCTTGCTTTCATAGTTGCATAATCATGGAATTCTTAGTGTAGATTTCCTTTTATGCAATAGATTAATCTCATCTAGCTTAATTAAGAGAGATTGTAACACTTGCAATTTCCTTTTCATAGTATAGTTTGCATTTTCCTTTCATAGATTAGATTTCCTTTCAAGCATTGCATTGTTATCATTTAGCTTAGCTTGCATCTTCATTCTTAGTTTACTTGCATTGCATTTCCATTTGATTCATTGGAGATATTGGCATTCTTGCCCTTGTCTTCAACCTTGAATCTCTCATTGTGTGGTTGACTAGCAAGGTCATTAGCTTCATAGCTCTAGTTGAGAGCAACTCTACATCTTGCAACTCCATACATAGAGAGCTATGGATCAATTTTTGAGGCCTCATTTTTTAGTGTTCTTGATTGTAAGGATTCATAGAAGTGCACTACTTTTGTGTGTACAGTACCTAAGAGGGTTTTTGAGTTTGGTGAGTTTTTAGCCCCTTCCAAGTGATGTATTGGTAGATTCCTTCCTTTCATGAACTTCCTAGAAGATATGGGTTGAGTTTCCAACTTGGGAGAGTGTTTGGAGGGTAGTTTCTTTGGAAAACTAGAGGGCTAATTGGGCCTTCTTGTAGAAATTACCAATCCATTTTAGAGCCATTTTTATTAAAATAACCATAGACAAAATTTTGATATGTTTTATATCTTCCAAATGGGTATCTAAAAAATATAATTTTCCTGAGGAGATCTATCTTGGATCAAAAGTTATGATAAAAAAGGTCACTAGATAGGGCTACTATATTCTAGGCCTAATTATGTGGGCAACATAGTATTTGGGATAACCTGAAATTCTGGAGGATATTGATCATCTATCCATGACATGTTTACTTGTTTTAGGATGTTTCCAATGTCAGTTTAGCCTTGTAAACCATGAACCCAAATTTGGTTCTTGTTGCCTATGTGGCATAGTGTCATGGCGAAGGGTGATTTGGAGTTGGTGAGAAGTGGCAGAGAAGTATTGGTTGGGTGCAATTTCATTAATAAAACCTTGGGTATATTGAAGTGTTTAAATGCTAAGGAACTATTCTTTAAGGCTGAAACCCCATGGTAGGGTGGTTTGTGTTGGGGTTGTGACAAGAAGATGAGCCCATTATTGTGAAACATGCCTACTTGGCATTTATGTATTTTCATGTTTTGAGTTTTAAATTCTCTCTCTCTCTCTCTCTCTCTCTCTCTCTCTCTCTCTCATATTATTGAATATGATGAATTAAACATTGGGGATAATCAAGGGATCCTATTATAAAAATTTATGATACCACTCAATTGATTCAAATTATCAGTTATAAGGTCTTCTATAGGTTGAGGGTTTATAGCTAGAGGGTTTTGTCCCTTTGGGTCAGCAAGCTGTGGGTTTTCTGACTGTGGGTTTCCAATCTCAAGATTATCAATGTTATATGCATACCTAATTAATTTGAAAATTCATGTAATTAACATATGGTTTAAACAAATTAAAAATAGCCCAATTTAAACCAAAAAACTAAAAATCTCACTAAAAAATGCAAAAAACTCATACTTGGACGTTGATTTCACCAAGAATTGCCCTCAAATGGATCGAATATCAGAGAAGCTTTAGATATTGGATGCATTTTTGCAAAATATGTGGGTCAAAATAAGCCCCAAGTATTGCAAATTTGGAATTTGCATCCAGAGGTATCATATATCAAATACCGAAAGTAACATTTTTGAAAATATATCCCTTGCTGGTGTTAGGCGGGGAGGGTGGGAGGTGGTCAATATATTTAATATATTAACCCATCCTTTTATAATGATAGGGGAGTTTTATATATATATATATATATATATATATATATATATATATATATATATATATATATATATATATATATATATATATATATATATATATATATATATATATATATATATATATATATATATATATATATATATATATACATGTTATAATATTATATTATATATTGCATATTATATATAATATGATAATATTAAATATTAGATATATAATAGTATATATATACTATTATTATATATAATAGTATATTGCATAATTGAGTCTCTATGGAGACTCATACTGTATAACATCTGTGTGCAGGTTACAGTCGCACTTAAGATATATGAAGAGAAGTTCTTAGAGCTACTTAATGAGGGTTCTGCTTTGGACCTTAAGAAAGAGGTGGCTTATTGATATACATCTACTACACAATTAGAGGACCTAGATGATTTTGCTATCACATGGAGGGATTTTCTTGAGAAGATCAAAGGGAGACAACATATTGAAAGTAGTGATGATAACACTAGTTCCTCACAGGTCGATCCAACATATGTTTCTCCTGTTGCAGTTGCTCCACCATATTCAAATGATATCCTACCCACACATGAAGAGATGGATGATCCTGATGTTATTTTTAAAAACAATGGAAGAAATCTCAAATGGAACTATGGGCCTATGGGATGAGCTACCTAGATGAAAGACTAAATTAGTTTAATGCAGTGCAATTTCTGTGATATTTTTTGTTTAATACTAATAGTTCTTGGTTGAAACAAATGTAATCTTACATTTTAATCTTTTTAGTTCTGCTATTATCCGAGGGGTTTATTGTTCTGTTGTTGTTAGATGATCATGTATGCAATGAAATAGTAAGTCTAAGAACACAATGACAACTTAGAGCATTCAACAAACTAAAATAGTGCAACACTTAGATTAGACCATAAAAAGAGCAAGGAATAATCCTGTGAGGGTTCCCTAGGGTATAGCATGGTTACCGCAAGATTGCATTTCCATGGTGATACGCACTAGAGCTAGGTAAAGCAATCTTGCGCTTGTGAGATCGCGAGAATTGAGTAGAATTGTGAGAATGCTGAGACTGGGCTATAGGATCACAAAAAATGGGTAAAAAGTATTTAAAAGATGGGAACAGGGTTAAAGGGATGGGGTTGGGGATGGGGATGGGGTTGGGGTTGGGGTTGCGGTTGGGGTTGGGTAGTTTTTAGGCTAGGATATGTGGCAGAAAAAGATAATACCACTTAGTTTAGCTATTTGTAGTGGTCTATTGATCACTCGACATCATGGGAGAGACAGGTCACGGTGCTACATGCAGAAGATCATTTCACACTTGTTGACTGGGTGTGGGTGGACGCTATTGGGTTAGGATACATAGCTAGGATGCCCCATAGGAGGGCATATATGGCGATGGTCACAACACTCTACAACCAGTGGAATTTAAAGACTACTACATTGCATCTTTCAACATGGGAGATGACTATCACGTTAGAGGATGTTTATCGCATCTTTTAGTTTCCAATTCAGGGGACAAAGGTGATTGTCGGGGACACCACATAATAGCAGGTAATTACAACACTAGTGGGTCTAGGTGTCATGCCTAGTTTGTGACATGGAAAATTGGCACTAGATAGACAACTAGATGCAACACCGACAAGCATACAAGTATATTTTTATATCTGTCCAGATTAGTTTCAGGGTATATTTCCCTTGACATGGGAGGGACTAGTGTGACCCTAGAATTGATCCTAGTGATCATGTGCATTGTAGATGTAGTTGTACTCACAATATGGGGTACTTTGATGTTGGCTGAGATATGCAGGGACCTCCATCAGATCATTTATCATGGTGGTGAGGGACAAGAGATGAGTATTGAGTTTTCTACCTTACTCCAAGTGTGGGCTCGGGAGCACATTGCAATGCTCAGGCTAGTAGGTAGGAGAGATAGATAGGTAGACCAACCAATGGTCTAAAATTGGGGGGAGTCACTTACATATCATGACATTGATGATACAGACTATTGGAGGGAGGTTTTAGACAATATTAGGGATGGTATTACATGGAGACCGTATAGGGTGATAGGACAGTGGCTAGAGGACCAACAAAAACTACCATATGCTATGAATCCCACCTATCTAATCAGGCAATGAGATTATATTGTTGAGTAATAAAAACTAGATAGGGTAGCCTGACAGTTTGGTTATACACAAGGGGTGTCAAACACAGAGCACTGGTATTAGCAAATGACGAGGGAGAGGTAGGTGGATTTTAGGTTGCCTTTGGATAGGCATGGAATGATCATGACATGGAGGGATATCCAATCGGTACATTGGGATTGACAGGGGCAAGCAGATACATGGAGTACTCAAGAGTAGAGGGCTTGTTTTAGGAGGCCATGACTAGTAGGGAGGATATGGTTACTAGTGGAGGCAAAGAGGGTGAGGGAGGAGGCAACTCAGGTGGTGAGGGATAGGAGAAGGTGGGGAGCATACATACCGCCATGAGGGAGGAGACCACTAACAATAGTTCCATTGAGGAGGGCCTCAAGGAGGTTAGCGAGGGGAGAGGTTGTACAGGAGGAGAGTGCATAAGAGGAGGCTATCGAGGGTGGGGATGAGATGGATGTGGATGTAGGGGGAGATGGGAGGTAGGAACCACATGTGCTACCAATATAATATGTACTAGCATCTCGATCAGGTGGAGGCTCTTCTTCAGGTTGGAGTTGATGATCTTACAGTCTAGCTAGCATCCCTCAAGGTGGCTCATGTCATAGTCAGTCAAATGTTATGCAAGACATAGAGAGAGATGTACATACCCTATAGATAGATTTCACACAAGCGTTGGAGGATGGGATGATGGTTATTAATGAGAGGGATAGGATGGGGAGGGAGAGGGACAACCTACATGAGGATAGGGATAAGATAAAGACGGAGAGGGACACATTGATGCATGACTTGGCGATGTTATAGGCTGGGGGAGGGGGAGATTGACAACTGACACCCAGGAGATCACCAAGTTACATAGGGAGATCTCAGATCTAAGAGAGTAGGGGTGGTACAAGGCCATGTACCATGCATCATTACCACATGATAGGATTGTACACTATTGGTGGGCCAACTTCTATGGTGTGACATGTACAGGTACTGGAATAGGAGGAGGGGAGGGAGCAACCAGAGGATAGGGGGAGCACACTTGGTTTTAGATCTTCTCACAGGATGGGCAAGGACAACCATCAACTATGGAACTTAGTTAGTCAGTAGTAGTCGACTGGGGGTTTGGTTCAGATGGAAGAGGCTGAGGGATCATGGATTGGGGCTCCAAGAGCTGGTCAGGAGGGGGACGTGACATGGCCATCATCGACATCAACACAAGTATGAGTTACATGGGAGAGGCCACCGCCTAGGGTTCACATTGTGACAGAGAATGCTCAAACAAGATTGAGGATGCAAATGACACCCATACCCTTGAAGGATCTATCATAGGTGATCCTGATCATAGATCCTACACAAGATATAGTTGCCCCTAAAAGGTTCATATGTACCTATGGAGCCCCCAATAGGAGAGGAAAATGAGAAGTGATATGTTGCATTTTGTGATTATTCCATATGATGTATCAATGTGATATATATTATTTTTGTGAGGGCATTGATCCAGATAGATGTACTTTATTCTCCGATGGACGTTTAGGATACACACACACACACACATATATATATATATCTATCTATATATATATATGTATGTATCTATATATATGTGTGTGTGTGTGTGTGTGTGTGTGTGTGTGTGTGTGTGTATCTGTGTGTGTGTGTGTGTGTGTGTGTGTGTGTGTGTGTGTGTGTGTGTGTGTTATGAGCCCATTTTCTTATTTTATTGATACTTTTATGCAGATTTGTGGATTAGTGTACATTGATATGTGTGTGATGCGGGATATGATGCTTATGTGATTATGATATGATGCTAACATGTTTGTGATGTAGGATGTGATATATTTTTATGTTTAATTCTATATCTATGTGATGCATTGTGTGGAAGATGTGATTTATGCAGGATGCAACTACTCACGGTTTGTGGATGTAGGATGGATGACACATGCATGTGTGTACTTTATGATCATATGCATTTTTACATGTGATGGATGTATGTGATGCACTTGGTTTATTTATAATAACATATAAATATATAACATAATAATAATAATATACATAATAATTATAATAAGGAGAGCAATTGTAGTGGGATAAATTGATTACGTTTTTAAAAAGATGGTGATCCGGGGAATAGAGTTGGGAGGCAAAGAATTATGAAGGCTCCCAACCAACTTAGAATGCGACACTGAAACAAACTAGGATGGAGAGAGATTTCCAACGCAAATATTGTCTTCTCTTGAGCATTTGATGAAGACATCGAACAAAGCCCAACTGGATCAGGAATCGTCCAATCTCAATGGAGGTAATTGAAAAATCAATGTTGCATCACAAAAGTTTGACAGGTTCAAGGGCGACTGACTCCCCCAGTCGCGGGAATTTGACCTCAATCAGAAGACAAACAATATGAATGGTGGGGTGAAGATTGTAGAGTAACAATCTAGGGTTTGGATGGACCATAGAGTACCCAAAGATGGGGTGGCTGACCAATCGACGATCCCTTCATTGTCGCAATGAGAGCAATCTCTTGATCACACACTGGTATGGAAACAAAATCAGGCGTCTGAGATAGGGAAGCATGAAGAATTTGTAATTGAGGTAGACAATGAAATTGCCGAGGATGTTGCCATCATGTAAAAAATTGCATTCATCTGGAGATTTTCGGGTGGTCGACCGAGTAGGAAATTTATTATAAACTAGGTTCTGAGAATTGGAAAATGGAAGTCATCATTAGATTCATGAACAAAGAACTCTTTATCGTTATTTTTTCTAATGAGGAAGTCAAATGGAGGGTTGTCAAAGAAAACATTTGGTATATGGATGACCACCCTCTCTATATGATGCCCTGGAGCCGTAATTTTGAGCCAACGAATTACAATCCTTATGAGTACCCACCGTGGATTCGCCATAACAACCTACCACTGGAATATTAGATAGAGCAATGCATTGAAAAAATGGAAGGACATTGGGCACCTTCATGGAATTGGACACTTCCTGTTTCGATGACGATTTGGGAAAATATGTTCATTTCCAGATTGTTGTGATTAACTTTATTTCGTCATCTATTACACTTATGGCCAATGGGGTTAAATGGCGCTGACAAATCAAAATTGAGGAAGATAGACGATTCTGCAATCGATGTAAGGAACGATCACACTTTGAAAAGGAATGCAAATCAGAGATTATGACAAAAATGGTTTGGAAGGAAAGAACAACCATCAAAACCCCTTACTTTCTAGCTTCCAAGGCTATGGTGGATAGTCAGAGCAATACATAAATGATGATCCTCAACTCCAATTCAAACATAATATGGAGGTCCTCACTCCTTAAGGGTAAATAAGACCTTGCGGTGGAAAAAGTTGGAGTGGGGTTCTAGGATGATCCAACACGTTGTGTTGATTCCAAAGCTTGTTTGATGGAAGCTAGAGATGGAATTGGCAACCTGGATACTCGATGCTCGCGATTGGCATTCCAACTATTAATTAAGGCAATTAGAAAATGAAAAGGAAAGTTATTAGCTATTCTAGATGGGGTGTAGGAAGCCAACGACCCCTCTATCAAAATATCATCAAATTCCAAGGGAGGAAGTTCGTCCCTTGAAAAGAAGTGTTAATTTCATGTTGGTTGGTCAAGGGTTAATTGTCCCCTGACATGCATTGCTTCATCAAGAGGCTCAAACTTATTTTCTTTGTGTTGTTCATTTTCTCTCACACTCTGGTTTGTCTCAACTGTGTATCAACAATGATTAATGGTTTATTTGGGGGTTTGATGCAATAGTTGTCTTTGCCCCTATCAGATTGTTTCGGGGCGCTCACTTATTTTAATCAAATCATACTGAGTGATGCAGAGCATCCTTCAACACACTTCAATATAATAGGATCCATCTAATCCAATCTTCATTTCATTATAAGAACAATCTATTAGAGGAATCTCACAAGATCAAACCCATCATTGATTAGAAAACAAAATAATTCATTGTCAAAACTTGATGTCCACACTGCCATGTTTTACAGATCAGCACTCAAGCATCTGTAACTTTTGTTCTGAAACATATCATCAAAATCCTTTCGGTGAGTTTGTGGAAAATTAGGATAACCAAAACATATATTAAAATTAGAAGGATCCAACTGTTAGGTAAAAAGTTATTATCTCTGTACCGAGACCTATTTTCTGTCATTAAACAGAAAGTTCATTTTCCCAATCTGCCTAGGGCATCATATAACTTTCACAATACATAACCAAATGATACCAAATCAATTCCACATGAACATCTTATGAAGATAGTTTCAGAATCTATAAGCCATTTATTTTTACCATTTATAAATCATTATACCATCACAACTCTTTGCTTGCAACTCCATTGAAGAGGGTTTAAAACTAGTCTTCATTAAAAATGTCATAGATTACACAAATCATAATAAAATTGAACCAAACCAAAAGGAAATGAAAGATGACTCAAATATCTTTCCAATGAATATAATTAGAATTCTTGACTCTTCTATATGCGTTTTTACCACACATTTCAATATGACTGTTCTCAGAAATCCTGAATCTGCAAATACTATGTTTCACCAAAAACCTCATAACTTCCTCCAAAGTTAATAAAAATTGATCAAACCAAAAGAATAAGAAAGAGGATTCATTATAATATGTAATGACCCTTACCAATAGGATCACTAAAACCCTCGAACAATGCTTAGGAATTATGTCAAACGGATGGCATGTAACTGAATAGGGCTGCAATATGCTAATTGTTGTGCAACAAATTCATAATATATGATGCCAATAACGAAGACAATGTATGAACAACAACTTCAGATCTTATCAACTTCCAATCTAATATATGTGCATGGATAATATAAAACTCCAATATGTCATCATCATAAATGTATGCAATTCTGTTTTGTAACAGCAGATAGGACTAGTCTAATACTTATGCATGTGGATATAGATATGAACCCTTACAAGTGATCCCCACTCAGCATGAAATTCTGACTATAACAATTGATTACAATGCAATGTACCTTACAAATCATGACAATATAACACTTGCCTTGCTTACATACCAACCCCTATACAACCTCTGATAGCAATAACTGAAAATGATGGACTGATGTATAATACATATGCATGGGCATGTAAATGAATGACAAGATGAAATAGACCCTATACTGCAGTCCTATCAAAAACATATAAATCTGATTATACTTCCAAACGGGGGTAGACTGAACTGTGCATAACAATGTGGATTTGAATACACTCAGTTTTGGCATAAACTGTCACAACTATGTAGGATAGAATTACAGTATTTAAACCCTTATCACTTATGTCCATACAATGAACAAGACCCAAATTACAATGTTATGAATTACTGAGACTGTTTAATTGACAGGTTTGATCTGAATATAACAGTCAATGTATAACAGCAATTTCCATCAATATGACATACATTTTTAGAATGTAAAAAAACCTATTTTTGAAGCCCTCCTCAATGCTCACGATTTGATGATGATACCGCTGATGAAGACCACTTCCAAACTACCCCAAACAGACCTCCAAAATTCTGATGTTATCTCTGACAGGCAGGGCCGTACAGTACGGCTAGGGCGTCTGCTGTATTAAATAAATGCCAATGTTTAAGACCCCCAAATTATGATGGAAAGGGGCGCCTAGGGTTCTTCTACAACCCTCTAAATTTATAAAATATTTCGCCAAGCCAAATAGGAGATATGAGCAAAAACGTGGGTCCAAACCCTGGACTGGCAGTCTGAAAAATGCACAATTTTGTCTTCAAAACCCTTGCCAATCAATCCACGAATGCTAGGGCACAACTGAAACCCTTGTTCCAATCCAAATAAACCCTCACAACTGATTCTCAATGAAGTCCAAATGAGATGGCTGAATACCAACTCCTCAATTGCAACAATTCAAGTGATATTTCACACCCTCAAAGTTGCCAATCCAAGGGAGTGATTCGTTCCCAAAGACTGAATAATGATTTGCAGATCCAAAGACCACAAATGTCTTCACAATGAAGAAGAAGAAGAGATATCAAAACAAGCATGCTCAAATGAGAGGCCTAGCCCTCTATTTATTCACTTTTCCTGGAACTTCTAGAACTCTCCTTTATAAAATCTCATTAAAAAGCACTTTTTATAATAAAATAATATTATAAAATAAAAAGTGCAACTCAACTTAAAATTAGAACATGTAGGCCCCAATAACTTATAATAATAAAATATAACCTCTTAAACTTCTCCAAAAGCCAATATAACCATCTGATCTGCAAAAATGACTCTCTCTCTCCACCATTTGCCTACGAGAGTCGAGGATAGGCAAATCTGACATGCTAAACGAGGTCAGCCAAAAAGGGGACATGACATAATATCTAACCATTATAAATATATAGGGTTTCTAGGTCGTACATGGCCGTACAAGGCCATACAAGGCCTGGAAACAGCCACTTAACAAGAAACCACCAATCAAAATGAGAGATTCAAACTCACTCAATTGCTCCAAACTATTCTCCCCTTTCTCTGTTCTCTCCAATCTGATTTGGTTTGACCAATACATCATATTTATACATATTTAGGTAGTTATAAACCACCCAACTACCCTTATGACCTTTCATCTTCCTTTTGACAACTTTTAATGCCTTTTTGCATTGTTTTATGCATTTTGACAACTTTTATGACACTTAATAAAAATGACTCCACACTTTGTAAAAAAACCCTACACATGTCCAAATAACCTATTTAAGACCTTTTACATGACTTTTAGCCTTTTCATGGCTTTTTATACAAATTTGACCTTTTGACCAATCTAGGTCTTGAATGACAACTATATGACAACTTCACAATTTTATTGCCCTTAGGCATTACAATTGATTCCATTACATGGAATACCACATCCAAACATATGGATTTACATTAAATAATTAAAATATCCTTATGTCTAGGTGCTCCTGCACCACTGAGTATGTTCTTGCAAACTAAAACTTGTCTTGACCTGTACATGGTAACTATGAATTAATAATATTTATATAAGTCGTTGCATCCTCTGGTCTCCATGGATGCTTAGGATCCATGAATGGGTGTGGTTGAATGTGTTATAAATTTGTATTCTTATGTATTTGTTAGCCTTTGTTATGCATATACCATAATTTGTAGTCATGCTCTGATTGGTGGGGTACATTTACTTCTAGGTATTGATATTGATTATTCAACAGTCCATCAATAGTTTCATATTGGCCTAGATGGGATTCAATCATGACTCATGTCATTCCATCTGTGGAGTACATAGTTATCAACCTGATTAGATTTACATGTTGTATGTAGTTTGTTTGTTTGTGAGCATTAGTGGGAGGTTTTCTTTACCTCGTTCTTTCCTCTTGCTGCTCATTTGAACAAGGTTTGTAATTTGTAAATTTATATATTAATATAATTCTTTGGCTATGACCTTTGATCGATCAAAAAAAAAAACTACATAATAATTTAATCGTTAATAATATAGATTTGTGGGGCCCTAAATGAGTGATATAGTTGGCTAAGGGCTTTGAGTTCTTCCCATTTAGCCCACGGTCGATTCTCTCTACCTAGACTTATCTGATGACAGTGGCTTGCAAGTGGTTAATGTCATTCCCTAGGGGATTAGTCTCGCCCTAAGAGAGGCTTAGACATACATGATTGCTAATATATAATTATAGTAATAAAAGTTAAATATTATATAGTAATATTAATACAATATAAATTAATAATTTTCTCTTTAATTTTTTAATGTTAGATGATATCTCTAGATAAATTTTTGAGAAAATAAATATGCTAATTCTACATACAATAGTAGATGTCTTAATATTATTTATCCCTGCAATAGTGTCTATAACATAATATGCATCATAGGACAATGAACCAAATTATTATACATCCATGGGACTAGTGTTTATAGCTTATTATGAACTAGGGTTGCAAAAACACCCTTACATTACAAAAAAATAAAAATAGAATGAAGTTATAATAATATAAACTAATAGATTTAAATAAAAATTACGAAACATATATCTCGATTTCATTTATTATTGTTTAAGATACAAATATAATAAATAAAAAATAATTACAATTATTAAAATTATTAAATATTTTATTTTAGATGATATCTCTGGCTAAATTTTGTGCAATTTGCTAATTCTATGTACAATAGTTGACGCTTAATATGCATCATGACAAGGATCACGACATATTATACATGCATGGGAGCTCTAGTTGACGTATGCATGGGAGACCACATAGCTTCGTAAGACGCTTAGGCACCAGTCAAAAATTAATAGTGTTAGATTGAGATTGTATAAAATAAATTTGGATAAAATTATAAACTTTGATCAAAGAACAACTTGAATCGCATGTCAAAACGGTGAAGTTTTTATGAATCTCGTCCATATCCAACCGAACTCATGATTTTGCTTTTCCATAAGTACATCTGGAATTTTGTATATTTGTTAAGACAAGAAAATCTCCTTAGCCGTCACGAGTTCGCCTCTGAGACGGTTTTCTAGAGATTTTACCAGAAAATCTCCGGTTGGAAATTCTTTTAATTTGTCGCTATTTTTTTATAAATATTTTCAATTTCTTAGGAGCATGCTTGGGCGCCGGTTGAATAAGGTTGAGTGCAACGAAGTTGCTGCCAAATATTGACAAGTCTATTTTGTTATGATAATATAGGATTTTAATGACTTGCAAAAGTATGTGAGTTAAATGTGTGGAACTACAACTGTCTTACCAAAATTTTATTTTTAAGTATTTTTGAAACAATTATTTAAATAGAAAATAATGCCTTTCATTTATGAGGGAAAATTTTACAAAATAGCTGAAAATTTTCCTATAATTATTTGCACCACTTTCTCTTGTAAAAATTTTACGCTAATATTGTTAAAACATTATAGCTTTTATTAAAAAATTTACTTATATACTGTAAAATTTAAAGAGTTCGAAATAAAAGACTAGAAAAATAGAATTAAAGAGTAGATTACAAATAAACAGAGAACACACTATTTATCGTGGTTCACCACAATAGTGGCTACGTCCACACTGAGAGCAGAAGAATTATATTAACCTCAAATCAAAATGTTCACAAATAAAAGGAGAGACTTATTTATAAGCTCATACTGAGCAGTTGAAAGGGCAAGGCTACAACAGACAAAAGTCCATTGGCCTTCCAATCCCAACAAACTCCCACTGAAAGTCAACGGATATTTCAGCTGATCAGGCATTCCCCTGCTCTACATGCTGACCTACTTCAGCTTAACAAGTCCAAGAGAAGTTCTTGCACATTCAAACTTCTCTTTGGTTACAACTTTTGTGAATATATCTGCCGAATTGATCTTAGTATCAATCTTTTCAACCTTCAACCTGCCTTCTTCAACCATGTGCCGAACAAAGTGAGCATGAATGTCAATGTGTTTTGAACGTCACTAAGAGGTATGATTATGAGTCATAAAGATGACGTTGTGACTGTCATTGAATAGAACATAATCATTTTGTTGATACTTCATTTCACCAAGTAATCGCTACAACCAGATCATCTCCCGAGCACCTTTGGAAAGCACCAAATACTTAGCTTCAGCGGAAGAAAGAGCAATAGAATGTTGCAGCCTTGAGGTCCAACTAATAGCAGGTCCAGCGAACATGAATGTGTAACCAGTAGTAGATCTACGCTTATCCAAATCTCTAGCAAGATTTGAATCTGTGAATGCTCATAACTCTTCATTATTGTTACAAAAACATAAGACCAAATCTGAAGTACCTTTAAGGTATCTTAATATCCATTTGACAGCCTCCCAATGATTCTTCCCGGGATTGCTCATGAATCTACTCACAACTCCCACCACATGAGCAATGTTGGGACATGTCGAAACCATAGCATACATAATGCTACCAATTGCAGATTTGTAAGGGATGTCCTCCATATATTCCTTGTCTTTTTGTGTTTGTGGACACAAATTTGTTGATAACTGAAAATGTGAAGCAAGTGGAGTAGAAACACTATGCGCATCATCCATACCAAATCTCTGAATTACTTTGTCAATGTATTCTTTTTGTGACAATGTAATTACTTTCTTCTTCCTATCCCGGGTGATAGTCATACCAAGAATCTTCTTGGCTGCCCCTAAATCCTTCATAGCAAATGTACTTGCCAATTTAGTTTTCAGCTCACTAACAATTTTTAAACTTGTGCCTGCTACTAACATGTCGTCAACATAAAGAAGAAGAATGACAAATTCTCCATTCGGAAGTGTTTTTTAGTAAATGCACGGATCAGATTCACATCTGATAAAATTATGCTCAAGCATAAAGGAGTCAAACTTGACATACCATTGCCTTGGGGCTTGCTTGAGCCCATACAAACTACGCTTCAGCCGGCAATAGAGACGTTCATGTCCCTTTTTCATAAAACCTTCAGGCTGATGCATATACAACTCCTCATTTATGTCTCCATGTAAAAATGTTGTCTTAACATCTAACTGCTCCAATTCAAGATCCCAAAATGGTTGCTAATTCCAATACTGTTCGGATGGATGTCATCTTCACAACCAGAGAAAATATTTCAGCGAAATCAATCCCCTATTTCTGAGCATATCCTTTTACCACCAACTGAGCTTTGAACCATTTTTTACCTCCTCCTTCATCTTTCAATTTATAAACCCACTTGTTCTTGAGTGGTTTTCGATTTGGTGGAAGAGCAACCAAATGCCAAGTGTCGTTTGCTTCAAGCGAACTCATTTCATCTGTCATAGCAACAAACCAATTGTTCTTATCACTGCTTGTACATGCCTCTCTATAATTGGCAGGTTTGATTTGCTTAGAAATTAACAGCTTTGGCTTTGCCTCTTCAGCATATAGTAATTGATAATCGAAAAATTTTGCAGGAACTTTCCTTTGTCTTGAGGATCTTCTCGATTCCGTATGATTTGTTTCAAAGGAATGAATTCTCTTCAATTGATTATCATCATTTGGACCGTATTAATTTAACCAGATTGATTGAAAGTAGATTTCACACCAGATGATTTGTGTGAGGTATCCCTATTTTCACCAAGTGAAGGATCTCTGAGAGTAATTGCTCTGTTGGTGAATAATTCATGAGGACTGCCCTTGGAGATGGGAAAAGAGCATGTCCTCTATATACTCGAACTGTTTCGACAGACATGTCCTATTCCTCCTTGATGAACATTATCCTCGGTGGTATGTCCATGTGAATCACCAAAGAAAGATTCACCCATTTGCTTGCGAGGAGATTGTTTTATGCTACCATGCACATCATAGAAGGAGTGAACATCATGAGCAGGGTGACTGGCACAGGATCTCTCTACCAGTGATGTATTGGAAGAAATAGATTTTAAACCACGCGGGTCTGCAGGAGATGTGTTCAAACACATTCTTCCCGAGGTTGTAAAGGAGGACGTGTCTGCAGAAGGAAAGTGGTCTACAGGGAATGGGGATATCACATGCATGGTAGCAGAAGATGCCATGTCGTGAGTCAACTGAGGATTGCATAGTTCTCTGCCGTAAGCAGAGTCTTCATACCTGCCGAGAGGTATTTCTTCTCTACCATGAGGGATTTCATTTTGCTCTTTGTGAAATCTAGGGATGTCCCTACTGTGAGTTGGCAGTGGATTCTCAAACCTCTTGTGTGGTGCTTAAAGATTATTGTCCCTGCTACCATAAGTGTCTTCCTTGTTGCCGTGAGGACTGTGGCTAGAAGTGATATGAAGAGGGAAAGGGAAGCGCATATCCCCTTCTGAAAAACTTTGACTATCCTCAATCACATTTCTTTGTTCTCTATCAAACAGATGTGGGTAATCATCCTCACTTGATGAGGATTAAGAGGGAGGAATTAGAACGGAGGTTGGAGTTGTCTAAAGGGAACTTCTTCCCTGATGTGTAGAGGCGATACCATTTGAAGGTGTTTTGAAAGAAACGTATTCCTCTTCAGACTTATCAATGTCTATGTGAGCTAAAAAAAATTGCTCATTAAAAATGACATCACAACTGTGAATAATTCACTTTTCAACCGGATCCCAAACTCTGTAACCAAATTGGTCTTCTCCATATCCCATGAATATGCCCTTTTGTGACTTGAAATCCAGCTTCGTCCTTCTTTCTTTTGGGACATGTACATGAGCTTCACACCTAAAAACTTTGATGTGTGAGTATGAAATCCTTTTTCCCAGCCATTCCTCTTCCGGAATACCAAACTCTAGACGAGATGAAGGAGTTCTATTAATTAAATAGATTGTTGTATTGCAGGCTTCTGCCCAAAATTCTTTTCCCAAACTGTCATTGGAAAGCATACACCGTGATTTCTCAAGAATGGTTCTATTTAACCGTTTTGCTGCCCCATTTTCTTGAGGGGAATAAGGAACAATTTTAATTCTTCTTATACCATGATCTGCACAAAAGTTATCAAACTCCAATGAATAAAATTCACCTCCATTATCCATTTTCAAACACTTAATTTTATGACCACTCTTATTTTCCACAAGAGCTTTAAAAACTTTAAATTTAGAGAATACCTTAGATTTTCTAAAAAGCATATAAACCCATACCTTTCGGGTGGTATCATCAAGAAAGGTGACAAAATATTGTGGGCTTCCATAAGAGGTTACCTTCGTAGGTCCGAAGACATCCGAATGCACTAACTCCAAGGGTGTTGTCCTTTTTTCATGTCCATCCTTCAAGAAACTGACCCGCTTTTGTTTCCCATGAAGACAATGCTCACAAAATTCCAAATTTGTAGATTTGAGACCAGATAGTTGATCACGATTCAGCATTACCTCAAGGCCTTTCTTGCTCATATGGCCTAGCCTTTGGTGCCAAAGTGCAACATCGCTGTCCACAAGTGTCAAAGTAGCTCCCACCTTATCAATAGGTTTCAAAATATAGAGACTTCCAGTTTTATCTCCTTCAGCAATAGCCAATGAACCTTTGACTATTTTACATGTATCCATGAGTTCAATTTTAAATCCTTGGGTGTATAATTGGCTAACTGAAATCAGATTCCTCTTTAATTGAGGAACATGTCTAACATCTTTGAGAAGTAATTTTGCTCCACCTTCAAGATGCAAGACAACATCTCCTTTCCCAATAATTTTACATGCTTTATTATCACCCAAATATACCTCTCTAAATTCTCCTTCTTGATAATTTGTAAATGCATCCGTGAGAGAGGAAGCATGAAAGGAAGCTCCTGAATCAATTACCCATGAATCAGCTTTTGTATTAATTGTAGATAAAATTAGGATACCCGGATCCTTTTCATGAGTTATGTTTGCTTGACTGTCCAATACTTGTTCTTGTGCCTTCTTGAATTTTCTACAATCTTTCTTAACATGTCCAGCCTTCCCACAAAACCAACAACCGTTTTGTCTCCCTCTTGACTACGATCTTCTTGTAGATTGGGACCTTCAATTGTTATTAAATCTGCCTCTATATTGGCTTCTTCCTCTATTTTCGGTGGTCACCATTGTGAGAGCATTACCATAAGAGGACTCATCATTCTTTCTCCTCAAATCTTCAAAGAGCAGGGTGGCTGAAACTTCCTCAAAAACCAACTTCTTGGTAGTTGATGCTGAAGTGCTTATAGCTATCACAAGTCCATCCCAACTATTAGGAAGAGAACATAGCAATAGAACAACCTTATTCTCATCGTCTTGTGTCATGCCAACTGAATTTGCTTGGCTGATCAAGGTGTTAAATTCGTTGAGATGATTTGTCATAGCTTCACCTTCCCTCATCTTAAGTTTGTATAACTTCTTCATGATGAAGACTTTGTTCATAGCGGATGCTTGTGCATATGTTGAAGCCAATTTATCCCATATGTCTTTGGCTGTAGTTTTGTCTAAAACATTATATAATACATTATCGCCTAATGCAAGAAAGATTGTCGCCATGGCTTTTTCATCAAGCTTTCCCCAATCTTCATCCGACATGGCTGAGGGTTTCTTAGCTTTTCCTTCAAGTGCAAGTGAAAGCTCTTTGTTGACTAATAAAGACTTCATTTGAATCTTCGATATCCTGTAGTTCTTCCCAGAAAATTTCTAAACTCTTACATCTTCCATGATTCTAAAATTTCAATTACCGAAATCTCAACCAGCGAATAACCTCACTCTGATACCAATTGTAGAATTTAAAGAGTTCGAAATAAAAGACTAGAAAAATAGAATTAAAGAGCAAATTGCAAATAAACAGAGAATACGCTATTTATCATAGTTCACCACAATAGTGGCTACGTCCACACTAAGAGTAAAATAATTATATTAACCTCAAATCAAAATGTTTACAAATGAAAAGAGAGACTTATTTATAAGCTCATACTGAGTAGTTGAAAGGGCAAGGCTACAACAGACAAAAGTCTGTTGGCCTTCCAATCCCAACATATACTTCAATTACTTTTATTGTATTCAAATAAATCTTAAATTTGTAATATTCAAAATACTTTTTCAATATTTATATCTTTTATGTATTTATGTATATTAATTTTAATTTTTGAAAGAGTGACTTATTTAAATTATTGATCTTATAATATCCATCTCAAATCTTTGTATTACAACTAATTTAATTATATCCAAAAAAATTTATAATCTTCAAAATAATTTTTCCACATTAAAGTAAAAAATATTTGATTTAATTTTAATTTTTTGAAAGACTAGTTTATTTAAATTATAATTGATCTTATATTAATAGATATTAATGTTAGTTTTTTAAAATTAAATTATTACAATAAAAATGATTAAAATAATAATTTTAATCAAAAGATTATAAGTCTTAATTAATACTTTATTTCATAATGACTATATTAAAAGAGTAATATGAAGTAATATGAAAATAGCACAAAATATTCAATAACTAATGAAAATAACATATGATCAAACATTATAAACTTAAGATCAAAATGTGGAGATTTCCGAAAAAAAGGCTCTTAAGAAAATTGCATTTATATTGTAATTAACATAAATATTTTTGAAACATAAAAAATATCTAGCTTTTATTGTTTACAATTCAAATATTTAATCACTAGTTAAGTTTCTATCGTTGCCTATAGTTCTAGCCTACCACATGGACTAAAAATAATAGCATTTGACGAGAAAATAAAATTGCATAAAATTATAAGTTTGATCAAGGAACAATTTGAATCTCCTCCATATCCAACGGCAAAGTTTTAAAAATCTCGTCCATATCCAACTGAACGGCTATCTCGTTAGTTCATCTGGACATGCGTACGGAACTTAAAAAATAAAAATAAAAATTATAAACCTTTTTATTTTACGATTTTCCTCAGAAGTTCTGTGTACTGTGTAGGGTCAAAATTTCTACTTAGGCGTCATGAGCTCAGAAAATTCTCATAAGGTTTAATACCAGACTTACCTAGACTGCAGAACAATTTACCTGCAAAATTCCCCGCGGCTGGAAATTCTTTTAAGTTCACCTCACAGTGCGCGGTCTTCATTGCATTTTTTCACAAAAAATTTGAAGTGCTATTTTTTTTTTCCTCTGCGTACGAAGGTAATTCGTGGATTTATTTCCCTTTCCTCCTTTAACATATTTTCTTACCAATGTTTTTCACGTTTCTTTTATGTCCCCATAATGAAGTCATTTCTGTGCTTGTTTTGGGATGTTTTCTTTGTATGACGAAGGTTTGCAGAAGACAAAATTTCTGCAAAGGTCTCTAATCTCGATAGACAAGATTCCAGTAAAGGTCTTGTAATTGGAGGATCAAATTGTTAACAAATTTTTGTAATATCTGAGTCTTGTTAGGGTTTTTTCTTAATTCTAGGATGAAATTGTTAATTTTTTTTGGAATTTGTGTACTTGCCAAGACTGCAGAACAATTCGTTGATCGCACGGCAGTACAATTTGCCAGACAATTTACCTGCGGCTGGGAATTCCTATAAGTTCGCCTTACAGTGCACGGTCTGCATTTGTCCGCATTTTTAAATACAAGTTTTAAGTACTATTTTTCTCTGCAGACGAGGGTAAGTCGTGGATATTTGCCTCTTCTCTTTTAACATATTTGCTGACCAATGTCTTTCACACTTCTTTTATGCCCACAT
This sequence comes from Chamaecyparis obtusa, assembly GCA_027943335.1. Lineage (NCBI taxonomy): Eukaryota > Viridiplantae > Streptophyta > Pinopsida > Cupressales > Cupressaceae > Chamaecyparis > Chamaecyparis obtusa. Next base: position 572,688 of record BSBK01002154.1, on the reverse strand, counting down.
GATGAAGTTTTTTCTGGCCTTTTTTAAAAATTTGTTTTCTTTGTATTACTAAGGTTTGCAGAAAACAAAATTTCTGCAATGGTCTTGAAAGACAGGGTTCCAGTAAAGATCTTGAAAGACAACCGGCGTCTAAGTGCATCTCAGAATCTGGTAGTTTCGTTCTTCTCTTCTTTTTATTAAAATTTTACGATGAAACAGTCAGGTTAAACTTGGCTAAGTATTGTTAGGTTTTTTCTTAATTGTGAGATGAAATTGTTAAAATTTTTGGAAAATAAGGATTTGGAAGATGAAGATCTAAGTCTTGTTAGGTTTTCTTTTTAATTGTAAAATGAAATTGTTAAAATTTCTGGGAATAAGGATTTGGTAGATGAAGATCTAAGTCTTGTTAGGGTTTTTTCTTATTTGTAGGAGGAAATTGTTAAAAGTTTTTGGAATAAGATTATGGAAGATGAAGATGAATAAGATTAAGTTTAAAATAAATTATATTATATTTAGATCTACATTTTATATTCCTTTTAATATACAATGAAGTAGATGATTTCTTAAAATTTATGTGCTTAGAATGTATTTGGACTCTCTAGTCCACATGCAAGAACTATTACAATAGAGGCATTTGACTGTAATTATGATGGTTGTCTTCAATCACCAGCATTAAATATCCAACACCCCATTAAATATCCAACACCCCATTAATGTTAGGGTTTACATAAAATGACCCATAATATTAAAACTGTTATCAATTGGCTCTTACTGAAATTTTAAAACAGTCTATCTTGAATCCAGTTTTTTCGTTCTTACTATCACATGCGTCTGCCACTTTAGGTTTCACAACAATCCATTTGAGATAATCATCTGCAAGTGTCCCTATGGTAGCCACTCTATCTCATCGAGTTTCATGGGTAATTGGCATCTGCGATTTCTGAGTAGACTAGCTATCGGTACCTATCATTGGGTAACGAGTTCACTCAATTTTTTTAACAATAGAAATATGGCTCCGAACATAAAGCCTGATTAGTACCCATTTACATTTAATTTTGATCACCACCATTTTTTAATGTCCTTAGCATCTAACTCAACTCCTTTGTGAGTGATCATGATGTATTCTCCTCTGCTTTCCTTTGGCTTGATGTACAGCCAAATTTGGAGACTTGTAGTTGTCTAAACTGTATGAAACCTTTCTCTGCACCTACTAAAATTTTGCCGCACAATTCCAGGATTTGTTCCTCTTTCTTGAACACCACAAATCAACATACGCTTTTCATCAGCATCATGATCATTGGTGTTTGACATAACTCATGATGACATCCAGGGATATTCTTAATTATCACTTTCACCAAACACCACATTTGATTCACCAAAAGAAAATTTCATTAATAACTAATATCAAGACAATCTCATTTTTTTTAATCACTGATTCTATAAAACATTTTATGCCTTCCTTAAGACTACTTTAATAGGCAATTTGAACTCTAAGGTTCATTTTCTGACATCTTTGAAGTGTAGAAATGATATGACTATTTTCAAGGCAATTATCATCCCTAAAATATCATGCCTTTCATGACATCTAAATGAACATTAGACATTTAACCTTTAAAAAGAAAAGTCATCACTTAACTTCAAGATTTTACATCTTCCTAGAGAAATTTCTTTTGCGCTTCAATATCTTTTTCACAGTTTATTCCATACATGCCTTTGCCTTTTAAAAAAGGCTTACCTTCCACATCATTAATTCCATTCAATTCTTTTTTTTTGTTAACATTAAAAGTATGGGTAATAGTTTTTCTCACATATAGCTGGAAACAAAGTAAAAAGACAGCTAAGTTGAACTAGTCACATACTTACCACCTTTATGCATGTTTCAGACATTGAAACCAATATGCTCAGATTTTAATGCCAATCAAAGTTAGATAAACATCTTCCAAAAGATTTCAAATGAATATCACACCTTTCCTCACTACAACAACACTTTCAATTTACTTTTTCACTTAGGACTTTGATATTTCAGCTCAACAATCTATTCGTCATGGCATATAGTTGACAATACACAACCTGCAGCCCGCTTCTAGTGTTCAAACATCTCACTAACAGTTCAAACAGCTTAGATATTTTCAGAATTCACTCACAGTCCACACAACTTAGAGATTGTCAAACTGCTCTTACAATTCTTTAGGTGTGTCCTCACAACAATCCAACTCTGCTACAAGGATCTAGAAGGATCAAACAAACAAGACTATGTTCATAGGATAACAACTTTTTTTTTTCCATATATACATAATGTTGTCTAGTTGGTTTCAAACAAGGGGATGACCTTAAATTGATATGGATAACTATTTCTAGCATGTTTCTGGAGACTATAACCTTCATTCTATAACTATTACAATGGAGGCTTTCTACTATAGTTATGCGAACTTTGCGTTTGGAATATGATCACCTTCAACCACTAACATTGAATACCCAAGATAAAGTAGGGCTTTTGTTGGGTTCAATTTGAAATGCGTTTGGGGTTCTATGCGAGGACTCAAAAGGCCTTTTTTTCTGTAGTAAAAAAGAAAGCTTCATGTTTTGTGGAAAGGTAATCGGTTTAATTCCCATTGAGGTGTATTACATACAAAACCTTTTGTTGATGTCTATATTTTGTCGTTTCTCGTATTGCCCTTAAAAATATTTTAGAGTTTTATTATATTACAAAGCATGAGCTTGTTGCTGATCTTATAGGTTTAGAGGTGCATGGCCAATGTTGTGAGACTAAGAATTTGTGTCATTTTCTTTTGTCTTAGTTGAGTGAATTTATTTTAACCTATTTTCTTATCAACATTGAGTTGAAAAATAGTCTGTTTAATACTAGATAATTCGAAGTGTTGCGGGCCAAACATTTGGGAGTAAGTAGTCTTGGGTTGAACCGGGTATTTGTTATTTTAGATTTCTAGACAACAAGAATTTGGTGGGTGCTACGGGGTTATATATCATTTGTACAATGTTTATGACATGCTTGATTAAATAAAAGTACTAGAATACCACTAAAATATTCTACTCTAGCTTTGTTTATTTATGTTGTAAATGTGGTTATGATATGACTTTTAAGGTGAGGGTACACAATCTATGAATAAATACACCTTGCAAGTATGTTTCCTTGAGGAGCATGCTAATAGGGCTCTAGATAATTGATACATTTTTTATAAACTATTTGATTAAAGAAGAGTATTAGAATGCTTGGTCAACATGAAATTAAATAGACCCTCGTACTAAGGGATTGATTGGATAGATAGTACCAACAAGGAGAAGATCTAAGGTGGACATAGGAAAATAGATGCAAATAGTTAAAATTGGTATCGTTTATTGGGGCCACTTTGCTCGACAATTAGTAAATGAAATGTTACACTATCATCAATAACATGGTTTCTTATAATAAATATAAGCTTAGAATAGGGGTAAGATTAAAAGTTTGAAAATTTTCTATTTAAGACTTAGGGACTGCAAAACTTACAAGTAGTACATGTAACATGTACACCTACAAGACTTCAAATTTTCTTATTGTTTGCTATAGAGTACAACATAGTATAATAGGTATATGTTCTAAACAAAATATGGCTAGAGTTGTTAAACATAGGCCACATGTATAGTGTTTTTCATATTCTTTCAAGCCTAATTTTAAATAAGGGAACCCTAAAAAATGAAACATTACATATATATATTGAAATGATTCATAAAGCTCCATCACAATATCTAAAGTACTTGAGATAATTGATATTTTCTCAGTTTTGTGTCCATTGTCAGTGAGTTTGTTAGACTCAAGTTGTGTTTATTAAAACCCAACATTTGTATTTATTTAATCAGCTGCATTGTGAGTCCATATTCCACAGGTTCCAAGATCGATTTGACATCTAGAAATAAGATATTTAAACGAGTTAAAACATTTTAGGATAAAACATGGGCACATGTTGAACTTTACAAGGGGAGAGACAACTTTTACTTTTTTTTTAAATGTTTGAGTAGATTAGTATCATTGAATTAAAATTAAAATTAAAATTCCTTAGTTACTTAAACAAAAGAAAGAACCATTTCCTATAAAGTCCTTTGTGGGTGGTCATAACATTTTATTGTTTCTTTTAAGATGATATAATATATTTCTAAGTACTATCTTTATCTATTGTTCCTTGTTATTGGTCTTGATCAACCCAATAGCCTTGTACATGTGCTTTACTGTTATAGTAAAAGAGGATACTCATGTAGTCTGGAATGCATGAGTATCATCTTTGACTATATTTATATAGATTATATATTATTCAATGATAGGTTACTATATAGTATGGGATGTACATTTCATTTACTAGTTAAATGTTATGTTAACACATAATAAAAAGTTTGTAAATATTAAGTTACATACACATTTAAAATGTACATATTAAAGAAAATGAGTTATATGCGAGAAAAACGATGAAGTTTAAATATATGAAAAACATTAATTTATTCAAGTATAATTTTGTGATATATTTTATAAAAAAATGTAGTTCTTTTCTTGTCATATTCTTGATAGGCAAAGTGTCTCTTAAAATTACTTCTTAATTTGAAATAAAATAAAGAGATGTATAAATTGAAGGAAGGAAAGGAATGTGGATGAAGTGAATAAAATACAGACATTATGGAATGTAGATATTCAATGTTGAAATTTCTAGTTATTGATTATGTATATGTTTGAGTTGTGATGTAGATAAATCTTATTATACTAAGGACAGTAGCTAAGTTACACGGGGGGAATTGTTATGTGACATTTTCTCCAAGAGAAGATAAAATTATGAAATAATTTTTTTGAATTAAAAAGGGAGATAAAAATAAAGGATATTATAATCTTTTGGTTTTAAGAAAGATTAATAAAGAATGCTTTTAAAAAACTCTCTTGAAGGAGAGGAATAATTATATTTATTAAAGGGTATTGTAGGTGACCTTTTTGAAAGTGTGATGGTTAGGAAACTACCCCTTGAAAGGTTACACAAAGAATTCATGTGAGACTTGGAAAGGGGAGGAGATCACTCAAGGAAGAAGAAGGTTGCACTATGGACATTAGGGGAAGGGGGCACACAATGTGTGTCCAAACTGGGGTACGGTGTGCACTTTTGACTGTCCTGGCCAAAGCTTGGGTAGTGGCACTTGTGTTGAGCATTGTTCCCATGGAACCAACACTTGTGTAGAGCAACGTAGTGCGCTTTGTTCGTCCTAGATGTGTCATAGCTATAAAGGCCAAGACCACTGATATCTTCTTAGAGTGAGAATGACTGTTCCAAGTGCTCAAGCTTAAGATAAGTATTGGAAACCCTTGATGATAAAAGATATTGAGAATATAATATATGAATTTGGTGTTACCGTTATCTGTGTGGCTATGTTATTCAATTTATTAAGTTGGATATTTCCTTTAGAGTTCTTATAAATTATCACTTTAGGGTATACATGATTATTTATTACTATAGTCCAAGGGCGCTCTAAGCCCCTTGGCCCACAAGCATAATTTTCATCTTGGGATGGCGTACTTGGGTCTCGCAAACTCAGAAGGCTGGGTGTCCTTCCTATATGCAATCTGTTTCTCTAAATTCAAAACAAATTATTAAATGAATCCTTTATTACATATAAGTAAGGGGAATATTTAGATTACTCACAAAATTCAATAATTGCTGCAAATATTACTATATCCATGTACACATATATGCACATCTGTAATTTAACCTTATTCACATACATTATCTTTAATCTATTTTATGCTATTGGATATTTACTTCTGCTCTTAGTCAAATCAGATTACTTATTTTCTTATTTCTTTCTTGCTCTTTCCTTCTATCTTCTGTTTTCCCATTTCATTTCCACTTCCATGGATGCTTTTCCAATTTATTTGTCCTTTGTCTTATATCATCAAGTGAGAAGAAGTTGCACCCTTTCATTTAGTCTACTGCCCTTGCAAAGGATACAATCCTTCATAATTAATCTCTGCCCTGTTGTGTAATTAAATATTATTTTGCTTCATTTATGGACTCGCAGCCTAAAAACATCCCTTAAATAATCATTAATCAAAATAAGTTGGCCTCCCCTTTTAAATAAATGGTTTCAATGCAAATGTTTCTTAAGTGACTGCTGACATCTCAATTTGGTTTGGCCTGTTTATTAATTGCCTAATAATTATTATTTATAAGTGTGATTGTGATCTGCTCTTAGTTTGGGGGAGGCGGGGCGCATGACAGTCTGCCCTTCCCAAGATTGCTTGTCGTCAAGCAATACTAGAATGATCATGGAGAGTGTTCAAGATGATTCCAAATAGGAAAAGGTTTGATGTATGAAACTTCTCACTTTCTTTTAGGCGGGATCTATTTCAGAATTCAGCTTCTTCTGCACTATTAAGTTGCCAATTCGGACCAAGATATGTTTTTTACCTTAAATTCAAAAGAGATTTATCTCAATAATCAAGAGTTGAAATTTGCAAGGTCCATGTTTTAAGACAAAGCTTCTCTCATCTTCTGAGAGAAGGGACATGACCATCTTGGAAATGTCATCAATTGTTTTTGTAAGAAATTGATTTTGTTGGCCCTATGTTTCCACAATATCATGCATATCTCCTTGAGTCAAAGCAAGTGCATGCTTTTGTCACATCCCTATCCAAGCAGTCAATGGGTAAAAATAGAAAATAAAACAAAATAAGGAATATTAAAAAGTATTTTTTTTCAAACGTGAAAGGTGAGTGGGAGAGACAAAACACATTAAAGAGGAGTGGCCAAATATAATAAATATGATACGGAACTCCTGCCCTCTTCCATTGTTTTCATCAAGTTTTTCACGTGAATGGAAGTAGTGTGAGCAGAAAAAGATGGAAAGGAAATGATTTGGGGGTGCCATCAAGAAACTTCATAGAAAAGGTGGGAGATAGGTGCATATGTAATAGTTACATTTTCTCTATTTATGCCTGTAGTCTATGCAGAGGGATAGCTTTTGGACAGGTTATGGATTGTCATCCAAGGAAAAGAGGGAGCAATGCCAAGGGTTGGAGGGTGGAGGGGAAAATACCGAGAGAATGGAAATGAAAATGTGAGGGAAAGGTCACTGGTAGTAAAAAATGTTAGACTCCACGATTATTGGTAGCACCCCCATGCCTGTGCCATAAGGAGAGCTGGTGGATGGTTGATGGACGCACATCAAGTCAGAGCAGATGGAGTTGGAGGACATGGTAATTTTCCTGGGGAAATGCAGGCAGAAATATGAAATCTTAAAGATGGAGGGATTTTGTTAGATACGATGGGAAAATAATGCAGAATTTAGAAAGCATAGACAAAGGTTGTGATCTGTTTAGCAGAATTTAATAATTTATGAAAGAAATGTGGTCTCATGGAATGTAATGATCGCAAGATATGCACATTAAGGTACTTAACACTCTTATGTATATACTACCATAGTAAAATATGATGCTGTTTGCTATATGAAATAGAGTTGATTTCCTTACATTTAATAATCTTTATTCTCATTGTAGTTGCTATTCCAAGCTGGTTGTGAGACATGTAGGTGAAATATTAACAAGAGCTGAAAAAGAGAGAAAACAAGGTTACAGTCCAAATAATAAATTTGTCTATTCCCAAAAGTTTATCTATTAGCCATTGGAAGTAAAAGAATAATAGGTGACTCGCAAAATAATGAAATCAATGTCCCTCTCCACAATATGGTAAATCTGTTCATAAATATGGAAGCTAAGACAACGCACATGAGTTGTTTGACAAAATACCTCCAAGAGATGTTGCCCTGCGTAGTTCCAAGAAAGCAGTGTATGTTAAAATGCTATGTTACTGGGTTCGGAGGCTCTAGGGCCGAATGCAGGTCCAGTTGTGTTTTGAGATGTGGTTCACGTCCAGGAATTTGGTGCCGTTTAAGTTGTGATGCCCCTATAAACAACAGAATTAAACTGCGATGCATTTATGCTGCGATGCCGTTTAAGCTGCATATAAACCACACCACTGATATTCCTATTGCGACAATCTCCCGTTATAAAACTTCGAAGATAATTGCCTTAAAAATTTGAAGAGATATTTCATTTGATCATTTTATCTTCAATAATCCCCTCACTGTTTAGGCCCGCACAATGAAATAATAGCCCCGACTTTATAATTATGGCATCTCTCCCAAATATCAAATAAGGAATATTGTTCTATTTTTAATAATTTTAATTTAATGTGCAATTTTAATATATTATTGGATTTTAATAATAATTTGCTTTTTGTATTATAATTTTTAAGAGGGTGTATATATATGTATATATTGTTTTTGTACTAACGAACCCAAATAAACCCAAACAAACCCAAACCCCATTTCAAAATTTTTTCTGTACCGGCGAACTAGTTCTTCAAACCCATATCTGAATCTGAACCTGAACCAGCAACTTAAAATGGATTGTTGAAAAGGCGTTATAAACTCTCAAAAAGACGAAAACTGACCTCTTATTTGTTTGTCTGGCCTCTTATTTGTTTGTACTCAAACTAGATCTTGAGATGAGGGTATGACTACCTAGACAAACATGACTAAAAGGGATTTATGTCAGATTTAAATGACAAGTGTCACTGACTCACTTCCTATTACTTCAGTGTTCACAAAACTGTGCGCAAAATTTAGTAAGGAATAAATTATGCACGAGTTTTCTCTTGAATGTTTTCAAACTATGATATTTACCCAGCATATTGTGAAACATTTTTCATGCCTTACATTAGGTAAATGAACACTAGATAATTTGAGTAAGACATGTTGATCAATATTTAATTTTGAATTGTCCGTTATAGTTATAACTTTAGTTTTCAAGCAAATATAAATCTTCATATTAACAAGTTCAGAAAGCCTTATAAGTCATATTACATCATGATAATTAATAGCCCAAATGGTTTCGCATGTATTTGAAATTCTGATATATAGACTGTGATATTTAAACTACCATAGTGAGAAGAGTAGACTGCATCACAGACTTCAGATTTAAGGAAATAAATTGGTAAGATAAGTCAATATTGAATTTAAAGACTTAACACTGATTTTAAGGTCAAAAGCATTATGATTTTTGGACTGTTGAAATATAGCTTTGTTCGTGTTTATGTATGCCAATTGAATATAAGCTAAGATACCGGTGCGTCCGGTCTGAGGCTGGATGTGGGAGCGGGTGCGAGTTGGTGCTGGTGCTGGTCCGGGTGCCCTGTGGGTGCCACCACAGGGCACCCGGTGGCACCCACACTACTTCCAGGATTTCTGTCGTTGAAATGAATCCCCATACATACTTTTATTTTCCTCCACCCACAAAATCATGAAAAATCTAAAAAACAAACCACATTCACAATGTTTGTCGGGGCATGGCATGAAAAATGTTGAAATGAAATGAAATCTATCCAGCCCAACTCACCACAAATGGCATACACTAAAATTTACACCCTTCCCAAGTTAACAAGACATACAATCATTCAGTTCTCTGTATTTACACACCCAGAAATTTCAGTACATTGATATTGTGTTTTCAATTGATATTTCTAGATGTTTTCAGCGATCTTCAAAGAAAGTAAATCAATTATGCAGGTGAATAGTTTTTTTTGGAGTAATATTTTTAATCATATTTTTTGGAGTAATATATATCATATATTAGATTATATATATATATATATTTAAAAAAAAAATATATATATACACACGTATCCAAACGCATCCGCACCCCCTAAAAAAAAATTTTCACGCATCCCGCACCTGCATCCGAATCTGCACCTGAATCGGTAACTTAGAATATAAGTATATTCAATATATATATATATTTATATATATATATATATTTACTGTTATAGTTATGGTTGGCACACTGCAGAGAAACTGATCGAATGAAGCATACTATATATTGGAGCATACTGCAGACACGATAATCATCGTGTACTGCAATGTATACATTACAGGCACAATAAGTATCGTGCACTGCAATGTATATTGCAGTCATGATAGGTATCGTGCGCTGCAATACATTGCAGTCACGATAGTATCATGTACTGCAATGTAATTGCAGTCACATGATAGTTATCGTGTGACTGCAATTACATTGCAGTATGCAATAATCATTGATATAAATCCTTGCTGTTAAATGACACTTAAGTCGTTCGGATTAATTATCAAAGCTGCAGTTAGTTGATTGAAATAATATTAATGCAGGGTCATGACCCTACATGGCAACTGCCATGTACGGTCATGACTTTACATACTAATATATATAATAAAAGGAAATTGTAGAATCAATCAATAAAAAATAGGTAATTGCATTCTACAGCAATATATACTAAATAAATAATATATTAAATCTTCTGATCTAATATTCCTTAACATGGACTGCTGCAAAGATTAGAGACTCTTTGATAGATACTTGAGAAAAGCAACGAATATTGTGAACCTTGGTAATCGTAAAGTAGTAGTTACTCAATTGTGGTAGTCACGACTGCTTGGGATTTATTTAGGGGTTGCAGCAATATGCTATATGTCTGAATATGTTGTTTATTCCTTGCGGATCTGTAAGATTAATGTGTGTTTAAAGTAATTATCAAGGGAATTTGTGCCAAGGAAATACTCTAAAAACATGTGTGTGTTAGAAAGTTGAACATAGTGTAATGGTTAGTTATTATTCTTGTACGAGTCTTTATTAAAAAGTTTTAATTTCGTTACGTTATGCACGACAAAACATTAATTAGATTGAACAACAATATTGTAGGGATCATTGCTCCATAAAAATGTTACATATGTATATGACCCCAAGTATTGATAATTCTAGTAATATAGTTGAATGTTCTTCATATTGGAACATGCATAATGATTGGTTTATTAATACTAAAAGTCTAAAACCATAACAGTATGGAACAGTTAGATAGAGATGGACATTTTGGATAGCTGATTAATATGATTTCCTTTCCTTAAAATAAGTCACCTGAAAACAACATATGGGCTATGGCTATAATCAGTGATTTGTATATTGTGCTTAATAACATGTGATGGATGCCATATGTGGCGTTATAATCAATAATGCCTAACAACCTCATACTTAGGTATGCTTTAATTAGAGTAGTAAGGGACCCCAACGAGCTGTAACATTGATCTTGAGGGTGTTATTTGTTTTGTCGAGAAAATCAAGTAAAACTTTAAATAGGTATAAATTGGGATATAACTTGGATGTGGCAATTATGAATACACTAATGTGATTTCATGTTTGTGTTAGCACTATGCCATAGCATGTCTTGGACTTGCAGTAAATATGGTTTGAATGAACTAAGAGAATTAGGACATCAACCTAAGTAATATGGTTTGTATGAATCAAGAGAATTAGAAGATCAATTTAACTTGTGGGATATTCATGTGGAATTGAGAAGTATATCCACGATAAAGTCTAATTTGAGATCTTGACAATACTTGGATAGAAGTGACATGGTATAGGGTTACTAGATCGGACCTTGTGTGTAGGTCCTTTGAGAGACCTTGTGAGGACAACTACGTGTAATTTTGGCTTGTTTGGAAGCGAGAATGTCAATCCTTGGGTGAAGGATACCCTCGTAACCTCAAGACTGTAGGGGCGGGTCTAGGGGGGATAACTCTAAGTATTGGGTTTGTGTTGAGTTTATTTGACTTTCCCTCTTTTGTAGGCTTCAAAGGAGCTTGAAATGTGTAATAGATTGTTAGGAAAGAGTTAAAATTAGTGAACAACCTATATAATATGTAGTATGCCTTTGAATAACGAGCTAAAGAAAGTGAATGGGTTGACTACATTGTGGTGTAGGAGCACACCTAGGCTAACCTCCATAGTTATGATCTTTTGGCTTGTATCTGACATTGGCCAAGTCAGAGTAGTGTGAGTTTGTTTTAGACCTTAGAAGGTCATTGCGATTGTGGACTAGGTGAGTTAGTCATTAGGACTAAGATCACCAAAATAGTCATTGTTAGTAGCTTTTAAATTTCTTAGTCTTAAGAAGCTTAAAGGTTGGATTAGAGTCTTAAATGTGTTCTAAACACATGAATGATGTTAGAAAGATGCCATGAGGCCATTAATGGAGTTGGTTCCTCGGAATATAGAGGTTAGAGGTCCTAAGTAGGATGATGGCATAAATACAAAGATGCCAAATGTTGTTACAAAGTTGTCATGACAACATTTGCAATAATGGCAAATGTTGCATGCAACTCGGTTACATAGGATCCCCTAGAAGATAGGAAGTGGGAGATCGACCAACAAGCCCTAAAAACATGGTAAGTGGCATCTCATGTCACGGAAGGCTTGAATCTCGAGGTTAGACATCATTGTAACAAGTTTGTGTAATGAGAAGATAGCTCTGCAACTCTGTTTTGAGAGGAACCCGAGCATTTCAGTGTGACAGTGATACTAGATGGATTGCATGTTCTAATTTAGTGATTGAATAGTGTTCATAGGACATTTCTAAGACTTTTTCATTTTGGTAGCAAGTAGATTTAAGTTGATTCAGTGCTTTGAATAAATTGGTTTAGTTTAGGAGAGTTTCCTGGTCCTGTCCTGACCAGTTTGTCATTTCATGGCTCCCCCATGAAATCTAACCACGGGATATTCCTGAGGGTAGGTGAATATGTTAGGGGAGCCATTAGTCTGTATATATCTAGGATTAGGAGTCATGAAGAGATGGATAGCTATTTTTAGTACCAAGCCCTAGGCGAGCAGATAGTGCCTAGTTAGAGGTTTGAAGAAGAATTGAAGATTTCTTGCAGGGTATTGAGGTACAGTACGGAACAAGTACAGTTCCAGGTAGGGTATAGACATATCCTAACATGCTAGAAGGATTGAGGTTCTATCAATCCATTAGACTAAGTTTTGAGTGAGAAATCAGTGAAGTCCTAGTAAATAGGTCTTTTAGCCCTATTTGGCCTAGATTGTAGGAAGCCAGTGTACGGAGGCCATCAGGCTCCAAAACCTTCAGAATCCTTCATAAAATCCAAAAGGGTATCCGAATGTGGGATTAGATTTTCAACTTGTTTGGAAAAATTTTGCAAGAAGTGGAAAAGGGTCTCTGGTAAAGGCTACAAGGAAATAGGTCTAATTAGGCCTCCTCATGGTGAAACCTTGAACCCGATAAGGAAGGCTTGAAGATCCTTCTAAATGGATCCAAATGAGAGAAAATGGAATGTTTCCACGATGATAGACCTCTTGGCAATGAATTTCATGAATGGTGAGTAGTTGCACTTAGAGCTTTCTAAGTGAAGGTACAAACAGTGAAGAAACTACATGGCGTTAGTCCTTCAAGGTGAAGCACAAGGTGTGAGACTCTTGGAGAAGAGTTGGATTAGGACTTAGTTAATCATCTAAGCCTAACAAGGACCTAGAGGAGATTAGTTTCCTAGAAGAAGACAAGGAAGGTCTTCTTAGCTAGTTGTGCAAGCAAGCCTTGGAACGGTCACATCATATTGGTATCAGAGCTTGAATTGATCAGGCTTGTGGTTGATGTTGCAGCCTACTGAATCAGTAGGAGAGAATACATCAGTGGGATTAGTAGAAGATAAAACCATGGTGACTAACGCTGAGTTAGCCAAGAAGGTGGAGGAACAAGAAGAGGATAATTGATTGCTAAGAGAAAGATTGTCCCAAATGGAGCAGCTCTTGGGTGAATTCCAAGACAAAGCTGATAAGGTCAAAGATAAAATTGATCAAAAGGAAGAAAAAGAAGCAAGGGAAAAGGAATTGGAATTGGAGGAGGAAGCTCCAACACCTGACCTTGTTCTTCTTGAAGAACCCTTCTTGAAGACATTAAAGGCCTTGAGTGGCAAAGCTTTGGAGGGTGTGCCACTATTCAGTGGACAAACGGATCCAGATTTAGTTGTGGATTGGATAGACAACATAGAGAATCATTTTGAATGTGATGGTAGCTCTGAGGCCCAAAAAGTAGTGGTGGCCAAGTCAAGGTTGAGAGGTTCAGCTCTCACATGGTGGAAGTTTGTGCAAACCAAAAGGGAGAAAGATGGAAAGGGTCCTATAGTTACATGGAAGGGCATGGTAACTAAAGTGAAGCAGACCTATCTACTTGATGACTATGAAGTTCAGTTGCATAGGAGGAGACACAATCTTAGACAAAAAGATTTGGATGTCCAAGCATACATCGAGGAGTTCCAAAAGTTGTGCTTAAGATCAAAAGTGGTTGAGGATGAAAGCATCAAGCTAGCAAGGTATTTGAATGGACTCAAATGGTCTATTCAAGAAGACATGAGTCTTGTGAACTTCAAAACCATCCGCCAATGTTATCAAATGGCCTTGAAGATAGAGGAGAAAAGCAAAAGGAAGCAAGAACAAACCTCCAAAGGTAGAGGTAAGGGAAAAGATAGTAGAGGACAAAGAGGTGGCTATGGTGGAAGGAGTTCTGAATCAAGGACTCAAGGAGAAGTGAAATACACTGAGCAGCAAGAAGGAAGCTCTAGTAGAGGTGGTAGAGGAAGGAACACTAGCTTTAGAGGAAGAAGTGGTGGACAAGGAAGAGGCAATTACCTTGCCAACATGAAGGGTTATCACTGCAATCAAATGGGACACCCTGCCTATAGGTGTCCGGAGAAGGGTAGCACTTCTCAAGGAGGAGACAAAAGAACTAATTTAGTTCATGATGACACAAATGCAACAGAGAAACATTCTGAAGTACCATTGAATTCAGAGGAAGGTGAGAACCTCACGATGAGGAGAACTTTGATCAAGGAGCCGGTTAAAGAAGAACCAAGCCAAAGGAGGTCCCTGTGTAGGATAAAGTGCAAGATGATGGGGAAAGTATGTAGAGTCATCATTGACTCAGGGTCTATTGACAATATTGTGTCAGAGGAAGCAGTCAACAAGCTAAAGTTGACAAGGATACCCCACACCAATCCTTACAAGGTCACATGGCTCAATAAAGGCCAACATGTGTTAGTGAATGAACAAGCATTGGTGGAGTTCTCAATTGGAAGGTACAAGGACAAAGTTTTGTGTGATGTGTTGTCTATGGATGCATGTCATTTGCTCGTGGGTAGACCATGGCAATTTGACCGCCAAGCTATGCATGATGGAGTGAAGAACTCCTATTCTTTCAAGAAGGATAATGTGACTTTAAAAATTTAGTCATTGTTAGAGGGTGTAGAGGTGTAGACAGCAAGTCCTAATGTGCTCATGGTTGGTGAAAAAGAGTTCTTAGAAGCCATGGAAGAGAGTGAAGGAGTTGGCTTTGCATTGGTGTTGAGGCCAAGAGAGATAGATGAAGGCAAGGTGACTAAGAAGCCAGAGTTACCCAAGGAAATACAAAGCATGCTACAGACTTATGAAGGTATAGTAAGTGATGGACAACCATCAGCATTACCCCCTAAAAGAGCCATAAGTCATAGGATAGACTTAATACCAGGAGCTACCCTACCTAATAAGGCAGCCTACAAGATGACCCCTCAACAAAATGAGGAAATTGCTAGGCAAATACAAGAACTCCTAAACCAGGGTCTCATTAGAAAGAGTATTAGTCCATGTGCCGTACCCACTGTCCTTGGACCTAAGAAAGGAGGAACTTGGAGGTTTTGTACTGATTCAAGGGCTATTAATAGGATAACCATTAGGTATAGGTTCCCTATCCCTAGGATTGAAGACTTAATGGATTGTCTAGGTGAAGCTAAGTACTATAGCAAGATAGACTTGAAGAGTGGCTATCACCAAATAAGAATTCATGAAGGAGATGAGTGGAAAACAGCTTTCAAAACCAATGAAGGTTTGTATGAATGGCTTGTCATGCCATTTGGACTATCCAATGCCCCCTCCACATTCATGAGGCTCATGAATGAAGTCCTCAAAGACTACATTGGCAAGTTTGTAGTGATATATCTTGATGATATACTGATTTATAGCAAGACAAGAGGTGAGCATCTAGAACACCTTGAGATTGTTTTCAAGAAGCTGCATGAGGAGAAATGATGATCAACTTGGAGAAGTGTGAGTTCATCAAGACAGAGCTAGTGTACCTTGGATTTGTTCTATCACATGGTAATCTGAAAATGGATATTAGTAAGGTAGAATCCATCGTAAATTGGCCTACTCCAAGGACAACAACAGAGGTAAGAAGTTTTCATGGCCTTGCTCAATACTATAGGAAGTTCATAAGGCAATTTAGTGCTATTTGTGCTCCTATGTTAGATACTATCATGAAGACTAAGTTTGTATGGAATGAGCAAGCTAACAAGAGCTTTGAGTTGTTGAAGGAAAAGATAGCTACCCAACTTGTTTTAGTCTTGCCAAGCTTTGAGAAGCTATTCACCATTGAGTGTGATGCAAGCAATGTGACTATTGGAGCTGTTCTAAGCCAAGAGGGTAGACTAGTGGCTTTTCATTCAGAAAATTTAAGTGAAGCCAAGAAGACGTATTCTTCTTATGACCTTGAAATGTATGCATTGGTTCAGGCTTTAAGGAAATGGAGGCACTACTTGCTTCCCAAGGAGTTCATAGTGTATTCAGACAATCAAACACTTAGTTTCCTGAATTCACAAGAGAAGTTGAGTCACAAGCACATGAAGTGGGTTGAATACCTACAAGCTTACACTTTCAATATCAAGCACAAGAAAGGAGTACTCAACAAGGTGGCAGATGCCTTGAGTAGGAGAGCTCTTATCATCCAAGAAATTGTAACGTCCCCATTTTTCAGGCTCTTGGGATTAGCCTATCATGTGACCCTCGTAGGCTAATGAGGATGGACAGAGGGTCTCTTTCAGTGGGCATCTACTTCAGGATTTAGTATGCTTTGGTTTGCCTTTCGTTTGGCGTCATTCGGACTTCATTTGCTATAGTTTTGCCACGTTTACTATTTATAGTAAGAATGATGTTGATCGAGAAGGACCCTTTGTATTTTTGGAAAGTGCATTTGGTCACATGGGGAAATAATAGGTGTGACTCCTGTTTCAAACGACATATTAAAATGATAAGTATTTTGGGAGTTATTATTATTTTGGTGGCCAAATTATTATTAAATCATTAAATGGCTTATTATAAAGTTATGACACTCAGGATGGGAGTGTTGTAGTTGAGTTGGGTGACGTAGTTTCATGCCACAGTATAGTTGATTCACATGACGACATTGAGTTGTGTATACAACCAGACTTAGTGGAGGAGTCGCGGATAGACGATGTGGACAATAGCATCACAGATATTTCTGATGTTGAGAGCGAGGATGATGAGTGTTGTAGTGTTTCTGGCTTTCTATATTTGACTTTGGGTGTGGATTCAGTGTTGTCATATGACGGTGGTGGGTTCCAGGATTCCTTGTTACAGGGACTCACAAATGAGGATAGGGAAGCATATGAGTGGCAAGAGTTTGTTACAGCTAGGGCTTCCACTTTTATAGAGGGGGTTACTTCGTCGGTGACTCATGAGGATGATTCTTCTTGCAGCGAGACATGCTTGATTTATCAGACCCTGGGGGAGGACTTTGAGTTGTTAGTGAGTGAGGATGTATCCCAGGATCTGGATTGCCATGTGGTTGCAGAGGACAAGGTAGCTGGGGATTGTGTTGGGTCGGATTCAGCAGCAGCTTCCTCGGGGTTAGATGAGGACGAGTCCAAGGCCTGTACTCAGTTTGTAGGTGTGTACTTGGATGAAAGTACATAGAGATACGATGATCTTGAGGGGAGTTTGTTGGATGCAGCTTCCTCTCATAGTGTGGACAATGCATTTGAGGTTGTACATAGGAGGTCCATTGTGCAGAGTCATCATGTGACTAGCCAGTTGCGAGTTGGCAAGAGAGATATTACTACTACTCTTGAGCATTTTGATGCCGCTCGTCAGTTGTTGGCTGTTTATGATTGGGGTTCTCCTATGACAGATGAGCACAGTGGTGGTTACCTTTCCTTGACAGAGATCCATTCCTTGCGTGAGGCTGTCAGGATTTTGAAATAGGATTATTTATAGATGGTAGCCGACCGTGATCACCTAGTTGAGTGGGGGAGTACAACATATGGGGCATTGATGGATAGAGAGGAGGTGAGTGAGCCTACTCAAGAGCTCACAACGACTACTGAGGCTTTAGAGTGCACTCAGTGGGCTTTTCAGGAGTCACAATTTCAGTTAGAGGAGGTGATCGTGGAGTTGGAGCATATTCGGTCCACACCAGCCCCAGACCCAGTTCAGTTGCACATTGAGGTGGTTGGTGGTGAGTTGGCTTCTATGGTTGGGGATACGCGACATGATGATATGGCAGACACATCTGTTCAGGATGTGGGTGCACTAGGTACGGATGAGTTGGCAATGCCACATTTTCAGAGGGATCAGCTATGGATTGCGGGGGAGCAAGTTGACGCTTCCACGTATAATTTCTACTGCACCGACTCATTCATGGAGTATTTACTTGAGAGTGCAGATGTGCGAGAGGATTCATACAGAGTGTCTGAGGGTACTCTCATCCGAGGCTCTTGTGCTATTCGGAGGTTGGTAGGGAAGATTGTGGAGACTCTTTCTACGATGCTTCCTCACAGGGATTTTGAGATTGGGTATGCTGAGAGGGTTGCTCAGGATCTTAACCAGCCTGCGGTTATGAGGAGTCAGAGATTGGAGCCATCTCATGATTCCTAGTTGGGTAGTGATGAGCCATTGACAGAGATTGGGGGTTTCTACCGGCATTATACGGTGGAGTATGCTCATCATTTTTCTTTTGACCCAAAGGTAGAAGATTTGATTTCACGCAGGTGTAGACCGTCTCCAGTTTCTTACCATCCATTATGGGATGGATTAGCACCATCTTCTGCAGATGGAATTGGCAGTTGCAAGTTACACAGCTTGCAGTATCAACACACCAAGGACATTTTGTCAGAGATTGGATTTGGTGGTAGTGACTTAGGTACCTATGGTTGTTGTCATATCCACAGTGCAGTTGGGTGTGAGTGTCAGTTAGACAGGGACTTGAGTTTTGACAGAGTTGATGTTTCAGTTGGGTTGAGTTCCGTTGAGTGGTTTCTTCTATCGGCATCTACAGTTGGTCTTCAGATGATGTTGTCAGTGATGTTAGTTGTTTTGGTGTTGAGTGCAGTTTCTCAGTTGTTGATTTTGGTACTGTTGATGTTGATGATTTCTTCACAGGAGTATGGTGAGGTTTGGGACATTACTCATGACCATCCTTGGGATCCGGGTGGACTGTGATGTTGCTTGTTTTTCCTGATTGCTTGAGGACAAGCAATCTTGGGAAGGGAGGATTGTAATGTCCCCATTTTTTAGGCTCTTGGGATTAGCCTATCATGTGACCCTCGTAGGCTAATGAGGATGGATAGAGGGTCTCTTTCAGTGGGCATCTACTTCAGGATTCAGTATGCTTTGGTTTGCCTTTCGTTTGGCGTCATTCGGACTTCATTTGCTATAGTTTTGCTACGTTTACTATTTATAGTAAGTATGATGTTGATCGAGAAGGACCCTTTCTATTTTTGGAAAGTGCATTTGGTCACATGGGGAAATAATAGGTGACTCCTGTTTTAGACGACATATTAAAATAATAAGTATTTTGGGAGTCATTATTATTTTGGTGGCCAAATTATTATTAAATCATTAAATGACTTATTATAAAGTTATAATTTAACTTTATAATTTCACTTAAGTTGAGGGTTGAGTCATCATGGGAAGGGGCCATTTATTTAATTAATTCATGGAAGCCTAAGCCAAGATATTAATTTAAAGTATTGGAGTAAATGAATTATTAAAAGGAAAAGTATATCTTTTTATCCCACATTGGTAAGAATTGTGTTTGAGCTCTCACAAGAAAGGATATAAAGGGACTCGAGAGCTCATTCTAAGATATCTATTGTTCATTTGATGAAAATTTTATAAAGTTTCTTGGCTGTGAGAAATGGCTAGGGTTTGAGGACTGATTCCTCTCTTTGGGGCAATTTGAATCATCACTGATTGATGGTGAATTTTGCAAGCTGAATTCTGAAAATTTATTTTGATTTTGTGAATGCAAATGTGGTGCTGTTGTATACCAAATTTGAAGAGAATTATTAAATTGCTGCTGTTACAGAGGTATACATAATTCTGGTTCGATTTTCTCAGAATATCTCATGTCCTTGGAAGGCTGTTGTATCTTCTAGTTTGGCTGTGTCTACATCAGAGGGTGGTGTAGCATATTTATAGAGTTGTGTCAAACTTCAAAGGGCTGCGTAATACTTACGAGAAGGCTATGGTTGTTATTGAAGGCTGCGTAACATCCAAAGAAGGCTGCGAATCATTTAATGAAGGCTGCGATAATAATCTGGGAGGCTGCATTCTTCATTTGTAGCTGTGCTTCAATTCACTTGGGCTGCGTTTCTTTTCCAGCAGTCACATGTAATTAAAGGTGCCCAAATTTATTTGTGAATGCTTGTAATAAGGAATTAATTTGATAGTTATTGTAATTCTGATTTTTTGTAAGCATTCAGCGGTGAATTAATGGTTGTAGTTATTTATCAAGAGGTTAAAAATCTGAGAAGTATCATTGAAATTCATATTTGATGTTCATTAATTTCTATATATTTTGAAAGAAATTTAGAAGTGCAATTTAATTTGAGGAAAGAGCTAGATTGTAAATGAGAGTCAGCTGGGCTCTTCACAGAAATTCAGTTGAAGAGCATGGGAATAGATCATTTCAAAGATCTATATGCAGATGATGAAGATTTTGCAGACATTTATAAGGTATGTGCTGAATACAAGAATCATTTTCATAGCAAATATGCTGAATACACTTTTCAAAGTGATCTTTTGTTTAAGGGAAATCAATTATGTCTCCCTAGAGGCTCTATTAGAGAGAATTTGATTTAGGAAAAGCATAATGGAGCATTGAGTGGTCACTTTGGGATCACTAAGACCCAAGAACTTGTTCAAAGGTTCTATTATTGGCCAAGGATGAATCTTGATGTTAGAAGGTATGTGGAGAATTGCATTGTATGTCAAAAGGCCAAAGGTACTTCAAATGCAGGCCTACATCAACCACTACCCATTCCTACTAGACCATAGGAATGCTTGAGCATGGATTTTGTAGTTGGGTTACCCAAGACAAGACAAGGCATGGATAGTGTTTATGTAGTTGTGGACAGATTCAACAAGATGGCTCACTTTGTGCCATGTAAGACAACTAATGATGCTAGTCAAATAGCCTCTCTCTTCTTCCAAGAGATAGTAAGAATTCATGGGATACCTATGAGTATTGTGTCAGATAGAGACACCAAGTTTATGAGTCATTTTTGGAAGACTCTTTGGCAGAGATTTTTACTTATTTGTCCTTTGGATCTGCATACCATCCCCAAACTGATGGTCAGCCCGAGGTTGTCAATAGAAGCCTTGGAAATCTATTAAGGTGCTTGACCAAGGAGTATGGTCAACAATGGGATCAATTGATTGGCCAAGCTGAGTATGCATATAATGATACTATAAACAGATCCACGGGGAAGACTCCCTTTGAAATAGTCTATGGTTTACATCCTAGAGGAGTCTATGAGTTAAGAAACTTGAAGGATGGAGTGAAGGGAAGTGGATATGCTGATGACTTTGCTTATGCAATGCAGGAGATACATGATACAGTCAGGAAGACTTTGACAGAGAACACCATGAAGCATAAGACCAAGGTGGATGAGAGTAGAAGAGAAGTTCAATTCAATGTGGGAGACTTGGTGATGGTGCATCTAAACAAGTCTAGACTTCGAAAGGGAGTCCCTCACAAGTTGCAGATGAGGAGGATAGGTCCCTGTCCTATCTTGGCAAAGTATGGGAACAATGCTTTTAGAGTGGAGCTACCGGAAGACAGTGGACTGTCCCCTGTCTTCAACATTGCAAACCTGGTTCATTACAAAGGACCACCACTAGACATGGATCACAGCCTCAATGAAGTCATCCAAGATGTGGATGCACTCCAACTACCTTCAGCTACAGTCAAGAAGGCTGATAGTATATTGGATACCAGGGTCTACAAAAAGACTAGAACCAAGGAATACAAGGAACACTTAATCAAGTGGCATGGACAATCGGATGCTGATGCTGTATGGGTTAAAGAATCAGAGTTTAAGAAGATGGGGATTGATCCTACTCTACTCAATCCAAGGGTGGATTGAACTCTTTTGTTTTGGGGAGGATGGTGCAGGAGCACACCTAGGCTAACCTCCATAGTTATGATCTTTTGGCTTGTATCTGACATTGGCCAAGTCAGAGTAGTGTGAGTTTGTATTAGACCTTAGAAGGTCATTGCAATTGTGGACTAGGTGAGTTAGTCATTAGGACTAAGATCACCAAAATAGTCATTGTTAGTAGCTTTTAAATTTCTTAGTCTTAAGAAGCTTAAAGGTTGGATTAGAGTCTTAAATGTGTTCTAAACACATGAATGATGTTAGAAAGATGCCATGAGGCCATTAATGGAGTTGGTTCCTCGGAATATAGAGGTTAGAGGTCCTAAGAAGTAGGATGATGGCATAAATACAAAGATGCCAAATGTTGTTACAAAGTTGTCATGACAACATTTGCAATAATGGCAAATGTTGCATGCAACTCGGTTACATAGGATCCCCTAGAAGATAGGAAGTGGGAGATCGACCAACAAGCCCTAAAAACATGGTAAGTGGCATCTCATGTCACGGAAGGCTTGAATCTCGAGGTTAGACATCATTGTAACAAGTTTGTGTAATGAGAAGATAGCTCTGCAACTCTGTTTTGAGAGGAACCCGAGCATTTCAGTGTGACAGTGATACTAGATGGATTGCATGTTCTAATTTAGTGATTGAATAGTGTTCATAGGATATTTCTAAGACTTTTTCATTTTGGTAGCAAGTAGATTTAAGTTAATTCAATGCTTTGAATAAATTGGTTTAGTTTAGGAGAGTTTCCTGGTCCTGTCCTGACCAGTTTGTCATTTCATGGCTCCCCCATGAAATCTAACCATGGGATCTTCCTGAGGGTAGGTGAATATGTTAGGGGAGCCATTAGTCTATATATATCTAGGATTAGGAGTCATGAAGAGATGGATAGCTATTTTTAGTACCAAGCCCTAGGCGAGCAGACAGTGCTCGGTTAGAGGTTTGAAGAAGAAGAATTGAAGATTTCTTGGAGGGTATTGAGGTACAGTACGAAACAAGTACAATTCCAGGTAGGGTATAGACATATCCTAACATGCTAGAAGGATTGAGGTTCTATCAATCCATTAGACTAAGTTTTGAGTGAGAAATCAGTGAGGTCCTAGTAAATAGGTCTTTTAGCCCTATTTGGCCTAGATTGTAGGAAGCCAGTGTACGGAGGCCATCAGGCTCCAAAACCTTCAGAATCCTTCATAAAATCCAAAAGGGTATCCGAATGTGGGATTAGATTTTCAACTTGTTTGGAAAGTTTTTGCAAGAAGTGGAAAAAGGTCTTTGGTAAAGGCTACAAGGAAATAGGTCTAATTAGGCCTCCTCATGGTGAAACCTTGAACCCGATAAGGAAAGGCTTGAAGATCCTTCTAAATGGATCGAAATGAGAGCAAATGGAATGTTTCCATGATGATAGACACCCCTGCAATGAATTTCATGAATGGTGAGCAGTTGGCACTTAGAGCGTTCTAAGTGAAGGTACAAACAGTGAAGAAACTACATGGTGTTAGTCCTTCAAGGTGAAGCACAAGGTGTGAGACTCTTGGAGAAGAGTTGGATTAGGACTTAGTTAATCATCTAAGCCTAACAAGGACCTAGAGGAGATTATGTTCCTAGAAGAAGACAAGGAAGGTCTTCTTAGCTAGTTGTGCAAGCAAGCCTTGGAACACTCACATCACATTGCAGTTGGTGTTTTCTTAAGGGTACATGCTAAGTTGAGGCCATCTTGTGTTGATTCTATTTGTTTGTGGAACTTAATCCTTGACTTATAGGAATCTGTGCGTACACTCCTAAATCAATTGATTGTGTTATAATTATTCATTTGTTTAGCACTGTGAATCTTGTTATGTATGACTTCCACAAGTGTGAACCACTGGGATTTTTATGTAGTGACAAATAGTCATTGGACCATGCCAGTAATAGATGTTTGGGCTATTGCAAGGAATTGTTCGACATTTTCTTGGTTCATGGAGGTGATGTTGCCAAGGCAAGGTGGATATGATATGGTAACAATTATCAGGTTGTAATTGGACTTTGCCAATGGCGGATGCTTAGAGCTACTGTTGACTTTTTGGATTAGCCAGCATTCACTTCTTCATGGAGGTGAAGGATTGCTAGAGGTTATTCGGGATTTGATACATGGTAAGGGTTGCATGTCTATTTGCCTTACCATGTGGGTAGCGATAATTGAAGCTAATCGTTGTATTAGAAAGGTTCATTGGAAGTCACCTATGGCATGGGGGTGATCAATACCAAGTGTTACCTGGGATTGTGAAGAAGATAGCTGACAGTATCACTAAGGTCACAAAGTGGTATATGTTGGTAGCTACTTCTTCTTGGTTGGATAGGTGTGTTGCTAGTGGCCTATAAGTGATTCAGGTTAGAAGCCACTAGGCTAGGTTGGTTTACTACTTGTGGAAATCCTTGGGATTGAGGACAGACCCACAATGTAGTATGAGATGCACCGAATCCTCTTCCCAATTATTGGATGGTATACTTGACCTTGTTGGGTTGAGGAAGGACCCCTGGTGCGGTATGGGATACATCAAATCCTCTTCCCCATTATCAACTGGTGCAAAAGACTAGGGAAATGAATTGGACCCACGATGTAGTGCGCAATGCATCGACATTCCTTTTCTCTCTGGGATGCAATATGGACAAGAGATAGTTAGCCATTGTATATGAGCCAGTTGCTTTTGTCTTTGTGATTCATGTATAGGACAATCACTATTGTCTTTGAGATGTATGTTGGACCTACTCACTTTGTATGCAAAAGCTAGTCAACTTGTGTACCTGTGATGTGTATCAGCTTGTTAACTTGTTTATATGTGATGTGTATGGCCTAGTTATCTTGTATAGCTTTGATGTGTATGGCCTAGTTATCTTGTATAGCTTTGATGTGTATGAGCTAGTCAACTTGTGTACCTATGATGTGTATAACTTGGTCATCTTGTGTACATGTGATGTGTATGAGCTAGTCCTTTTTGCACATGTGATGTAGGCTCGAGCTGATCATTGCTTGTGATTTGAGGTAAGACTCGTGTGGGTATGTGTAAGTTTGTACGTCTAATGATTGGTAATGATGAGTATGGAACCAACACCTAATGGCAATGGATATCTTTTATTGAGATAGGACTAAGTTCATAGATTCACTTAATTAATAGTTAGATTTAAAAAGAGATCAGACATCTCATCAAGAGGGGAGAGTAAACTCCTTATGAGTGGGAACTATGAAGTCTTTGACTTCCCACGAGAGGATACATAGGCAAGGTCATCAAGAGTGAACCCTTGAGGCTTAAGTCTAGGTCTAGGGATGAATTATGGAAGCTCAACACTATCAAGTGTAAGCATATATTGTTATATTGAGTCATTGATATGATGGTGAACAAATGAGTTCTAAAATCACCACTTCTAAATTAAATGGAATATGCTTGGTTGATTAAGTTAATTATCAATGTTAAAAAAAAGTGTAGTGGTCATGGGACGGTTTTACAGCTCTCCACATATTAAGATGAGGATTAAAAGAATGACGCACATCTATGACCTTGATGGTGACGTTTTCTATTAATGCCGGTCTTCCTTCACTCTCACCCAAGATACAAAATATAGAACATTATGGTGATGCATTGAAGATTATATCACTTACCTTATTAAAGATGGTTCCCTATTTCTTCAATGGATTATTTTTATTGAACACTAGAATATCTTAATATGTGGTACAAATCTAATAATACTATATTGGATCAAAAACATTGTTTGAGAGCAAATAAATCCTTTGTCCATAGATGCATTAGAGTTTCTTTAACGATGATTGACCATATATGAAATAGCTATGTTATGTATAGAAGGTCAGAGTGTACCCTAGGATGAAATGGTAATGCTTAAATATACATCATAACTTGGACGCCTTATGATGTTTTCACTGAATCGCATTTGCTTTTATGGTAGTTGTACCTTAACACAATTGTTTGAAAGAGGGAAAAATGTTATTAGTTTGACTGTTTAATATTCATAAAGAAGATTGACATAGTGACAGATTACTATATTCAATTATGCTTTGTACTTTATTAGGTTTTAATGCATGTTTCCATTCTTGAATATGATCTTAGTAATTTTTCACAATGTGTGACCTAAGCAATTTGTGAAATAATTACTGTTTAGAGTTAGAAAATGGAAGAGCTTTTGGTACAAAGAGTATCAAGTACAACCTATGACCATGGCAGTGATTTTGAAGAACATATAATACCTTAAATAATGGTTTACTCCATCATTACATACTTTTCATGATGGGTGTAGAGATATGTTTAGGTTTCTCACTCTATAAGTTGTGGGATGATTATATCTAAGACAACAGTTGAGAAACTTTATGACACCTAGAGTGATGAATTTCTTAAAAAGGTACAAAAGGCTGTACCACTTTACGAATTGTGTTTGATCCCAATCAGATGGCCTAGAAGAAATTGTGAAAAGTTAATAATAATAACCACACTTAACTTGATGTCAATACTGTCTATTTAAAGAATGTTTAAGATCTGGAGTGTATAATCAACATGAAGCTTTTATTTTTGGATTGTAATTAGCCAATAAGAAGATATGTTTGTAATGACAATGTAGTTACCAAATAGGGGTGAGTAGATGAAACAATCGAAGTAATGGATTGTATGATTGACAAAGAGTAATCCACGTGTTTATTAATTCTTGGATGATGTTTAATTTTAGCTTTAATTGGTGCATCTGATGGTATCTTACACCAACTAGTTAAATATTGGATTACTTAACAAGAGGGCTGAATAGTTAACGTGAAGTTGATGGTTGCAGGGTTGAATAGTTAGCCCTAAGTTGATGGTTGCTAGATAATGTCTTGTCCAAGTGATATAAAGAAAGATCATAAACCGTCATAGATCTGGTTATAGACGTAATGCAACAATGCTTCTATACAAGATAAAAGAGCTAATGTGGTACTTATTTTATGGTTGCATCAGCATTAGGAATGCAATTGTTTGAGTGGTTAATTTATCATGAGAGTCATCATACTTTTCTGAGGATCAACACTTTGTTTCTGTCAGTTGGAATTTTGTTAGTGTCAACATATGCCTTTAATGGTTTGAGAGTCTTTGGTGGTAAGACTTTAAACAGTCCATAAATGTTTGTGACAGTGTACAATTATATGCAGAATATATATGTATATGTATGTGTGTGTGTGTGTATGTTGTATGTAGAGTTTGGGGTTACTTAGCTTAAATGATGGTGGTATGGTGAATCTATTGAGATATTCAGAAATGGAGGAGTATATCAGTATTTGTAATAATGAGGCATGTCGGTGTCCATTGCTATTTGCCAATAATTTAGAGGTTCCAAGTTCATTCACATTTCAGATTTATTATACTCAGTGGGTCCCTTCTTGCAGTTTGGATTTTATCCAGTCATCATATTGATCCTTGAATAGGATCCATGTCCTTTTGTCATGGGTGTTTCCTAGAGGACGGTACTGTTATTATAGATTGCTCCTTACCCGATTTCATGTTATTGTTCTACGACTAGTGTCTTGCTATTATCATTTATGGCGAATACCATGCTTATCATATGTTATTCAATTTGTACCTTAATAGGGTTGTTTTTGCATTTTGATGCTATCCATGATTCCTTACCATGCACGGGACTGTGAGGTGTATTCTTATCTCATATGTTTCATGATTGTTCATAAGGGAAGACATCCTATACTTCTCTGTATGCCTGCTGCTACTGTCCTAAGATGCTTCTCAACAACAGTTTATACTCCTTATTACTTCTTGGCTTTTTCCCATCTTTCAGTATCTGGTTTACCAGGAGCCCTATTCATCCTTCTTCAAGGTTGGTATACTCTTATTAGTGATGGATATTTAAGTCCCAACATTTTTGATCAAAATCTTCTTACATCTAGGCAGCAGTATAGAAATGAATGGAACATAGTCATCTTCAAATGTCTTTCAGTTGTGTTCTATAATAAAGAGAGGAGCTCAAATATTCATTAACAGAAATGTATTTTAGAGATTGCCTTTATCTATTGTGGTGGGAATTCACAACTGCAAGTCCTCTTTACATATTTATGCTGACTACTGACAAGTTCTAATTATTGTTAAGTGCTTTTGGAAGGTTTGTCACATCAAAGAACTTGCCTAAAAACATAGTGGATGGTGAAAGCTTGTAGTTTCTCAAGTTGTAATGACTGTAAGCGTAACATGTACCAGCCCTACACTTTTAGTGATTTGCGTTTCGACGAAGTTACAAGGGTCACACATTTGATGTATCTCTTTCCTTGGCGTGGAAGTATCATCTCTTTGTCAAAAAATTGGGCAGTGTGGTTGTTTTCTCTATGTGCAATTTCAGATAAGCTACAGATGCAGATATATGTGTCTCAATAGAATTTTTCTATGAAAGTGTGTAAGTTTTAGGGTGCTAAGACTAAGATGATGTTGAATATACTTATAACCATAAAGACTAATATTTTGGCCCTCTTGGTATTCATTTTAACATAAAACCATCATTTATAAACTGAATTTATTTATTTATTTTCCCTGCAGTCTCTTAGGATCCTAGCTTTGATACCAACTGTAATGTACCCTTTGGGGATATTCTTTTATTTTGCCCTGAAATCATAATTTCTCTTAAAAATAAGAAATATAATATAGTTAAGAGTATAAATTTACCAATTGAAATGCCTTTTAACATGATAAATCCTGGTTTAGGTCCCACACACAATATTAGTCACTTGGAAATGGCAATCAAATCATAAGTCAAGATAACATCTATTTTTGACTTATCATTAGTATGCTTCAAATATCATATAACATTCTCATTTAAGATCTAATTAGGCATTAGCCATTCCCATGTGGATTTCCATAATAACCTTAGTAGGGATTTATTGAAACTTTTGCAAACCTCAGTCTCATGGTCGGTCGCCCTTATATTCGAAGAGCATAATAGCTAGGCCACCCTTCCATTCCTTGGTTCACTTTGGAGGCTGATCATCCTCCTTATTCAAGCCCAAGAACATGGAAGGCTAGTCTTCCATTCCACCTCCTGGCTCACGGGCATGGAAGGTTGGCCATCCATTCCAACATGGGGTGGCATACTTGATGGGACCTCAAGCCCAAGGGCACTTTAAGCCCCTTCGCCCGTGATCATAACATTCATCTCGTGGTGGAATACTTGGGTCTTGTGAATTTGGGAGGTTGTCGTTCTTCCTATTTGCAATCTATTTCTCTAAATTCAAAATAGATTATCAAACAAATCCTTAAAAGAACATGAAGTGATTGAGTCATTTCGACAGTCAAGGATGATTGAGCAAACAATAGGCAAGGAGCACAAAGATATCTAGTTAAAGAAAAATAAACCCATTGAAGATGCCTCATGGTTGAGCCTAACCAAGGTTACCCCAATGGGGTTAAACTTGTCATAATTCAATTTATATCTCTAATCCTAACTAAACTTTGTTCATCAGTAGTAGCTCACATTTTATCAACTTAGGAAGCCTAATGAGGGTATCTAGCGATCATGCTAATTAGTATTAATTGTTTGCGCAATTTCGATATTGTGTGCTCAAGTTATGAGCGAATGTAATGTCCCCCTTTTTAGCGTGACCATGACTATGGATGGATTATCCAATAATGTGACCCTCGTAGGCTAATGAGGATGGACAGAGGGTCTCTTTCAGTTGGCATCTACTTCAGGATTCA
The DNA here is from genome assembly GCA_027943335.1 of Chamaecyparis obtusa. NCBI lineage: Eukaryota > Viridiplantae > Streptophyta > Pinopsida > Cupressales > Cupressaceae > Chamaecyparis > Chamaecyparis obtusa. Next base: position 542,893 of record BSBK01002154.1, on the reverse strand, counting down.
ATATGCTTTGGTTTGGCTTTCATTTGGTGTCATTTGGACTTCATTTGCTATACTTTTGCCACGTTTATGTAATGTCCGCATTTTTAGACTTAAGGGATTAGCTTGGTTTGGCGACCCTTACAGGCTAATCAGGCGATTAGAGGGGGTCAGATGGTGGAGCCAGCATTGGGATTCCATTCTGGAGATTATCAGGTTTGCTCTTTGTTCGGATCATTTTGGTCAACTTACTATTTTTAGTAAGTGGTATTTTGGGTATGGCCAGGATTAGCAGGGTGTTTGCACGGAGTGTCAGATGTCTCAGGATCGAGTTTCAGAGAATCTCCAGTTTGAGAGACTTACTATTTTTAGTAAGTCTATTTTTAGCAGTGGCTATTTTTGGCAGGGCAGTGCTAATTCCTGGTTGAGCAGTTGGATCTGGGCTTTGTCAGAAGTTTCTTGATCTCAGTTAGATTTTATCTGTGGCTTATATTTTAAATGTTGTTATTAAATTAAATTATTTTGATTTAATTTAATAACTTATGACTTTATAACTTTATGTTATAAAGTGGAGTTTATTTAAAAGCCACATAAGTGAAAAATAATGTAAAGTGCTTTTTCCAAAAAGCCTATCTATTCTACTCAAAAAAGCACTTTACTCATCTTTTGGCAATCATTATTTTTCTTGGAATTTGGGAAGAAGACAAATCCTAGCTAGGGTTTCGAGGACTGATTCCTCATTTTGTAATTTGAGCCATTATCTAATGATGGTGAATTTTACATGCTGATTATCTTTGAGATCACAATTCGGTGTTGTTGTATATCAGATTTGTGGAGGTTTCAAATCTGAAGTTGTTAATTGCTGATGAAATTGTGTGGTCAATACAACACTAGGAATTCTGAATTATTATTCTGGAAGCTTATATATTCATTTCATGATTTTTGAAATTGATATGCAAAGGAGGATTATCGGATTTATTATCTGATTTCATTCATTATGTTGCGTCTGCAAATAATTCAAAGACGTCACAGTTGGCAACATATTTGCTAAGTTACAGGCTGTGTAAATTGCATTTCCTGGCACGTGTGAGTGTGGGGTTTGGGCGGCAGCAGTCATCTAGGCTACACGTTTTCTTTAGCAAGGTCGTACGGCCATTTTCATAGGTTCGCATTCATTTCAGACTTCTCACGTTTAGTCCAGGCAGTCACGTGATGAATTTCTTCAAAGGTAGCGGCTATTTTCAGAAATTAGTGATAGCATTAAGAATTTGGCGGAAGTACAGGTGCATATAAATTTCAAATGTTTGTGCTTATTACGAAACTTGTCTGATATAAAATTCAGAGTAGTGAATGTTATATTCAGAATGTTGTTTATTTGAATTTGTTAAGAAAAATCCAGTGGAAGTGTCATTGGAATTTACTTGGTATAAATAATATTAAAATTAGTTGCAGTCTTTTTCCAATTTATTAATAAACAACCAGGAAGAGCCAGTCCGGTTCTTCACAGTTTACTATTTATAGTAAGCTTGATGTTGTTCGAGAAGGACCCTTTCTATTTTTGGAAAGTGCATTTGGTCAAATGGGGAAATAATAGGCGTGACTCATGTTTCAGACGACATATTTAAAATATAAGTATTTTGGGAGTTATTCTATTTTTAGTGGCCAAATTATTATTAAATCATTTAATGGCTTATTATAAAGTTATAATTTAACTTTATAATTTCACTTAAGTTGAGGGTTGAGTCATCATTGGAAGGGGCCATTTATTCAATTAATTCATGGAAGCTTAAGCCAAGGTATTAATTAAAGTATTGGAATAAATGAATTATCAAAAAGAAAAAGTATATTTTTCCCACATTCGCTGGAAACGTGTGAGTTCTGTTGGGTGGATATTTTTCAACTGACAGTTTTGAGGAAAAAATCAAGTTACAAAATAGGGATATCAGCCACAGTGTATGAGACAATGTCTCTCCTACCTTAAAGGGAAGGCTCCCCCTTCTCACCGTTCCTTGGATCAACTCAAGGTAAGCAAGAAGTTAAGAGATTATCAAAATAGGATGTTACAAATAGTCCTTCTTCTTATCTTTCAAGAAGGAATCCACTTACCTGAAGAATGAGTAATGGGCAAAGCTTTAATCTCTAAACTACACTTCTATCTAAAAGCTGGAAACAGTGATACTGATAAACCAACACCAACTCACAGGCTGATTGAAAAGCGTACCGGCTTGGCTCTAAAGACCTATTTATCTATTCTATAAGAAACATCTCTACCATTGGGGCACACAGGCTTCCAGAAGTAGAGACTTTCTAACTATTCTAACAGTGCATGAAAATAAGATGGTAATATAACCTACAGTCACAACTTCTAGTTTTATATTACCACAATTTCTCCCAGTCACAGCTTCAGCTCCAATTGTTTCTGATTTTCAATTTGCTCTTAACAAAACACAAGAATCACATAAACAAAAAGATAGTAAAACCAAATTGTAGTCACAACTTCCAATTTGATTCACCACAATTGCACTCAGTCACAGCTTCAGCTCCAATTGTTTCTTTCTATTTATTTTTCTCCAAAATAGTACTACACAATCACAATTATGCTTGCACAAGTTTGGCAGAGCTCTCTTGCATAAAATAAAGACGAGATTTATAATGAGAGGCCCATTCCTTTTATAGGAAAAGAAATGAGAAAAAGTAGGAGGAAAAAGTGGGAGCAACTCAACCACTTTGACCTGATAAAACTAGGTGAGAAGAATTATTGGATTACATGTCATAAGGACATGTAATTGAATTTACATGTAATTGCATTGCATGCAATTTATCTTCTCCAATCTACAAAGCATAAAAACTAAAACAGAAAGATGAAGAAAGGAGAATTAATCCTTGAAACTATCAAAGAAGGCCTTATATTTGGCAATACAATCATGAACCATAGGAAGATCTGGAATCTTCATTGTCTCTGAAATGGCTTCAACCTTGATTGCATTCGTATGTGCCGAGTTCACAATTTTATAATCATTTCCTCTTCAGTGAAGAGATTATCATCTCTGGTAAGTAAGGTGCATCTTATTTGTCTGAGATTGCTGATGATGTCGACTTCTACTGCTTGATAGCTCTCCAGATCCTCTTGTAGCTTTGCCAAAAGCTTTTCCATTCCTTGGACTTTGTCGAGCCTTTGCAAGAAATTGATCATGTCAACATACCCAATTTTTGTATCTCAAATTTGATCAAGAGTTGATGAAACAAGTGAGGTTGTGGCATGAGCCAACTCTTTGTCATATTTTTCCTTTGACTTTTGATGGTGCTGACATATCCTGTGGTACAACATGGAAATTCCAAAAGATAGATACATCATCTAAGGAGATTAGATCCATGAGAGGGTTAAGCTTTGGTTTGCAATGATAGATCTATGAAGAATAAGGTGTTTGGAGTATTGATGCGATACTCATAGAACACACATGTTGGCTGGAAATGAATTGAAAGGCACATGTATATGGACAAATAGGAGTTAAACTAAACTTGTGAAGGCAGGTTACATGTGGGGCTTTGTTTGTATGGACAAGAATGCAAGCTGGAAGCACATGGAAATATGTAAATGGTAATTTTGGTATTTAAAAGAGTGACCTTTTACCAAAATCAGAATCTTGAGAGGTGATTACATGTAATTGAGAATGTCATTTTTTATTTTTATTTTACATGTAATGGGCTTGGGTGTAAAGAACCCTGCAGGCTCTCATTAACAACTAGTTTTTTCCCTCAATTTAAATTGTACTTTTAATTACTTTCGGAACATAGAGAGAATTTATGAACAACAAATATGAATTCAAAGATGCTTTTTTAGATTTATTACCACTTGAGATAATAATAACAGTCATTAAAAACAACACTGGATGGCTTGCAAAGTATCCGAATTGGCACACATCCAATTAATTTTCAATTACAAACATTAACAAATTAAACCTGACACCTTTGTCTTAATGCAGCTGTAGGAATGAATCGCGGCTGGAGTAATTTGTGCCAGCATACACAATCGAATTTCCTTCTACTGACGCCACCAGCAAACTCCTTAACATGTCACCTGAATGTATGCAAATTCTGGCCAATCGTATTAACCAAAATAGTTCCAGCCTACATGCAGAGCTTCCTTAATCTCTAAATTTGTACGGCCCAGGCAGATTCTGTACGGATTTATCAGAATTTCCATACATCTCTGTTTAATAATAAAAATTGCAGACTTCTACTGCTGGAAAGTTATGGTAACTTTCATTGACTTCAGCAACCAATGCAAGTGCACTCTTCAAGAGAAATTGATAGTATATCAAAGAAAATCGTTCAAACCCTTAATATCTCATTTGAATTTCAACACCAATTTATTAATTGCAGTATCAACAATTAATTAACAACAGATTTCCCAATAAAATCAACCTCAGCAAATTCGAATGTAATTACCAAATGAAGAAACACATAACTCCTCCAAACAATTTCAGAACTCTAGCAGGAAGACAAATCAAACCCCAGAATGAATAAATTGATTTGCCTGTAGAATAAACTTCTCAGAATTCCAGTATACCTCAGCACTAGATTACGATCTCAGATACAGCTGCAAAATTCACCATCAATCTGTAATGGCTCAAATTGCCAGAAGAGGAATCAGTCCTCAAAACCCTAGTCGGGTAGTCTCTCTCACGAACTTCAATCAATTCATAATTCAACAATGGATAAAAGAAAGTGTTTTTTCGAGTTATACTTATAGCTTTTTCGGAAAAAGCACAATTTCACTTTTTTCATATAAAAGGCTTTTAAATGATAATTTCACTTTATAACATTGAAGTTATAAAGTACTTAAGTTATTAAATTAAAATACTTTAATTTAATAACGATAACTTTAAAAACAAAAGCCACTGAATTCTGCTAACTGAAACAGATTCAGTTCCAACACCAGAGCCCAAATGCCAACTGCCCTGCCGGAAATAACCCACTGCCAAAATAGCCAGCTACTAAAAATAGACTTATTAAAAATAGTAAGTCCCTCAAACTGGAGATTCTCTGAAACTCAATCCTGAGACATCTGACACTCTGTGCAGACACCCTGCTAATCCTGACCATACCCCAAATACCACTTACTAAAAATAGTAAGTTGACCGAAATGACCCGAACGAAGAGAAGACCTGATAATTGAACCTCCAGAATGGAATCCCAACACTGGCTCCAGCATCTGACCCCCACTGATCGCCTGATTAGCCTGGGAGGGTCGCCAAACTAAGCTAATCCCATAAGTCTAAAAAATGGGGACATTAGAGTCCTCCCTTCCCAAGATTGCTTGTCCTCAAGCAATCAGGAAAAACAAGCAACATCACAATCCACCCAGATGCCAAGGATGGTCATGAGTAATGTCCCGATCAACCCCATACTCCTGTGAAGAAGCCAACAACATCAACAATACCAACATTAGCAATTGGAAAACTGCACTCAACACCTGAACTGATGATGCGGCAACAGGATCGCCTCGTGGGAGAAACTCACACGGGAGTAACTTAACCAACAGACTGGACTTACTCGCAGTCCTCAAACCAACCAAATCATCATACCAGTCATCAAAAGGATGCGCTGAAGAACTGTGTGACTGATAGATATCTTGAACGTGAGGATCTAATGTAAAGCTATAAGCACTCCTCACCATGTACACCTCGGTAAACTGTCCAGCTAGGCCTAATTGACCTCCCATAAAATCCTCCTAATACTCGGGTGTACTAATAGGATCCCAAACATCATCATCATCATCGTACGACACCTGTAAGGGATCATCACTAAGCTCGAACAACGGGTTGTCATAAGTCATAACCACATCCACATCAAATAAAGGATTGTTCACAAAGTGAATTGATCCCATCTACTGATCTGAGCTAAAAAACTGCAAACTGTGAGAGACATGATGTGTAATTTGCTCTACCTGAATGGACTCATGTCTCTGAGAAACCTCACTATCTGCAATAAGTCCCTGTAAAGTATGATCCTGGTACCTATCATCATTCAATAACCACTCTGAGTCATCATCCAATATTTAATATGATATACCAGACTCGCTATAGCATGAATCATCCTCATAGATAACATCAGTAGTGTCTACATTATCAATGCCAATATCATCAACCTGTAAAACCTCTGATATCACATGCCGCTACCAATGTGACTCACTGCTGTCATAGAAATCAGAATTAGAACTCACATTTAGTATGCAATCATAAAAACTAACACTCTCATCATGTGAGTCAAAACCCATAGTGATATCCACAACATCCTCTACACTAGCCTTGTCATCAACGACATCAATAGGCTCAAACATAGGATTGCTGTCATAAAAATCAGAACCTGTATCGTTAGTAATTTCATTTCTACTAGTTGATGTAGGGTTGCCATCAATGGTGGCTATCATGCTATCAGCATTCTCATGTTCACGAGCTCCTATCTCATGGAAATAATGAGACTCATTGCAACTGTCCTCAAGTAAGTCTGTCATAGCCTCATGCTCCTGAGAAGAGCCTCTGGAATACTCTCTTTTTTGTGTCAAGTACTTGTCAAAATTCAAATTCCTCTTAATTGCTTCCGGAAGAGCATCCCACTCTGCAAAGTGTTCCACCATGTCATCAACGAATGGTGTTGGCTCTATCTCTACACTAACTGTATACCGCTCAGGCCTTAAGAAAGTAGGACGAAGAGGCCTGTCATAAGTACCAGTATGGTCAGCTCTATAATCACGCATGTTATTTACGTGCGACCTGTGTGATCTGACTGAAACACTTCGTGCACATCTGTCTCTAGTACTATCACTTGGTAATATGATACGTTGAAGAGTGTCTGAAAGCTGTTGCAATACATTTGCAACATGATGCTGACCATCTGCAATATTCCTGAAGGCATCTCTGGCCTCCCTGTCAATATCATTCCCAATATTATTCCAGTTCCTATCTCCTGCCTGTTCAATCTGTGGGCCCTGTTCATTACCTTCGGGAGGTGGTGAATTTCTACCTCTGTGGGTATGGTGCACTCCCTGTACAAATCTATCTGCCATTGCTAAATCCTCATACCCTTTAGGATGGCAAGATCAAAGCTCTGATACCACTGTAAAGAACCCTGCAGGCTTTCATTGACTTCAGCAACCAATGCAAGTGCACTCTTCAAGAGAAATTGACAGTATATCAAAGAAAATCGTTCAAACCCTTAATATCTCATTTGAAATTCAACACCAATTTATTAATTGTAGCATCAACAATTAATTAACAGCAGATTTCCCAATAAAATCAACCTCAGCAAATTTGAATGCAATTACCAAATGAAGAAACACATAACTCCTCCAAACAATTTCAGAATTCCAGCAGGAAGACAAATCAAACCCCATAATGAATAAATTGATTTGCCTGTAGAATAAACTTCTCAGAATTCCAGTATATCTCAGCACTGGATTACGATCTCAGATACAGCTGCAAAATTCACCATCAATCTGTAATGGCTCAAATTGCCAAAAGAGGAATCAGTCCTCAAAACCCTAGTCGGGTAGTCTCTCTCACGAATTTCAATCAATTCATAATTCAACAATGGATAAATGAAAGTGCTTTTTCGAGTTGTATTTATAGCTTTTTCAAAAAAACACAATTTCACTTTTTTTTCATATAAAAGACTTAAATGATAATTTCACTTTATAACATTGAAGTTATAAAGTACTTAAGTAAATTAAAATACTTTAATTTAATAACGATAACTTTAAAAACAAAAGCCACTGAATTCTGCTGACTGAAACAGACTCAGTTCCGACACTAGAGCCCAAATGCCAACTGCCCTGCCGGAAATAACCCATTGCCAAAATAGCCAGCTGCTAAAAATAGACTTACTAAAAATAGTAAGTCCCTCAAACTGGAGATTCTCTGAAACTCAATCCTGAGACATTTGACACTCTGTGCAGACACCTTGCTAATCTTGACCATACCCCAAATACCACTTACTAAAAATAGTAAGTTGACCAAAATGACCCGAACGAAGAGAAGACCTGATAAACTGAACCTTCAGAATGAAATCCCAACACTGGCTCCAGCATCTGACCCCCTCTGATTGCCTGATTAGCTTGGGAGGGTAGCCAAACCAAGCTAATCCCATAAGTCTAAAAAACGGGGACATTACATTGGGAGATGTAATTACATATGTCGGAGAATGAATGATGGATTGGAATGAATGTATGCACTTGCATTCTTGAGGAAATGATTGCAACTTTCTTCAAAACAAACAACATACAAGCAAGCCAAACAAAACAAAGAACACAAAACATACTTCTTGCTATTGACTCAAACATGTCAAAAACTTGAAACTTATCTTCACATGCAATTTCGTTTTGAGTGAAGGGTGATTTTATGCATTGACAAAATGAAGATTTTAACTTATTTAGACACAAAAATGCATAATACATGGGCTGCATTTGAACAAATGGAAACAAATGAGCCATAAAATGCAACATTGTAGGAAAAATAAGAGAAAAACCAAAACAAAATCAAATACTAATACTTACTTGGAGCTCAATGAGCCAAAAATGGGAGAAAGAGAAGTTGAAATGTCTTTGTCTTCAACAAAAACGGATTCTAGAGATGTATTTGCATCCAAGAACTCAAAAATCTTTGACCATTTCCAAGTTATCAAAAATGCTCTCAACATGCAACAACAAACTTTTCATTTGATCAAAAATAAGTTTACAGACCCTTCCAATCAATCTTGCTGGGCGTTTTTAATGGTAATGCCTTCAAATGATGCCTTTGCACAAATCATTTTGGGCTGAGAATGCAAAAAATTTGCTCTTGGATGAAGAACACATGCATTTGGAAGCAAAACGGACTCTTGAGATGCAAATACATGAGTTATTTTGCATACAAATGTCTTGAAATGAAGCCTCAAACAAAAATGCAGCCTCTAGATGCATTTACATGTCATGTTTTTACTTGTATTTGACTTGAATGATGTTGCAAAGCAAAAACAAACTATTGGGATGCATTTACATGAGTTATGTTTTCATGCTTTTGTCTTGAAAAGATATTCCCAGCCAAAACACACTCTAGAAGTGCATGCGCATGTGACATTTTACTTGTATTTAACTTCTTTAATGCATTCCCAGCCAAAACGGACTCTTGGGAGGCAATAACATGTCATGTTTTTGGGCATATAATGAAAAGCTCACTCTCAAGATGCAATGACATGTTTTATTTTGGCATAAAAATTTCTTCAATGCAATTCCCAGCCAAAGCGGACTCTTGAGAGGCAAGCGCATGACATGTTTTTGTCATAAAAACACTTTGAAAACACTTCCCAAGTGTAAAACGCACTCTAAAGAGGCATTTACATGTATGAAAAGGCATATTTTTAAAACAAGTTTTACCCTTTTACATGTAAAGTGGACTCTCTAGATGCATTTACATGTTTTATTTTTTTACTTTACATGCAAAGCTCACTCTCTAGATGCAAATGCATGTTTTATTTTTTACTTTACATGCAAAGCTCACTCTCAAGATGCAATGACATGTTTTATTTTTTTACTTTACATGCAAAGGGGACTCTCTAGATGCATTTACATGTAATGTAGGAGATTGTTGACATGTTGTTGCCATACACAACTTAAGTGATTAATTAAGCACATGTCTATTTAAAATGTTGAATGCAATATCACTTAAAGAGTCCAAAATAAATATTAACACAAAATATATAAATACATAATGTGCAAATACCATTTTATAAAGTGATATTAACTTATATGTTATTTAAAACATAAAGTAAAACTCAACATTTAAATAGAACAATAACGTAATATAGTCACTTAAGTGAAAAATTAAAAAACAACTCAACATAAAAATATGTCATAAAGTGCACTTTAATCACTCAAGTTATAAATTTAAGTGATAAAGTAACTTTAAAACATAACATAAAGTGATTTTATGTTATATTTTTAAAAAAGTGCAACTCAACTATAGAAAATAACATTTCTTTTTTTAAATATGCAGTTGAGCTTGGAGAGTCCACTTTTTTGGCACTTAAATGACCATATCTTTTGATTGACAAGTCCGATTAAGCCCTACAATAGATCAAATCGAAGGGAAAAATGAAAGCAAGAGATTGGACGAAACAGAAAGACCAAAAGCAACTAAAAATACACTCGAAAACACACCAAAGGACGCCGAAGGATTCAAAAATTAAGTATAGGAAGACACTGAAAAAACGGAAAAGACTTAACGAAAACCTTCAGCATAAGGATTCACTAATCAAATTGAGTTCAACTGATCGATCAATATTGGCTAATTAAATAGTGAATCAATCATAGAGAAACATGAAACTGAGTTCAAAAGTTTCGTACTGTTACCTACATTGTGTTGAGAAAATGCTGGACAACAAGTTCTCCCACAAAAGTTATAAAAGACTCACATGAGTTCTTTTTTATCGTGTTGAATATGCTTTTCTTGAAATTGGTGAAGTTTATGAGAAGAAGAAACCAGGGTTTCGACTTGAACCATTGGAGAAAGGAATTCTTCAAGGTTTTTCGCAATTAGAGGTGGTGGAAGATCCACTAATTCTTGCTGCTAGCTGTTAGGAATATAGATCTTTAATAGAGAGAATTCAATGTTGTTATTTGTGTTATCCACAATTATTATCTTTTGTATATTTACCGAATTATAAATGCAAATATATGCACTTCGTATGTGCTGTGGTAGTAATATGAACACTGTGATAGATATATTTCCATAGCACATACGAAGGCATATATATATATATATATAACATAATAGTCATGTCTATGTAGAGACATGACTGTACGTGGCTTAAGCCACGCACGGTCATGTCTTTACAAAGACATGCTGTTTCACTTTGGCGCTGTTTGAACATAATACTTGGCGCTGCTTACAAATAATACTTGCTGTTTAGTGTTACATATAACTATCGTATGATAGTTATCATAACACATTAATATATGTGTTACGATAACTATCATACGATAGTTATCGTAACCCAAGGATAACCAATACAATAGTATCGATTGTAGTCGATTTCATAGGCAATAACAGTCTGTCGAATATAAGGAATCCGATCCAATGCATGTTAAATATATATTACATGCAATCAAGTAAAGTCGATTCATTAAGCATATCGAATTTGATCAATAAAATATATATATATATATATATATATATACATATATACATATATATGTGTATATATATATATTATATATAGATAAGTCAATTAGATCGAAGCTATAATTTAACACTCCCTCTTAGCAAGAGAGGATTGATCAGAATCAATATCTCAAGATGTGAGTTTTATTGAAATCCCTGGCTTAATTCGGAACTGGATATAACACTTAATCACTTTATATTAGGGTAACCGGCAAGGTCCGGAACATAAACTTACTTTTTTTTTGATAGGTAATAGGCCGAAGCCAAGATCAACAAGGAGCTCAAGAAGACTTGAACCCAAGACCTCCCAATTGAGAGGCTCGCAACTTACCGTTGCGTTGTGGGGTGTTCCCCGGAACATAAACTTATTGTACTCAACCTGATAGAAGAAATTATCACAATCCCCGACTCAATTTGGAACTGGATTTAGTGATAAGTAATGGTGTCAAGATATCCGGCGCAATCCGGATCAAAACTTGAAGCACATGTTATCATAATCCTCGACTAAATTTGGAACTGGATTTAAATGATAACTTAAATAGGTCACACTATTGTAGGTCGTCACCTCACAATAGTGACCTTACACACAAGAAAGATCATCACCTTTCAAAAACACACAATATTGCAATATTTTATTTATTTTATTCATGAATACATCAATTTACATAGTAGAGAGATTTAATCTCAGAAATTTACTCACAACTTAATCATACCAAGTTTCTTTCTAAAGTACTCGATTTTCAACTTTGCAAGAGGCTTGGTAAAGATGTCGACATTTTGTTCTTCAGTACTAATGTAGACCAATTTGATAATATTTTTGTCTACCATATCTCTTATGTAGTGGTAAGGAATTTCTATGTGCTTAGAACGATTGTGAAAAACTAGATTCACTGAAAGTTTAATGCAGCTTTGATTGTCACAATGAATTATAGTAGGCTTTAGAGGCTTGCCAAACAATCCAAATAGTAACTTCCTCAACCATACTGCTTCTCGAGCTCCCATCGAAGCAGCCATATATTCAGCTTTAGTAGAACTTTGAGCGACTGCTGATTGTTTCCTACTGAATCAAGAAACCATAGCAAATCCAAGACAAAAACAACATCCTGTAGTGCTTTTACGAACGATTGAATTTCCATTCCAGTTAGAGTCAGAGAATCCTTAAAGTTGTATTTCAACATTCTCGTATTTTAGGCCCATTCCAATTGTACCACGTAGATATCTTAGAACAGGTTTAGCAACTGTTAGGTGAATCTTCTTTGGTTCACACATGAAATGACTTAAAACATTTGTAGCATAGAAGATATCAGGACGAGTGTTTACCAAGTACAAAAGAGATCCAATTAGCTGTCTATAATATGAAGGATCTGTAGGTTCTGAATCTGCAGCTTCATCTTTGAGTTTATGAAGATTAGTTTCCATTGGAGTGGTTAATGGTTTACAATCCATCATACCAAATTTGGTTAAAATGTCCATGGTGTATTTTCCTTGATTTAGGAAAATATAATTTTCTTTTTGTAATACTTCTAAGCCTAAGAAGTAGTGTAACAACCCTAGATCCTTCATGTCATATTTGTTTGTGAGATCTTGTTTGCATTTAGCAATAAGATGATCTCCTGTTATTAATAAATCATCCACATAAAGAACTAGAATTACCATTTCACCTTTGAATGTTTTGAAGTATATATTAGGATCAGCTTCATTTATGGAGTACCCTAGGTTGGAGAGATAACTGTCTATGCGTTCATACCAGGCCCTAGGAGCTTGCTTAAGGCCATAGAGGGCTTTCTTCAATTTGTAGACATAACTAATACTGTCAAGAGTGGTGAAGCCTTCAGGTTGTTCTATGTATACTTCTTCTTCAATAACACCATTAAGAAATGTTGTTTTTACATCCATTTGATGTATCTTTCACCCTTTGGCTGCAACAATGGCAATAATGGTCCTTACAGAAGTATATCGGGCGATTGGAGCAAAGGTTTCTTCGTAGTCAATTCCAGCCTTTTGAGAAAAACCTCTGGCGACAAATCTGGCCTTATGTTTTTCAATACTACCATTTGAAGCATATTTAATTTTGAATAACCATTTTGAAGAGACTACTGATTTCCCTTTAGGTCTTGGTATTACTTCCCAAACATCATTTTTTACAATATTCCTCGATCATCGCATCTTTCCAGGCTTGACATGTTAAAGCTTATTTAACATTAGATGGTTCGGATTTTGTAAGTTTTGCCATAAGTGCAAGATAGCATTTCTGATTTCTTGTTCTTTTACTTTCTTTATATATTTCATCTGGTTCAACATTATTTTCTTCAATCATTTTTCTTGCCCATAGTGGCCTTTTCTTATTGTTAGGAATTTCAACATCTTCAAGGTTAGATGAAGGGAGTTCATTGTTTTCTATTATGTTCTCTCTTTGGTTCTCATCATCTTGAGAGGCATTCTCCCTTTGATTCTCAATTTAATCATTTTCTAGAATATTCTCCCTCTGATTCTCATTTGATCCCTGTTCTGTGAGTGTAGAGACTTTCAGAGCAATGTCTTCTTCAAATTTGTTATCTCTACTAATGTCAATAGATTTCTATCTTGGTATGTAGACCCTGTATCCTTTAGTAGTTTCACTGTAACCAACAAATATTCCTTTCTTTCCAGAGGGTTCTAGTTTGGTTCTTTTCTCTTTAGGAATGTGAACATATACGGGACATTCGAAGATTTTTAGATGACTTAGATCTGGTTCTTTCCTGTAAAAGCTTCTTTAGGTGTAATGTTTTCTAGGATCGAGTGAGGACACCTATTTTGAATGTATACAACAGTATTAGATGCTTTGGCCCAAAATGAGGTATGAAGATTTTGATCATGCTTCATAGCCTTGGCAACTTCAATAATGGTTCTATTTTTCCTTTCTGCTACTCCATTCTGTTGAGGATTATACGGTACTGTATACTCCCTCTTAATCCCAACAGAAGTGCAAAATTCTTTAAAGTTTTTCAGAGATATATTCACCTCCATTGTCAGATCTTAGAGTTTTTATTTTCTTCCTAGTTTGGTTTTCCACTAATGCTTTAAATTCTTTGAATTTTAGCAATACTTCATTTGATTCTTTGAGTTTAAGAAAGTAGATCCAAGTTTTCCTAGAGTAATCGTTAATGAAAATCACATGGTATGAAAAACCTCCCAGTGAGAGAGTTGACATAGGTCCACACAAATCTGTGTGAACGAGTTCTAATACAACTTTGGTTTTATGTTCACTAGAAGGAAAGGATCTTTTGATATTTGTCCCTAGGGCACACCCTTTACCAGTACTAATATGATTTGATTTTAGACTAGGTATACCTGTAGTGATTTTCTTTATGGAAGGAAGGGTGATCAATCCAAGATGTCCTAATCTTCTGTGCCAGAGTTCATTAGAGTTTGATACTTCATGACACAGAGCTAATTTGCGATTAATGCCTAATTTGTATAGTTTTCCATCCCTATACCCTATAGAAATAGCATTTTTAATATTAGTGTTCTTAGTCCATATTAACACTTTATCTTCTTGAAATGTGACTTGATAGCCTTGATCGGCTAAGCTTGAAATAGAGACCAAGTTCCTTTTTATGCCTGGTACAAAGAGAACATCTTTCAATAATAGAGTTACCCCAGTATTCAATTTGATTGAACAGGTCCTAATTCCTTTCGCTGGATAGGTGGTCTCCAATTGTAACCTCTTCAGAGGAATCTTCATCTAGGGTTTCAAATTGATCTCTGAATCCAATTATGTGTCATGTGTTAGCCGAAAATACTACTTTATGTTATGTATTAGTTATGTGGTCCTGACGGGAATTAGTTATTACCCTAGGGCAATTGGGTTGGGTGGTGATGTTTGGTCACACCCCTTCGGGTAGATAAATATGTACCACTTACGGGTGAAGGAATGATTACTATGGAATGTACTCATACATTGGAATTATTAATGAAAGCATCTATTGTTCTCTGATATATTCTTTGTTTATTACATTTCCTGACTATGTGTAATATTAAGTTTACCCCAGCGGGCAAACACCGTGATGCTCTGCTATCGATTATCCAAGTGTTTTTGCTTGAATTTACTTCACTTGATAAGACCAAGAAGAATAGGGATATTTCTGCCCCTTTGACTTCGGCTAATGTTGCTTGAATTTTCTCTCTTTGGACAAAACCTGTGTATGTCCAAGCTTATCACATTTATAGCATTGTACTTTGGAGAAGTCTCTGTTTTTGTGATTTTTACTATGGTTTCCCTTCCTATGTTTGAACTTCCTTTTGTTGCCTTTGAAGTTTGAATGAGTATTTAGAGCTTGAATCTCTTCTCCTTTGTTAGGCTTGATCCCTCTTGATATTAACCGGGATTCCTCTTGAGTGCAGTCATTCTTGAGTTGATCAAACTTAGGTAGAGAAGGACGTCCAGTTATACATTGAATAAAGGATTCCCATGTGATAGGTAATCCTCTAAGGGCTATTAATGTTAACTCCATGTCATCAATGTTGTTTCCAATAGTAGATAGTTGATCTCTTAATTCAGAAATTCTTAGGAAGTAAGATGTTGTAATGTTCCCAACCTCAGTTGCACGGAATAACACGCTTTCAGCTCTCAACCGAATGGGACGGTGCCAAGAAAGGATGCGCAGGAGGTCCATACAGGAGCTGGGCTATGCCAGGAAGGCCGTACGGTGGGTCAGTAGGAGCCATACAATAAGACCTCAAGGCCGTACGGTGGCTGGATGTGACCTGTACGATGGAACAGGGTAGCCATACGGTGCTGGGCAGAAGGCCGTACGGAGTAGGAGCAGGCCATATGGTGGCTGGATGGGACCCGTACGATGGAACATTGTAGCCATACGGTGCTGGGTAGAAGATTGTATGGTACAGAAACAGGCTGTACGGTGCTGGGTTGTGGCCGTACGACAATGTAGGTAGAGGTGCAGGAAAACTGGTTGCTAGGCGGTACAACGACGAGCAGAGTGTGTACGGACAGTTGGAATGTGCACGAAGTATGGAGAAGCCTCCCGGAGATTGTATGATATCTCCTTCCCCTTTGCCGATAATAACACAGAACAATACACAGGCCAAATATATTGCCAGAAAGATCTTATTGAATTAATTGACGGAAACCTCGGATTTGCCAGATCCGATACAAGCAGAACAAGCAGAGTAGGGTGAGGGTTGAATCCCATCAAAACTGCAACAAACCAAATAGGGAGGGTCTTTCACCTCCGAAATGGCGAACAGCAGAATCCCAACAAGAATTTGCAAATACAAAGTAAATATAATTTTCAACATATCAAAACTAATCTACATGCCGAGCATAAATACCCGTCGGGAAGAAACTCTCAAGAGTGCACAAAAGAGCTGACGACAACTAAACTACGCCAAATGAAAGAATGGGCCCGAGATAAACTAAATCGATCGGGACCCAAAAACAATAGTTTTATTAGTCATTTAATGACGGGAACATTACAGTCCTCCCGTCTCAATAATTGCTTGTCCTCAAGCAATTTCAGGCTGGGATGTTCTAGAATCTCTTCTCCTTCCCAGGTGGCATCTTCAAGGGGTAGATCCTTCCAGCGCACAAGAAATTCCTTGATAGTGCATGTCCTCAAACTTTTCTCCCGATTGTCAAGGATTTCCGCTGGTTCCAATATTAGCTTTCCTCCGTCATCCAGGGGGCAGGTCTGTGGAGACCGTCACTTGTTGGCCCACGACTTTCTTCAGACAAGAAACGTGGAAGATGTTGTGGATTCGGCTTCCTTCAGGTAGGTCCAATTCGTAGGCCACTTCGCCCACTCTCCTTGTCACACAGTAGGGTCTGTAGAAATGCGGTCTCAACTTCTTCCCGGATGCCTTTAGAGAAGATTCTCTGTATGGTTGAAGTCAGAGGTATACCAGATCGCCTACTTCAAAACTCCTCTCGATTCGGTGCCTGTCAGCGTACATTTTCTGTTGATTTTGAGCCTACTGGAGATTTTCTTTTAGAGATTTTAAAATGTCTACTCCTTCCTGTAGCCAATCCTTTGCCTTTGGCATGTGACTGTCACCGAGAGCCAAGTCCACAAATGAAGGGGGTTCATACCTGTACAATGCCTTGAAGGGTTTCATTCCAATGGACATATGAAAAGTGGTATTGTAACAGTACTCTCCCAAGTGTAGCCATTTAATCCATGCTCTTTGTTGTGCTGAAACATAATTTCTGAGGTAACCTTCCACCCATTTGTTCACGATTTTTGTTTGTTCGTCGGTCTATGGGTGGTAACTGGTGCTGGGTAACAACTCTGTCCCTGCAAGTCGAAACAATTCTTTCCAGAAATTACTGAGGAAGCGGCTGTCTCTCTTGCTAACTATGTTTCGAGGGAGTCCATGCAGATGGAACAGCTCTTGGAAGAATAAGTCTGTTACTTGTGAAGCGGAAAACTCTGTTGGAATAGCAAAGAAATGTGCATACTTGGTTAATCTGTCGACTACCACAAAGATGCAGTCTTTCCCCTGTGCCTTAGGTAGCCCGGAGATGAAATCCATTGAGATACTGTCCCACTTCTTCTCAGGAATCGGTAATGGCTGCAGCAAACCCGCCGGTAGAGTGTGTTCGGATTTATTTTGTTGGCAAGTGGAACATTCCCGGACGTACTGCAATAAATCACTTTTTAGGCCCTTCCATGAAAATCTTTCCCTAATCTGTCAGTAGGTCTTCAAGTACCCTTGATGCCTGACTAGAGGTGAATCATGCATTTCTTTCAAGATTTTTTTCTTCAACTTGGATTCAGGCACCAAGTAAATTCTGTCTTTGTAGAAAATAATATCATCGACCACCTTATACCTGTCGTCCTGTATTTCTTTGTCCAGGAGTTGGCATGTGAATGTGTCCTTGGAGTATTCGACCAACAAATGCTCTTTCCAGCCCACTGATATTTGAGATAAGGAACATATGGTCGGCTTTCTTGACAAGGCGTCAGCCACTACATTATTTTTTCCTTTTACATATTCAATGTCAAAGTCGAAAGCCTAGACTTTACTTACCCATTTCTGTTGTCGCTCATTCAACTCCCGCTGTTCCAGAAAATGCTTGAGGCTGTTGTGATCTATACGGACAACGAACTTGGCTTTGACGAGGTACTGTCGAAACTTTGTCAAGGCATGCATGATGGCGAGCATTTCTTTGTCGTATATAGAATACAACCTTTCGGCTCCCGAGAGCTTCCAACTTTCAAAAGCAATAGGGTAGCGGTCTTGCATTAAGACGGCCCCGATACCCTCTCCGGAGGCATCACACTTCAGGATGAAAGGTCGACTGAAGTCTGGCAGTGCAAGGACCGAACAAGAACTCATAATCTCCTTGAGTTTCTCAAAAGTCTGATGTGCTCGTTCATTCCACTGAAAAGATCCTTTTTTTGTCAGGTCGGTGAGAGGCGCACTGAGCTGTGAGAACGCCTTCACGAACCGTCTATAGTAACTACACAGCCCCCAAAGAATCCACGTAGTTCTGAAAGTCTTCGGAGGTGGCCAATCCAATATAGCCTGAATCTTCTCTTGATGCACTTGAACTCCTCGGCTACTGACAATGTGCCCCAAATATCTTTGTCATCCCGAATTCACATTTGGATTGTTTGGCGAACAACAGTTGCGACTTCATAATCTCGAGCACTTCCTCCAAATGCCTAAGTGCTCCTCCCATGTCTTGTTGTAGATCAGTATATCATTGAAGAATACCAATAGGAACTTACGTAGCTGTTTGTTAAAAATGTGATTCATGCAAGATTGGAATGTAGCAGGAGCATTGGTCAATCCGAATGGCATGACCAGAAATTCGTGATGCCCATAATGGCAACAAAATGCTGTCTTCTCCACATCCCGCTCCCTCATGCGGATTTGGTGATACCTTGAATGAAGGTCTATTTTGGAGAAGTAAACGGCACCGTGTAGCTCATTCAACAATTCATCAATCTTGGGAATTGGATACTTGTTCTTGATAGTTTTTTATTTAGCGCGCGACAGTCTACACACATTCGTAATGTTCCGTCCTTTTTAACCAGCACTACTGATGATGCAAAAGGACTGGAGCTGGTTCTAATCCAACCTTTGTCAAGAAGTTCCTATATTGTTCTTTCAATCTCATCTTTGAGCCTCTTAGGGTGGTGGTATGGCACAGTGATAACCGGTTTGGCGCCAGTTTCCATCTCGATGGTGTGTTCGAACCCTCTATGTGGTGGTATGCCTGGTGGGATGTCGGCGAAGACTTGGTGATATCTATCCAAAACCCTTTGAAGTTCTCCATCTTGCTGGTCCGTTCTTTGTCTCTGTATGGGTTCTGTTGAGGCAAAACAGTGTGCGGCCCAAACCACATCGTTTTGTCTGAAGATTGCTTCCATCTGTTGGGCTGAAACTTCCTTTGGTCCTCCATTCGACATCCCTCTCAGCACAACCTTTTTGCCGTTTACCTTGAAGGAGAACTCCATTCGCTTGAAACTCTGTGTGTATTCATCCAATGTTTCCATCCACTGAATGCCCAGAATGACTTCCATGTCGTCCAAATCCACCACGAAGAAATCATCCGTCACTGTGTGGTTTCCCATGGTGATGCTCAGTTGCGGAACCAAATGAGTGCATTTTAACAGGTTTCCTCCCGCTACTTTGACGTCAAATCCTTGGTGTGCCTTCGTACACAGACTCCACTAGCTCACTAGTGATGAGTTAATGAAGTTGAGTGTGGCACCACTGTCAAGCATGATCACGACCCGTTGTCCTTGGAGGGTGCCTTGGACCCGGAACACAGTGCATCTTGGAGTTCCCACCAGAGTAGCAATGGCACCTCCTCTTTTTTTAAGAGTGTGGCGAGTCTTTCTGCGCGACTGAGGTTTTCCTCCCTTGAAGTTTGTTGTTTAGCTGCTTCGGCTTCGGGTGTTTGTTCTTCCTCTCCGTCAGACGAAACCTCAATGTAATGGATTTTTCCTTTGCCAAGGCATCGATGTCCCAGTACCCATCGCTCCTTACAGTTGAAACAGAGTTTCTTCCTTCTGAGTTCCTGCCTAGCTTCCTCATCCAATAGAGGCCTCCTGGGTGGAGGTCTGCTGTCTCTTTCCCGTGGAGCGAGAGGTGGTTTGGACTACGAGTAATATTTGGTGGACGAAGAAGAAGATGTCTCCATGTCGCGTGCCTTCTTAATTGCTTCTGTGAGTGTGATGGGGTTGAATCCTTTCACCCACCAAGGGTTCCGCTAGTCCATCCATGAACAGTACCACCAATCGTCTTTTTGAAATATCAGTCACCAAGACAGACATTCTCTAAAATTCTGTTATGTAACCATCAACTGTGCCAAATTGCTTTAACTGAGCCAATTCTTTGAAATTCAGTTCTGGATCTCTTCCATCGAAACGGTCTATCAACTTCTTGGTGAATTCCGCGTAGGAATTTATTTGGTCGTGGCCGAGAGTAACCATGCCATGATGCCACCATTCACGGGCTATTCCTTCGAGATGTAGTGCTGCAAATTTGATGGCTTCATCTTCCGACATAGGGTGAGTTGGAAATATGTGTCTGCTTTTTGCACCCATGCTCAAGCTGTGATAGTCCTAGACCCATCAAAGGGTGATAGATTAACTTTTCCCATCTTCCGTCTTAGATCGTCATTATAATAGCCATGCTTGTTTACGCCAGAGTACCTCATTCTCAGCTCAACATAATCTTTGTAGGATATATCTCCTTCCATATCTTGTATTTCTTGGAAGGTTGGTTGCTCTTCTCACCGTTCTTCCGTCTGTGGAGGGAAAGTTGAAATTTACGGTCAAGAGCGTACGGGTTGGGGATTTGCCCGTCCCGAGATAGAATTGTTCCTTTGTTTCGCAGATATCTTTCTTTTGGCCAACTTTCGCAGTGTCTCTTCCATGAGGCGTTGAGTGTCATTTATCTTTACTTGGTTCTTAGTGAGCTCTCTCAGAAGAGTCATGACTTCGGTAGTAGGGTCTTGGGGATCGCCCATTCTATCGACTGAGTGAGATCTGCTCCTTTTCCTTGAATAAACTCTCATTCAATATGCACAAGCTGGCAGAACCACCAGCTCTGATACCATTGTAATGTTCCCAACCTCAGTTGCACGGAATAACACACTTCTAGCTCTCAACCGAATGGGACGGTGTCAAGAAAGGATGTGCAGGAGGTCTGTACAGGAGTCGAGCTATGCTAGGAAGGTCGTACGGTGCTGGAACAGATGCTGGGGGCTGTACGATGAAAGAATAGAGGCCGTATGGTGGGTCAGCAGGAGCCGTACGGTAAGATCTCAAGGCCGTATAGTAAGACTGTTAATGCTCACCGGTTACTGAGAGGGGGGGGGGGGTGAATCAGTACATGCTCCTATTCTCTTTGTAATTCTCTTTTCTTATTCTTATCCTTATAGATAAACATAATATAACAATCATTCACAGGCATAGACAGAATCACACAGATTAACACAGGTGTATATGTGGAAACGCTCGGTTGGAAGGAAAAAACCACGGTGAGACAGAGCTCACAACTTCACTAGTATCAAATGAAGGCGCCCTATTAGGAGCTTACGAAGCATTGGTTAAGGTGCTACCCGATTATGGGATTTTACAAAAGATCAATTAAGACCTAAACCCTGTTAAGAGTTGCCTGGTTACAGGACTTTGAACATCAACACAGATGTCACCTTTTTAGAGGATTTTTACAACGAACCGACTAGGTTCACCCTGATAGAGGGATTTCAATATGCTTTTAAAACTTTATGAAAGCAGTGATCTATTATGACACTGATTGTTTGATTAGATGATACCTGTAGATCTCTTCCCCGGTTTGCCTAGCTGTTGACTTATCTTTCTTACTTCACCTCTGTGCCTGCAGCACTTCTTAGAAGATATCTCTCTTCTGCTCTGTGTAATTTTCAACTATCAACAATAGCAACAACATATCTTGCGTGCTATGACCTATATTTATACAAGAGGGAATCTCTTGACTCATAGAACCGCTAGGGAATAAACTTAACCATAAATCATGCAACACATAGAGGCTATGCGTTGTGATCTGGAGTTCACTTTGAGATCATCTGTAGAATTAAAGCTAACTTCATTTGAAAAGCTAACTTCACCTTTGATTGATGGATGTCCCGTATAATAAGGCTTTTAACTTAAACTGTAACTCAAATTGATCCTTAAAGTCCGGATCGGATCTATTTTGCAGTTAGACCAGTATACCCTTATATCCGGTTTGTCCCTGTATGCCTCATAAGACTGGTTTTGAGTTCTGGATTCGGTCTATCGGTGTATCTATCGAAATGGTCAACCGGTGCAAACATTCTGTTCTTTATCTACCGGTGTCTTCAAAGTAATGTGAGCGACCGGTGATCTTGTACCGATGGGAATGGCTTTTGTGAAATACACTAATGACAACTCATATTGCTAATAATCTTCCCCTTTGTCATTGGTGGCAAAACTATACACAAAAGCACTCGTACAAAGGCTGTGAGTTTGTACCTTTCTTTGTTTGTGGACTTTATGTAGAACACTTCCCCTTTGTTGGTGCGATGGAACTTCCCTTGTTTGCTTTTCTGCAGTTTCCTCTTCCCTCTATTCCTTGTGTTCCACTGTACATTCATCTTCCCTTTTTGCCTCCATAGGACAAAGGGTTAAGCGATTCGAATAATTTTACATTTGTAGCTTTGTGAAGATGTCCTTATAGATGTTCTTTGCAGAATGGAGTAAGGGTGCCCATTGACCGGTTACACTTTCAATGTTCTTTTGGGCCGCTTTTAGAGACACAATTATGTTTTCCATATCTTCGACAGTTTTGTAGTCCGGTTCGTTGATCAGAGCATCTGTAGAAATATTTGTTTGATGCATGATATCTAGTGTTGGGGCCAGAAGCATCTGAAAGCCTGTGACATCTTGGATTCTCTTATTCTCTTCATCAGTTGTCTTTCTCAGGACTAGAGCAAGACTACTCATTTCTTTGCTAAAGGTGGTCGTAGTTTTATTTTTGATGTCAAATTGAGTTTACAAAGCTCGAATGTTTTCTGAGGTCTGTCCAACTTTTTCAGTTAAATCTTGCAAGAATATCTCAAAATTTGATGTTCTGCTCATCAAACCTCTTGCAACTTTGATCTGTTGTTGAAGAACTTTTAGGTTGTCAGATAGAGTAGGCTTTATATCTGTAACCTATTTATGAAGAATCTCTACTCTTTTCTTCTCATAGTGTTCAATTGCCACTATTTTTGGATTAGTTAGATCTTCACTGATTGTTTAAGCTAAAAATGCTAGTTGGTCAACCGGTTCGTCTTCATCTATGTTGGCATCCGGTACGAAATTGTATAGAATTTCTTTTACTTTGATTAGAACCATATCCTGTTTTCTTTTGGTGAGCTCTTTCAGCTGTTTTGTTGACATTTTGCTGATGTCAACTATTGTATCGCTTGTCTTACTTCTTTTTGCTTCAAATTCTTCAGAGGATGAGAGCTTTCTTTTAGAGGAGCTCGGAAGAGTTTCCTGTTCCTGTGCCTTTGGAGCTTGCTTAGGTTCTCTTTTATCCCGTCCGTCTAGCTTAATTTCCTCTTTTGGTCTGTCTTCCGGTTGTAGTACTTGTATTTCAAGCATAGCATCATCTTCTTGATGCGACAGCTCTTCTGCTGGAGCTTGTGCTTGTTGCTGCTCTTTTGCTTTATTGAGATTATCTGCAGCAATTCCTTCATCTCCCTTAACTAATCTGTCAGTAGGAATGTTGTGAGAAGTCTGTCCCAAGTTGACCGGTTCACTAGAAGTGAACATTTCTGTGAGAACTTCCTGTTCATCAGTTGGTGGAGTCTCAGTTGCAGTAAACTGAATAGGCGGATCAATAATTGTTATGTTGTGATTCTTAGGACCTGTTGCTTCAAGAGTATTGAAGTCATACTGCTGCCAGAAATCTAAAGTCTCCTTGAAGACTTCAGTCTCATACCCATTGAGAATTTTGGCAACCCTGTAATTTGTATCCAGATTCATAGAAGCTTCTTCTAATAGAAGTTTTGCACTTTCGTCGCTTAGACTAGGTCTAGCCTTTTTTAGTGCTTCCTTATTAATCTTTGAATTTATTTCTAGACCAGTTCTCCATTGTACCTGAAGCTTATTGTTTAATGCAGGAGGAAACTTGCCTCTATAATCCCTAGGAGTCTTGATGGAGTCTAGTAGACTTTCAGCAAGAGCTTTTCCAATTTCCTGTTTGTCCTCTTTGGCTAATACACTATACCATTTGGCTGCATTGTCTATTTCTCCAAAATTTGTAATTTCTGCTACAATATCATTGATGGTCATAGTGCGAGCCTTACCTTTTTTCGGAGATACTAGGAGTGTAGGATTTTTCGGTTCATCGGTTATGTCAACAATGAGTGGTTTTTCTACTCCAAATACACCTTTTCCTTTCCTGGTGTCACGGATCGGTGGAGCTGTTGCCTTTTGGTGTGCTTCCTTTGCTTGTTGCTGAGTCCGAAGAAGATTGGTCCAGATGGCTACTCCTTCATCATGCACTTTCTCGGTTTCTCCAATCAGCAAGAGACCTATCCTTTTCTTTGTCAGGAAATTTTCCTGATGTAGCTCAGCTTGTTGAGTAGCTTCTTCTAGTGTGAGATGATTCTGAACTTCTAACAGAGCTTTTATCCTTAGCTCCTTTTCTCTGTTCATTGAAGCTTTCCACCTACCTTGAAGGATATCCAATAGATCCTTAGGCAATACTTTCTGAAGTTCTCTAGGACTTAGATTAAACTTATGTAGGCATTCAACTACAACATCTTCAATTTTCCTTCGGTCATCGTCGTTTGCTAGATTGTATCTTCTTTTGACACCAGCCATTCCGCCACGTTCTTTCAATCCTGTCACAAATTCATCAATTGTTGGCTTACTACTTCTTGGCGGATCCACCTTTGTCGGTTTACCGGTTCTCTTCTTTCTTTCGCTGAGGGGAACTGTGTCCTCAGAATTGGTTTTTTCAGCTTCCTCCTCTTGAGTGCTTTCCTCCGGTTGAGCTTTCTTCTTTTGTGCTTTTGGTGGTGCAGCTCCCGGTTTCTTCTTTGGTGTGGGCGTTCTTTTCACATAAACATTCTTAATTGGAGCTTTCTTTGGATTTTTCTCCATCTCCTCGTAGGTTCCAAATTGTTAAGGTTTTAGGATCATTGCAAATGTAATAGCACTATCTCATTGTATGTGTTTTCCAAATGCAACAATCTCTTTCATTTATATTGAGAATGAGCCAAGAAGAGACATGTCCCTTCATGGGACATGTCTATTTATTATTATGTAATTAATATAATGACAATTATATATATATATATATATATATATTAATTTCTATAATATTTACATAATAATAATATTTATTATATATGTATATATATACATATCTTGACTCATAGTGTTTATCCGACTAAAGCTACAAAACATCAACACTCCCTCTTAGCTAGAGAGGAGAAAATAATCTAATGTCAACACTTATGATCCTCATCATAGCTACACAAAACTGTTACAATAACTAACACTCCCTCTTAACTAGGGATGATAAAAAATATTACCTCAAGGTAATATGTGACTATAAATAATCATTATATATATATCATTTTACTGATATAGCGAGTAATGGCCTTCAAGCATTAAGTCCATAATACTTACCAAGTACTCAGAGCAATGGTCCCCAAATATCAACTCACAAGATATTCACCAATTGCTCAAAATGATTATCATGAGTAATGGTCCTCAAGTATCAAATCCATGATACTCACTAAGTACTCAGAGTAATGGTCTGTGAATATCAAGTCACATGATGTTCACCATAGCTCATAAATATCCATGGTGTGTCTAATGACATTACGTCTCATGTTGTTTG
This sequence comes from Chamaecyparis obtusa, assembly GCA_027943335.1. Lineage (NCBI taxonomy): Eukaryota > Viridiplantae > Streptophyta > Pinopsida > Cupressales > Cupressaceae > Chamaecyparis > Chamaecyparis obtusa. The sequence goes on along the minus strand of BSBK01002154.1, from coordinate 516,857 downwards.
TCATATGGATATTAAGTAATTACATATCACATAAATTGTGATATGAAGTATCACCTGACTTGTGATACAGAGTATCATATATCACATAATTCGTGATATGAAGTATCACCTAACATGTGATACCAAGTTTTACATATCACTTAACATGTGATATGAGGAATCACCTAACATGTGGTACCCAGTTTTCAATATCACCTAACATGTGATACCCGGTTTTCAATATCACCTAACATGTGATATGAGGAATCACCTGACATGTGATACCCAATTTTCATACCACCTTGATATGAGGAATCGCCTTAGATCATGATACCTAATTTTCATACCACTTTGATATGAGGAATCACCTGACATGTGATACCCAATTTTCATACCACCTTGATATGAGGAATCACCTTAGATCGTGATACCTAATTTTCATATCACCTCAACGTGATACAAGGATATAGTAAATAAGAACATTACATTCCATTTACATATAACCCTATTATGGTATGTGCATAGACAAAAGTCTACCATAACGAATCTCTATTACAAGATCGTCACCTTGTAATACCAAATACAAGTGTTCATTGTCGAAAAGTCATCACCTTTCTCCAATGTTCATAGGAGGACCCATAAGTCCTGGAGTCACACACGTGAAATCCACCTTGACTCATGTCAGAAGGTGGATCCATCATGGCTCATCCCAAAGGGTGGAAACAAGGGCTTTCACCTTAGACTTCTCTATCAAGGAGAAGAATGCAATAACATACAAGATAGTAGATGAAACTCCTTTTCATCTAAGGCTTCATTCTTCAACATGCCAAGTTTATCTCGAAGGTACACAACCTTACCTCTAGCAAGAAACTTGGTGAGAATATCAGCCATATGTTCTGTAGGGATAATGTACCTTGAATAGCATTCTTATGCACTATATCTCTTATATAGTTTGCATCACTCTAGGTGAACCCCAAGTTATGTAGGAGTTAGCATAAAGGCATTTTAGCTAGCACACATGAGACTCAATCTCAAGATCATAGACTTCTGGATGCTTCCTTTAAGGTCTTGTAACAGCCTCCTCACCTCCTCGTCCAAGGTTGTTTTAGATGAACTATTATACTCCCTCTGAATCTAATATCAACCTTCTGACTTCACTCTAGCTGGTCGAGTCTTGTTCTTTACTCTGTATCAAGCGCTTTTCTTGAAATGCCCTTTGATCCAACAACTTATTCATCTATCATGACCTCTAGATATTTGCATTAAGGTCTTCTAGCTCACATACATGGAACTACATTCTTTGTTGTTTACAGTTTCTTGGTCACTAAGGGTTCCATCTCGATCTGCCCTTCTAAATCAGAATGATTAAGATCCTTGAAAATCAATTTTGGGAGATCCTCTAGTAGCTCCCTCTGTTACGGAATCATACATGGCCCCAATCATGGAACTATCTTGTTTTAAGAGACTTTAATCATCTGGTACATGATCATTTGTTCAATGCAAGAGGGATTTCCCGTACACAAATGTACTTGTCTGATTCTATAGTAACATGAGTGAATGTAATAAATTGTGGATTTATCCCAGACATGGCAACCTCCAAACATTCATGATAATATGGCTTCTATCTGAAGCTTTGAGTACTAACATCAACATTTAACCTGCTCGTCCAAGGTTGCTTCTGATAGTTCGTCAGATTTTTTCTGAATCAACCTTCTGGCATTCTCGTCCAAAGTTATCTTTGAAGTGTCATACTCCCTCTGAAGCTTATATCAATCTTATTTTCTTGCAAGAGCATCCTTGGAAAAGATCAAGGCAAATAGCTCTTATAGTACGTATAGAAATAAAAATTAAATACAAAAAGTAAGTAAAGGTAGTTCTCATGATATAATAATGAAAAAATACTTATCTCATTATTTACTTAGTCTAGTGATCAATATGTATAAGAGGAGTTTACGCTTCTCTAATATTTCTCTTTATTGCTCCCATAATGTTAAGTCTGAGTTCACTCTTGGAACCTCTTCCACGATGAATATTATCCTGCTAAAATATGTTTCCCATAAGTATCCTGAGAACTTCCTAACATTGCAATCATATGATATGATACCTTGGATTCAACTTCCAATAGTGTGTGCTTCACTTGAATCTATAACCACAGGTCTCATTCCTTCGATGACCATATTGACACAGAGATGTTTCTGCAATCCATGATTGACATTAACGACATTGTCTCTCCCATGTTTCCATATTTTTATATTGGGACCACTGAGATATTTATCAGACATCTTCGCCATTTAGAGAAGACACTTCTGAGATCAATTCTGTCACACAGATTCATCAAGTAATCTTTGTGATTGGATTGGATTTCGTCTCTATTTTCAACTTGGATTGACAATAATATAATGAATTGATGATGTAGGGCGTCCATTAAAAACTTGAGTCAGAAAATTTCAATAGTCACACCCATTATCACTCCCAATAAATTTCCAAGATTTCCCTATTATACCTATCACCTTTAGTATCTCGGTCAATGACTGATGAACCATGATAATTCATACAGTGGCGTTACTTCATAGGTCTGAATATAATGTCCTATCCTCAATTTGTCCTCAATCATTCAAAAAGAAATGATACTTGTATTAGCATCCACTCATGTATAACCTATCTTAGCGGTTATATAATCTGAATTGCTTACCATCCTTATCTTGGCATGTATAGTTAATGAAAGACTATTTGGAAAGACTGCATTTAGAATCCTGAGAATAAAATATTCTCCCCTTGCTCATAAGTTTCTGACCATATATAAGGATTGTTGAAGGTCTTCCCCATAATCTCCATTTCATCCCTTTCACTACATAAGCAACCTATGTATTCTCAATACACGGTGGCACCTGTACCAAGTTGGCCCACGATATTATCTTCAATTTCACTAATCGGGTCCACAGTGGTCTCTTCTTCCAACCACATACTTCCTAGTCAACTTCCAACGATTCTCTATTAGTTGAAAACTCTCTATTTAATTGCAGATTTCCCAAATACGTAATAGGCGTCTCACATACACTACCAAACCTCCGCTCCTTCTAGATTACATGCGGTAGCAATGCCGTAGCAACTCGGGCCCTCCGGCTCAATAAACAGACATAGTAGTGGGCGACTGTGATTTGGGGATAAAATTGTGGGGCCCAAACACTGCCTGTAGCACCAGCAGCCTCCTCCATGTGAATTTGTAATGCGAGCATCATGTTTATTTTATATTGATTTGCAAAGCGGCTTCAACTCCCGCAAAAAAATCCAGCAGCGGTAGACATAAAGGAAGGTCTGTTCAACATTAAACATTAGATGTACCGTGACTACCAGAAGCGTCGCCCCTGCGACAAGCTCACTGACACTCCATTGTGCTCTGTGAACTTCACATATAGTGATCCAATCTTCTAGCAACCAGCGATCAGATTCGTCATTGACATTGACGCACGGTGTTTTGAATCTCAGTTGCAAATCTCATGGGACCAATTCTCCATGTAACACTTCCAAATAAATGTGACTCCTCTTTGGTCAGTGCGAATAGGGACCACAACGGTTCATGCTCTTCATAGATCCGCATTCACCTCTAAGCCTATGATGAGTTTCATTGAAGAAGAAACAACACCCGTCGTATTGTCCTGGGTTCGAATCGACAATGTAATGGTTGCAACACTGCAAGGCCCAAGAACTTTGTTTCTATTTTTCTTACATTTGCAACCTGCTCTGATACCATGTTAAGGTTTTAGGATCATTGCAAATGTAATAGCACTATCTCATTGTATGTGTTTTCCAAATGCAACAATCTCTTTCATTTATATTGAGAATGAGCCAAGAAGAGACATGTCCCTTCATGGGACATGTCTATTCATTATTATGTAATTAATATAATGACAATTATGAATATATATATATATATATATATATATATATATATATATTAATTTATCTAATATTTACATAATAATAATATTTATTATATATGTATATATATATTTAAGTAACTATGCATCTCATATATATTAAATATATATATACATATCTTGACTCATAGTGTTTATCCAACTAAAGCTACAAAACATCAACACAAATCGTTGAGCGCCGATATCCAGGTGTGCTTTCTCCAGGGCGTCTACATATGCCGTTGCAATCTTTGTGGTAATCTCGTAACCAAGCTCTGGTGCATACTTGTCTCTTGGTTTTACTGCTTGGATGATGCAGAAGTTAGTTGATACCAGAAAACATACCTCTTTGTATTTGTCAACGATGGTTGACGGAATCCTTTGTCTGGCATGCATCTTCAGCTGAAAGGCTTTAAAATGCTAGGTCATAGCCTTATCAAACTGGTCTTTAGCCATGTCACTGATTTGCATCATGACCGGTCGATCTGTTGTCCATAGTAAAAGTAGAGACAAACCAGAAGTGTACCAAATTTCAACGATTTCTTTTTGATGATGCCTAGCTTTTTCATGTTCTCAAAGATCTGTCCTCTTAGCATTTCGCATATGTCATATTGTGCATTGTCGTGTATAATTCTATAAGTTGCATGTATGCCTCCACCAGGTATACTATTTAGGTTACTGGATTGATATACTTTGTAACCTATTACAGCAGATGCGAACTGAATGACTGGATCTTCAATATCAGTCACGGTCATCAATCGCTTGTCGGACTTTGATTTTGTCAGATTGGTTATTACTGTATTTGGTATCGTTCTTAGGGTTAGGGCTTCCCCTTGATTGCTGAACCCAGTTACCCTATGGAGATCGTTTTTCGTGATCGGAGTGCAGACTCCTTTCGTGACCCAAAAACCTGGTTCATGTACTCGACTGACCACCATTCGAATCCATTTTGGTCTGAATATGGTTGGATAGGAGACTCCATTGATAATCCCAGATGATACCAACTTTGCGTACCCATTGGGATAATTGTCGTTTTTGCATAGCGAGTGATACTTGCTTTGTATGTACGTCTCACCCAACTCTTATTGCTTGGCATGGATGAACGCAGTTACATTGTCTGTCAGGAGCACTCCTTTAGGTATCGAGGAGAGCGCGCCAGCCATGTCGATCTCCTTGTTCTGATTTGTCGAGATATCATATGGAGGGCGACCGGCTTGCTTTGTTGGAACCAGCTTAGCTTCGTATGACGAAGATGCCATTGCTCTTGATTGGTTACTCGGAGAGATGATTGATCGGTTTTCACAGATAATCTCGCTTGATGATTATTTCGCAAGAAAATTGCTCAAGCATGAAAAAGATAAACATAAAATTGCAAGATGAAAGCAAAAGAGTAATCCTTCTTTGCTTAAATAAGATTAGGGCATAACGGTAATTACCAAACGGTAACTATTGTTAAACAGCTACAACATTAAATGCCTTACCTAACCTTTCTTGCTATTTTTGCTAACCGGTAGTCCGCCCCTTTTCCTTTGATTGGGCACGCCCCGGTTAATCATCTCATATCTTTCCGGTCTGACTTGTAGATCAAGTGAGATTGGACTCACCAGTCCTACCGGGAACGGTAGTTGCACTACCAATTCCCCCAAGCCTTGAAACCTCAATTTGCAGAAGAAATATCATCATCTTGTGACGATGATCTTGCCTCAATTTTCTCGTCGGCGGAGTTCTTTGATTCCTTAACAGACCATATTTTCTTTACTTCTTTCTTGGTCTCCTTATCTCTGTTGTTCTTCTTATCGGAAGCCAATGTCTTCATCACCGGTTTGTCCAATTACTTGATTTTGTTCCTAATTTGATTCCAGCAGTCTTGAGCTAGGTGACCGACTCTGTTATAGTAATAGCAGATCATATCGGTTGCTTTCCATGGGTTCATCCCTCTTGGGTTAGGGGATTTGCTCCATGATCCACTGTTGCAGTGCATTCCTTTGTTTGTATGAATAGTTGTGTTCTGGTTTTTGCTTTTCTTGGAAAATACCGGTCTTGCTGATATGAATGCCATTGTCTTTGATCTGCATTCTTCAGCCTTCTGTCCGAACTTGTTGCAGGTATAAAAATATCTCTTGAAACTTCCCCTGCTTCTAGTGGACACAGATAAGGGGCTTGACCAACACTCATTGGTCTTGTGACCTTTTTTGCAACAGTTTTTACAGTAACTGCTGTTGGTTTTTACCGGTGTATTTTTGCAGTTATTGGTGTTATGACCCGGTTTTCCATAATGCTTAGAAGAGGTATCGAAGGTTTTCTTACCTTTTTGTGCTGGCGTCTTCCTCTTGTTCTTCTTGCTGGACTTTGCTTCAGCGGAATCACGGTTCTCTTTGGTGACTGCACTAGTGGATTCAAGATTGGTGTGATCGTTGCGCTTTCTTTGAGCTTTGAGTTGCTCATCGAGTTTGATTGAGCTTTCATTGTATTTTCTCAGCATTTCATTCCTTTTTTCAAGGACTTTCTTTTGTTCCTTGAGTTGATATATCTCGATTGCCAGCTTTTTGCATGCTTCATCTCTACCCTGCCATGCTTTGTGCATGTTGGCATTTTCTTGAGTGACAATCAACATGTCTTCTTGGAGTTGCATAATGAGGAGTTCATTAGCCCTTACAGCTTCCTCTGCTCGGTTCATTGCTTTTTCAGAGGATGTTGATGTCTTGACTGTTGTGTTTCTCTCATTTTCGGTTTTTCATTTCTGTTCAATTAGTTTAGTCATCCTTAGAGCATTCATCTTTTGCTCCCTTTTGAGATCAGCAATCTGACCGGTTAGGATCTGATTCTTTTCTGTAAGCTCAGAGACTGCTTCCTCTGCCTCATCGAATCCAGTCTGTCTAGAGAGTTCATCGATTGTTTCATTACTCTGGTTTAATTGCAGAGCTAACTCCTTTCTTTTTGCAAGTGACTTCCTTAGTCTATTCTCCAGCGAGACAATAATGTCGTTGGCTTCCTCTAGCTGTTTCTGATACCGGTAACCCTCCATGATCTTTTTCTCAAGCTGTTAAGCTTTGTTGTATAGAGAAACTAGGCTCTGATACCAAATGTTAACGCTCACCGGTTACTGAGAGGGGGGGTGAATCAATAAATGCTCCTATTCTCTCTGTAATTCTCTTTTCTTATTCTTATCCTTATAGATAAACATAATATAACAATCATTCACTGGCATAGACAGAATCACACAGATTAACACAGGTATTTATACGTGGAAACCCTCAGTTGGAGGGAAAAAACCACGGTGAGATAGAGCTCACAACTTCACTAGTATCAAATGAAGGCGCCCTATTAGGAGCTTACAAAGCACTGGTTAAGGTGCTACCCGATTATGAGATTTTACAAAAGATCGATTAAGACCTAAACCCTGTTAAGAGTTGCCTGGTTACAGGACTTTGAACATCAACACAGATGTCACCTTGTTAGAAGATTTTTACAATGAACCGACTAGGTTCACCTTGATAGAGGGATTTCAATAAGCTTTTAAAACTTTTTGAAAGCAGTGATCTATTATGACATTGATTGTCTAATTAGATCATACCTGTAGATCTCTTCCCCGGTTTGCCTAGCTGTTGACTTATCTTTCTTACTTCACCTCTGTGTCTGCAAAACTTCTCAGAAGATATCTCTGTTTTGCTCTGTGTAATTTTCAACTATCAACAACAACAATAACATATCTTGCGTCCTATGACCTATATTTATACAAGAGTGAACCTCTTGACTCATAGAACCACTAGGGAATAAACTTAACCATAAATCATGCAACACATAGAGGCTATGCGTTGTGATCTGGAGTTCACTTTGAGATCATCCGTAGAATTAAAGCTAACTTCAGTTGAAAACCTAACTTCACCTTTGATCGATGGATGTCCCGTATAATCAGGCTTTTAACTTAAACTGTAACTCAAACTGATCCTTAAAGTCTGGATCGGATCTATCTTGCAATTAGACCGGTATACCCTTATACTCGGTTTGTCCCTGTATGCTTCATAAGACCGGTTCCGAGTTCTGGATTCGGTCTACCGGTGTATCTATCGAAATAGTCAATCGGTGCAAACATTCTGTTTTGTATCTACCGGTGTCTTCAAAGGAATGTGAGCGACCGGTGATCCTGTACCGGTGGGAATGGGTTTTGTGAAATACACTAATGGCAACTCATATTGCTAACAAAGAACTCAAGGTCGTATAGAGGTGGCCGTACGGTGGATGGATGTGACCCATATGGTGGAATAGGGTAGCCATACAGTGCTGGGCAGAAGGCCTCACGGAGCAGGAGGTAGCCATACGGTGGCTGGATATGACTCGTACGGTGGAACAGGGTAGCCGTACGGTGCTGGGTAGAAGACCGTACAGTGCGAAAATAGGCCGTACGGTGCTGGGTTGTGGTTGTATGTCAATGCAGGGAGAGGTGCAAGAAAACTGGCTGCTAGGCGGTACAAGGACAAGCAGAGTGTGTACGGATAGTTGGAATGTGCACAGAGTACGAAGAAGCCTCCCAGAGATTGTCTGATATCTCCTTCCCCTTCGCCGATAATAATACAGAACAATACATAGGCCAAATATATTGCCAGAAAGATCTTATTGAATTAATTGACGGAAACATCGGATTTGCCAGATTTGATACAAGTAGAACAAGCAGAGTAGGGTGAGGGTTGAATCCCACCGAAACTGCAACAAACAAAATAGGAAGGGTCTTTCACCTCCGAAATGGCGAACAACAGAAACCCAACAGGAATTCACAAATACAAAGTAAATATGATTTTCAACATATCAAAACTAACCTACACGCCGAGCATAAATACCTGTCGGGAAGAAACTCCCAAGAGTGCACAAAAGAGCCGACGGTGACAACTAAACTACGCCAAATAAAAGAATGGGCTCGAGATAAACTAAATCGATCGGGACCCAAAAACAATAGTTTTATTAGTCATTTAATGACGGGGACATTACAAATGTGATGGTTTCCCCTTTGTTCATTTTTAAATTCAAGAGTTGTTGTTTGAGAGTAAGTAATCTACTTGTATTATTAATCTCAAATGTTTCTTGAATGGTTTTGAATACTTCATAAGCGGTTTTTAGCCTTGCTATAGAGGGAAGAATATGGTCTTTAACGACATCGATTATTATCTTCTTTTCTTAGTTGTTACGCCTTTTCTAAGTTGATTTATCAGGTTCATCTTCAGGCATCTTTTTATCCTCCTCAACAGAGGAATCTAACTCGAGTTCTTGGAGCAATGTTAGGATTCATATTTTCCATAAGAAGAAGTTTGAAGCACCTTCAAGTCTGTCCTCTACTTTAATGTTGTTGGCCATTATTATTTTCCTCTTATATTCTTATAATGGATTTGATATAATTCAGAATTTATCTATATTGATTCTTCTCTAGAGAGGCTCTGATACCATGATAGGAATAGAGATCTTTAATAGAGAGAATTCAATATTGTTATTTGTGTTATTCACAATTATTATCTGTTGTATATTTACTGAATTATAAATGCAAATATATGCACTTCATATGTGTTGTGGTAGTAATATGAACACTGTGATCGATATGTTTCCACAGCACATATGAAGGTATATATATATATATAAAACATAATAGTCATGTGTATGTAGAGACATGACCGTACGTGGCTTAAGCCACGCATGGTCATGTCTTTACATAGACATGCCGTTTCACTTTGGCGTTGTTTGAACATAATACTTGGCATTGCTTACAAATAATACTTGATGTTTAGTGTTACATTTAACTATCATATGATAGTTATGGTAACCCAAGGATAACCAATGCAATAGTATCGACTGTGGTCGATTTCATATGTAATAACAGTCTGTCGAATATAAGGAATCCGATCCAATGAATGTTAAATATATATTATATGCAATCAACTAAAGTCGATTCGTTAAGCATATTGAATCTGATCAATATATATATATATATATATATATATTATATATATAGATAACTCAATTAGATCGAAGCTATAATTTAACACTAGATATGGCTTCATATAGAGGCCATGATTGTGTTTAATGGTATCAAAATTGGTGGGGTTGGAGTATGTTTTTCATCAGATTAAGTTGTAGAGATTAAATTGGTAGACAACAGTAAAAAACGCTGCCTCTAGAAGAGAAATCAGGGGTTCTAAAAGGCAGCTGCTTATGCAGCCCATGTGGGCCTTCCAGCAATTGACGCCAAGCCTACAACAGTAATTGCATGACAATTAGGAGTTGTCCATTCATTGCAGATTTGACGCCAAGGGGGACATTTGCTTTGTATGAAAGTTGTGATTTATTTGGGATCGAATTACAAGAGCTGTGATCACATTCTAGGTTCTCATAATTGCTCCTTAATTTCGTTTCTCAAATTCCAATAATTGTTGTATGCAATCAAATTTCTTATTAAATAAAAAAAGGATACTTTTGTTTGGATTTGGAAAGCCAATAATTTATTTCATGCATTGTTATATGCTAAGTAATTGCAAAAACATTCAAATACAAACAAATTATTGTATACACATTCAAAATATCAGCATTCAGATAGTGCATGATAACTGTTTGACGGAATGTCAAACACCTAAAACTTGAGTTTCCAAGAGGTAGAACCAGTCGGGTTCTTACAGTGGTATCAGAGCGGTTTATTACCATTTTGTTGGGGTGAAAATTAATGAGCTCACACATTTGTTTGGAGTGACCAGCACTCTAGCTTATTTTAGTCATGGAAAAATATAGAAAATCAGTTGAGCAGTGTGTCATGGTTCAGGAAACAATCAAGTGCCTTAGAAAATAAAATGGAGAAATTGAGGCAAACACAAGAAAGGCTAAAAGCCCAACTTGCAGATCTGTCCACTATTGACAAGATAGCTAGTTTAATGATTTCCTTCTTCAGAAAGTCTTCCCCATGAAGACTGCAGGAAGAAAAACGGGAGGTTTTCACAGGTGAGACATTTAGAAATATTCATGATGAGTTTTCAGCAGCCACTGACCATAGTGGAGATGATCTTGTTCTTAGAAGGATAGCCGCTAGTTCTATTTGCACACATAACGTTGGAGACTTCTTACAGGGACATGTGGATGTGCCTATCTTATTGACAAATAGTGGTACTGAGTTTTAGCATCCCGAGCCTATCAAAGTTAGTGACACAGGGTCTGATTTTCAAGACAATAGTCCATTATGTGAGCATGTTGTTGTTGTCATGGATAGGGTGAGAGTGGAGGATGTTGTAGATACCACTATGGATTCTGACACCATAGATGATGGTGATATCTTTGAGGACTACGAGGAGTATATGAGCTCTGACAACTCTGATGTTTATGATAGCATTCACAGTGTTGAGTCAGTGTAGGAGACAACAGTCTTTTCTTGTATTGAGGATGTGAACATGGAGCTATCCAGTGATGACACTCATGATGGGAGTGTTACAGATGAGTCAGGTGACATAGATTCATGCCATAGTGTAGGTGATTTGCGCAATGACATTGAGTCATGTATGCAGCCGTAGATAGCAGTGGGGTTTCAGATAGATGATGTTAATTACTAGCATCGCGGATACCTCTGATGTTGAGAGTGAGGATGATGGGTGCTGCGGTGTTTCTGGTTTTTTATATCAGACTTTGGGTGTGGACTCAGCATTGTCATCTGGTGGTGGTGGGTTCCAGGATCCTTTTCTGTAGGGACTCATAGATGAGGATAGGGAAGCATATGAATGGTAGGAGTTTGTTTCAGCTAGGGCTTCCACTCCTTCAGTTGAGCTGTTAGTAGAGGTACCCAGTGGTGATACCTTGTTGGTGGACATGTGTGAGGTTGATAGCGCACATGAGGAGATGGATTATGAGGTTGCTTCCTTGGTGATGCATGAGGATGTCTCTACCTACAGCGAGTCATGCTTGATTTATCAGAGCCTAGGGAAGGACTCTGAGTTGTTAGTGAGTGAGGATGGGTCCCAGGATCTGGATTGTCATGTGGTTGCAAAGGATGAGGTAGTTGACGATTGTGATGAGATAGATTCAACAGTGGCTTCCTCGTGGGTAGATGAGGATGAGTCCGATGTCAGTACTCAGTTTGCAAATGTGTGCTCGGTTGATAGTACACAGAGATATAGTGATCTTGAGGGAGGTTTGTTGGATACAACTTCCTACTGTAGTGTGGATAGTACAGTTGAAATTTTGCATAGGAGACCTGTTGTGCAAAGTCATCATGTGACTAGCTAGTTGAGAGTTGGTGAGAGAGATATTACTTCTACTATCGAACATTTTGATGCCACTCGTCAGCTGTTGGTTGTTTATGGTTGGGGTGCTCCTATGACAGATGAGCACAGTGGTGGTTACCTTTCCTTGACAAAGATTCATTCCTTGCGTGAGGTTGTCAGGAATTTGAGAGAAAATTATTTACAGTTGGTAGCCGACCGAGATCACCTAGTTGAGTGGGGGAGTACGACATATGAGGCACTGATGGACAAAGAGGAGGAGGTGAGTGAGCTTACTCAGGAGCTCACAATGACTTCTGAGGCTTTAGAGGGCACTCAATGGTCTCTCCAGGAGTCGAAATTACAGTTGGGAGAGGTGACTGTGGAATTAGAGCGGATACAGTCTTTGCTAGCCATAGATCTAGTTTAGTTGCATATATTGGTGGTTGGTGGTGAGTTAGCTTCCACAGTTGGCAGTGATGGATGTGTTGGAGACACAGTTAGATCCATCCTTGGGTCAGATGTAGTAGACACAAAGGAGGTGAGTGCTTCAGTGGAGGATTATAGAGAGATTTTTGTGGTATCGGGTTCTCCAGTTGTTAGCACGATGACAGATGATGCAGATCAGTTTGTTGAGATTCTTGAGGTAGCAAGAGCAGATTCACTAGAGAGTTGTGTGTCAGTTTTTGACACTACTCCCGTTGATTCACAGGACATGGACAAACTATCATCTGGTTTGGGGACGAGCTATCATGGTGATTTGTTTCCTTCAACTGGAAGAAAATCTTTTTCTTCTTCTCATACAGCTGATAGCGGTTGGCAGTTGGTAGTGCCATAGTTTCTATCAGTTGTGGATTGTACGGGAGCAAGTTGGTGCTATTTCTTATAATTTCTATTGCACAAAGTCTTTCATGGAGTACTTGCTTGAGAGTCCTCTTTTGCGGGAAGGGCCCTTTGGGATTTTTGAGGGTACTCTCATCCGGGGTTCTTGCAGTATTCAGCTGTTAGTGGGAAAGATTGTAGATACCTTGAGCACAATGCTTCCTCACAGGGATTTTGTGGTTGGGTTTTCTAGGAGGGTTTCCTAGGATCCTACCCAATTAGTTGTTTAGAGTCAAAGATTGGAGCCATCTCTTGATTCGCAGTTGGATTTTGATGAGCCTTTGATAGAGATCGGAGCATTTCACCATGATTACATAGTGAGGAGCACTCATCATTTCTCTTTTGACCCACCGGCTAAGGATTTGGTTGCACTTCGGTGTGGGTTGGCTCCTAGGTGGTATCATCCTTTATGGGATGGGTTTTCTCCATCTACAGTTGATGGAGTTAGTTACTGCAAGTTAGCAGGAGGTGACTTGCAGGGGCAACATAGCTATGATGATTTTGCAGAGGTTGGATATCAGGGAAATGAGAGTTCTTGTCCCTGTTGCAGAGATGGACTTCATCCTCAGAGCAAATTGGTAGGGTGTGCAGGGAGATTTGATCTATCGGTAGATATCGGATATCCATTCTTTTTGGTTGTGGATGGATGTGAGTTTCGTCTCTACTGGGATCCAGGAAGAGATAGGATTAGCACTGCGGATTGGGTGAGTCACCATTGTTGGTATGGTGACAGTATGTTCAGGATAACATTTTTGATAGTGTTATCATCACAGGAATTTGCAGGTGACGCCAGGGACATTATACATATTTATCCTTGGGATCCGGGTGGATCATTGTGTTTCTTTGATTCCTGTGATTGCTTGAGGACAAGCAATCTTGGAGAGGGAGGATTGTAATGTCCCCTTTTTTAGTGTAACCATGACTATGGATGGATTAGCCTATCATGTTACCCTCGTAGGTTAATGAGGATGGACAAAGGGTGTGTTCCAGTGGGCATTTGCTTCAGGATTTAGTATGCTTTGGTTTGGCTTTCATTTGGTGCTATTTGGACTTCATTTGCTATACTTTTGACATGTTTACTATTTATAGTAAGCCCTAATTGTGTTCGAGAAGGACCCTTTCTATTTTTGGAAAGTGCATTTGGTCACATGGGGAAATAATAGGCGTGACTCATGTTTTAGACAACATATTTAAAGGATAAGTATTTTGGGAGTTATTATATTTTTAGTGGCCAAATTATTATTAAATCATTTAATGGCTTATTATAAAGTTATAATTTTACTTTATAATTTTCACTTAAGTTGAGGGTTGAGTCATCATTGGAAGGGGCCATTTATTCAATTAATTCATGGAAGCTTAAGCCAATGTATTAATTAAAGTATTAGAGTAAATGAATTATTAAAAGGAAAAAGTATATTTATCCCACATTGGCTGGAAACGTGTGAGTTCTCCCACAAAAATTTATAAAAGACTCACATGAGTTCTCCCACAAAAGTTATAAAGAATTCACATGAGTTCTTTCTTATTTATCCCACATTGGCTAGAAATATGCTTTTCTTGAAATTGGTGAAGTTTGAGAAGATGAAACAAGGGTTTCGACTTCAGCCATTGTAGAAAGGAATTCTTCAAGGTTTTTTGCAATTAGAGGTGGTGGAAGATCCACTGATTCTTGCTGCTAGCTATGGCTTCATACAGAGGCCTTGATTGTGTTTAATGGTATCGAAATTGGAGGGGTTGGAGTATGTTTTTTATCATATTAAGGTGCAGAGATTAAATTAGTAGACAGCAGTAATAAATGCTGCCTCTAGAAGAGAAATCAAGGGTTCTAAAAGGCAGCTGCTTCAGCATATGCAGCTGATGGGGACCTTCCAGCAATTGACGCCAAGCCTACAACAGTAATTGCATGACAATTAGGAGTTGTTCATTCATTCCAGATTTGATGCCAAGGGGGACATTTGCTTTGTATCAAAGTTGTGATTTATTTGGGATCGAATTACAAGAGCTGTGATCACATTCCAGGTTCTCATAATTGCTCCTTAATCTTGTTTCTCAAATTCCAATAATTGTTGTTGTATGCAATCAGATTTCTTATTAAATAAAAAATGATACTTTTGTTTGGATTTGGAAAGCCAATAATTTATTTCATGCATTGTTATATGCTAAGTAATTGCAAAAACATTCAAATACAAACAAACTATTGTATACACATTCAAAAAAATCAGAATTCAAATATTGCATGATATCTGTTTGACAGAATGTCAAACACCTAAAACTTGAGTTTCCAGGAGGTAGAACCAGTCGGGTTCTTACAGCAAAAAACAAAGAACAGATGTCGATCAAACTAGTCAACTGCAGATGTCGAGAAAAAAATGATGCTTGTCAAGACATCATGGAATTTTTTTGAAATATTCTCCTTGTCGGAATATTATGCCTCCAGTTTATGGTTTATGCTCGACGTGCTGAAATATTTGCCTATCTGGTTGGAATATTCTATAGAATCTTTTGCTAAATTTAGAGCTCCTTTGCTAAAAATAGAATGCTGCTATTTTTAGTGGCCCACCAAAGAATAGTTGGTATATGCAAGCTGATGTAGGTCCATAAGAACTGACACAACAATAAAGTGTGCCTCCTTTTAAAATTTTTTATAAATTAGGCCCACTGACTATTGAGAGTGGCATGGATTTTGTACAATTACACAAGAAAATGTGCAGCTAAAATTTTTTGCGCTGAAGTTGATTGTGGTGGATTTGGATCATTGTACTGCAAAATTTATAGGTTTTTGGGCCATCTAAGTGTGATGATGACCTCCATTTTGCACCAAAGTGCCTATATTTTTTAGCTACCCTTGAATTTTGCCTCTATTTTTGTGCCCTTAGTCAAATTGATCCAAAATTTCAATTTCTCAGATTTTAATGAAATGACAGTTTATCTTAGGGTTTTTTCACATTGTCAATTCGATTGTAAGCTCTGTTTGACCCTGAAGTGCAGAGAAAATTCACCTAAGGTTGGATCCCTCAAGCATGCAGATAGGAATTTGTTAGATCTTGTGCTCTAATACCATGTTAGAGTTGATGAAACAACCCTAGAAGCCATGAATCATCTGCAAGAAAAACACTTAATATACATAAGAGATCAAGCAAAGATAATATGCTCTCTAGCAACCCTAGAAATTTGTATTGAATGCACAATAATGAATTGGGATACATTACAATTAATAAATGACTTGCTATATAGAAAGGATTAGTACTAAAAAATCCAAAAGCTAACTCTAACTAAAAATAGAAAACTAGAGCTAGATATGCAAACTAGAAGTGCATGGCATTCACAATGTGCACACTGGAACCCAACTAGACTTGACTAACCTAAATTTAGGCTCAACTAAGTGAACTTAAGCTAGAGCATGGATGTGCAAACATGTGCTCAATTATGCATAATAATATGCATGAGATATTCTTGAGCACGTGCACAATTTTTAATATCCTTTGCCCAATTTGCTATAAATTTTCTGATGTCTTGACCAAGGAATAGTGTCAAACACTTCTGATGCAAACTTCCAGCTTGTTGGTTAGATTGTTTGATTGTTTGAAATGGTTTCATATGCTAATAAATAAACTTTTTTTGACATCCAAACATGAATTGGAAAATGAAATGACAACTAATAAACCCTTACAATGCATTTAGTGGCATCAAGAAATTGGCATTTTGTCAAGTAGTTTTCAAACATCCCAAAAGTCAAGACAAGGTTAACATTTGCAAAGACAATATACATGTGTCAGCTCAACAAGAATAAGCAAACTGTCCTTATTTCTCCTTTATTCAGATGCCAACATATGAGAATTGAGTTTCAGACCCGAGACATTCTAACAAACAGTTTGCAGCCATACATAATCAAATCTTTCAACAAAGAAAGCATTTATAATGCAATAATAACTCAAGAACTTGATAAGAGGAACCTTGACCAAGCTGTTGAATGCTGAGAGGTTGATATCTACAGTGGTTGTCTCTGAAATCTGCTACCCTTACTGTTCACAGTTTGATAAACAGACATCCCATCTTAATTTCTGATTTAACCAATATGCACAAATACTGTACCAAACACTATTCCCGTGCACTGTAGCGTTTCACTATTCATGAGTTACTGTAGTGCAGGTACTGTAGCATCTACTGTAGCGCGGTTACTGTAGCAGCAAATGTATCATGAAATGATTGCTCAGTTCTGATTTTTAGTGGCTGCCAAATGAAACTGTAGGTCTGCAATTGATATATATTCGAAAATCTTCAAACCCTAGATGTCTTTCCTTCTCTTTAAAGCCCAAATAGAACTCCTGAATGGAGCCCTCTTGTTGCCACAATTCGGTAGATATTTCACTACCTCAAAGCAGCTCCCAATGAAGAGTTTGTGTTCTTCAATGGCTAACTGAAATCAGAAACCCTTGGCTTCTTCTCCCTAGCTCATATCAAACAAATATTAATTCTCTGGATGCCCAGAATGAGCTCTTAAGTCCCTGTTTATTCTATTCTTATGAGAGCTCAGATACTTCCCTGGCCAATGTGGGATAAAAGACATATTCGCACATTATAATATTAAAGTGACTTTATTATTATAAAGTTACTTTGTAACTTTATAATAACATTAAAATATTTAAATAAATCACTTAAGTCACTTTTAATTAAATTAATTAAATATAAAGTCACTTTTTAATTTTAATTTATTTAATGACTTTATAAGAAATTAATTTAATCAATTTCTCCTTATTTCTCCACTTAGCCTTCGGAGAATGTAAAGGCTAAGAACTCCACTGACATGCTAAAAAGATGGGGACATTACACAATTAATCAGTGCAACATATGCAAATGTGCCTAATGCAACTAATATGCATGCTCTAATAGGCTGGAACTAGTAATTTTTTTTTATAGAATTAATGACAATTCAGTACAGAAAATCACCATGGTCAGATCTAGGAATTTCTGTAGCTGTAAACCCTGATTCAGGGAAAAAAACAGGTTATGAATCTTATGATAACAGCAGGAATAACAGAATGAGGAACCCAGTATTGAGAACAATATATTTCCTAATACATGCAGCAAGTTAAAGGAATTTTAGGGCAGATATGTATTAGATAAATTGACCAATAATCATCAATTGTTGTTAAATATTAATCCATCTATCAATCAACTTAGAACAACTACCTAGGTGCTAGCATTAATGCAATGGGGTTGTTATAAGTTTTCACAACAATGAATAATTTCTGAATTTATTTTCAGAATAGTATGAATGCAGAAGTAAAATAAAACTAATTCACCCAGCATCTATATTATTTTTAATGGAGTTTTGACATAAATAAAGGGCAGATCACACCAGGACGAGGTACAGTAAATTAGTATTTGCAGAGGTAGTGCTGATATAGTAATTTGCTGAGCAGATGTAGAATAATTTTTTGACCATATTTGCAGCCGGTGAAAATAAGGAATTGATGGATTTGTCTTCGATCCATTTCAAAACTCACAGGGTTTTTGTTCTCTAGTTTATGCCCATTACGGGGTTTTGTACATGAGAGCTGGAATTTGTAAAATTCTTTGAAAATAATGACATAATGGATGCTTTCAAGAGAGGAACTGGCGTTGCCTATATAGGGAATTACAAAGTTTGGTCTGCAAATAAAGTCTTTCCCTCCAAAAATTAAAATAGAAAAATCAATTTTACATTAATTAATTAAATAATTAAACAGTGATTTATTGGAGTGCCCAAGTAAATAAATAATTGGACCCTAAAATTGAGGCGTGTTGATCAATTAGGAAAGATTAATAACACAAATTGGATGAGAAAGCACAAAAATACAAAGAAAACCATGAGGGATATGGAGGCTCAATCCACAAGCCTCTAAATTGAAATAAAACCAATCTTGATTAGGACTACCAAACCTATGTCCTTCAGCTGCATCACAAGGATAGAAAACTAGGTGGGTTTTAAGAGCTCTACTTATGTTTCTAGGTGGTCTCTCTCATGAGAGGGGCATCTTACTTTCTCACTATTAGGCCTTAATATTGACGTGAGGATACTATCCCATTGGTTCTGCTAAAGAAGGAAGGATGTCCAAAGCCAAGCACCCTTTAATGAGGTTATAATTTATAATATAATGCCAATGGATGTATGCCATATGTTTCTTGGGTTGCTCATGGACAAAGAGGACAATTGCATTGCATTGCTTTTTTTATTCGACCCATTTCAATATGTTTTGTTTTTGTTTTATCTTGCTTGTTTTTCTTTTTTTGTTATTCATTAAATAGGTTTTGGGTTTGTTGGTTGGAGTGCTCACAATTGGCAATTTTCCATATGTCGTCCCATGGATTTTTTAAAGTTTTGATTGGGTCTTCAATTATGGTTTTCTTCTAGGTTTAACATTGTTTTCCCTTTGAGTTTAGTTATAATTCTTTGGTTTGTGTGGTAACAAGGTAGAGCAGGCACCTTGAAGGGAACGACTTTGGGTGTTAAAAGCTTAGTTTCTAGTGTGGGGGATTCCAATTAGATTGAAAAATGGAATTTAAAATTTTCTTTCTGAATGAGTATCTTGAGGAATGAATCTATATGAGACAACTTGATGGTTTTGTTTAAAAAAAAAAGGAAAATATGGTTTGTATATTAAAGTACTCTTTGTATCGTTTCATGCAGTCACCATGGATGTGGTATCAAAAGATTGATGCTCTCACATTAGAACTTGGGTTTGTTAGGACCTAGGAGTGATTTTGATGCTGATCTTGTCTTTATTTATACAAATGCCATGTGCTTTCCAATTGTTCCTTAACGTTGAGCGTGATTTGTACAATCCTCTTGAGAATTTTTGATGCTTTGGGAACATGATTATCTTGACCTACTTCAAAACCTACATCAAGTAGGCCTTAAGGAAAATACCCCCAATACATTGCAAACGGTGACTTATTAGTCGAAGAACACAATGCACTATTATAAGAATGTTTACCTTTCTATGATATGCACAACTAATATATGCGTAGAACATGTACCTACACCAACATGATATGTTTTGTAGCTTGCTCCACACAAACCTAACACATGGTTGCCTCTACTTGACATGTTCATAGGAACCAACTGCTTAGTTTTAGTTGCATCTATTAGAGATGATGATGATTGACATGGATGAATTAGGAGTGGACGATAGTGGTGAAGAAGTGAATATGATAGAGTTTGATGGGTTGATAAATATGGTGGAATAGGCTGATTAGTTGACTATGATGGGTATTGTTAGTGAGTGGTAAAGGGTGGGAAAATGGTTGGGATGTGGTGGACATTCGATGAGAGGGAAGGGGATGTGAGAGTAGTAAGGTATGTGCGAGTGTGTGGAAGTGCTGGGACAAGTGGTCACAATTGTTGTAATTTGAAGGGACGTAGTGCTAGTCGTGAGTAGCTAGTTATATGAAGGAATGTAGATGGGGTGTGGAGTAGCTGTACTAATATATTGAATAGATAAGATTGTCCTCACCATGTCGACAAAATCCTATGGTAGAAAGGTTGACTAATCCACCAAAAGCAATACCCTATAGCTTCTCTTACTCATCTCATTCCCCTTAATGCCTCCTTGGTTGGTCCAAACTTATCTAGTTTAACTTTACCGAATCTTCTTGTTTTGGGAGATCTCCTTAGTCTTTTTTGAGTCACAAACTTCTCCTCTATCGACTAATTCATAAGGACATTCCTCTCCCATTATTCAACTAGATTGGCAACACGCATCTCCATATCTTTTAGCATGTACTTCCTTCCTTCATTCTCTACTCATGTTTTATGATATAGAGTGATTTCACCTCTTCTTTCTCTACCCATGGGTCCTGTTAACTCCAAGATTTGCACCCTAAACCTAAGCACCTAAACACTTAGAAATTTTGGAGAACATGGGAACAATCAAGGTGTGGGAAAACCTAAAGACTAATTGAACCTCCGGGTTCTAGGCCGGTTCCTATCTGATTCTTCGAAAATAGATCACCTATATACCAAAAAACTTACAAAATGATAGGGAAAGGAATAGAAAGACTCTAATGGAATTCTTAAAAATGCTAAAAGAGGGTGATACACCAAAGTATGATGGAGGATCTGATATTTGATAAACACAATTACAAAACTTATAACAAGTTGTTGATCACAACTTCTAATGGTAACTGCATCCATAAAAATGTTTCACATGAAGGCCTTGATGAACTGGAACTGAAAGGACTGAATCACAATCAGTAAAATTTCAATAAAACACAACACATAACCTATGCAAGCTGAGGAATATGCAAAAATGAGACATTAAATCTTAAGGCTCTTAGAAGAACACATAAAATAACATCAATCACATAGAATACACCTGAGAAACAATAGAAATAGGCCAAACTCCAATGTATTAAGCTCTGAAAGGCTTCTCCAAAAATGAGTCCTCTAATACAGCTAGGAAGAATAAGCACAATCCACCAAAAATGCAAAGGCTCTACTCTTCCCCAAAAACTAAACCCCTACTCCATAAAAAAGAGGAGTATATATCAATCACCATCTGCCATCCAGATCTAAAAAATAGGACTCAGCCACTAATATGTGCACATGGAGATAACTCAAAAAAATCTCTTAAGGAACTCCAAAAGAGCTCCAAGAAGACTCCTAAACTCGCTCCATCTAACACACAGCTCATCAACCTTAACACTGAGTTCCAAATTTGGCACAAAAGGTCTGTCACATCACCAAAATGACCTCTAGTCAAGACACAACTTCATCTTTGAGTTACGATTTAACAACAACATATGTCTAATAACAATAATCAAAAACTAAAACTATAGTATTTATAATAATATACAAAAATAAATAACAAAACATAACTTAAATTTTAAAATTTATATTCTATATTGTTTATTTTAAATAATAATAATCATAACTTATTTAACAAATATAAGAATTTATGTTTATTAAATAAGTTATCAATACTAATCACTTAAAATAAATAATGTAGAATATAAATTTTAAAATTTATTTTATGTTTATTATATTTATTTAGCATTTGTTATGAATACTATAGTTTTAGTATATTATAACGTAAGACAAAGTCTT
The DNA here is from genome assembly GCA_027943335.1 of Chamaecyparis obtusa. Taxonomy (NCBI): domain Eukaryota; kingdom Viridiplantae; phylum Streptophyta; class Pinopsida; order Cupressales; family Cupressaceae; genus Chamaecyparis; species Chamaecyparis obtusa. Next base: position 494,772 of record BSBK01002154.1, on the reverse strand, counting down.
AAGGCTACGTGGTTTCATTATGAAAGATATGTTTTATTAAAAGAACACATATGCAAGAGATTTTCGAAATTAGGGTATACAAGCGATAAAGTGTATCATTTTCTTTCATTTACACTTTGGAATTTTGGAGAAGAGAAGAGCTGCCGCTAGGAAGAGGGTTTGGAGCTCTGAGGAAGGAGGCCGCCATTGATGAAGTTTAGCTGCCAAGAAGCTTGAGTTGTTTCTTTGAGCTGTTTATTGGAACTGATTATCTATGGCTAGGGTTCGAACCTTCACATCCAGCCAATATTTGCTCTTTTCCCAACTGGCCTTTCTCCTTCTACTGGTGTTCTCTCAGCTGCGGTTGGGAAAAGATCTGCCATTTCTCCTAATTTGTTGTGAGTGAGCTGCTTTCTTGGGATTGTGTGTAAACCGTGACTGGGTAAATGAAGATCCACATTTCTGCTGCTATCCAGTGCATTTCCTGGGGCTGCTGCTTGCTATTGACGCCTGAGTATTCTCCTTGCTATGGGTAAGCAGCCGGCTTTCTTTCTTTGCTATTGGTTTTGCTTATGATGTTCTTGTTTTTTGGAAAATATATATCAAAACTCAAAGCATGAAACCCTTTGTTGCTCCCTGCTAGACTGCCGTTGTATTTTTGCTGAAGTCTGGAAAGAAACGGGGTATCTTAAAAAATTTCCGGGCTATGCTTTTATTCTGCATCTCCTTTTATGTAATACATGCTTCTTCTTTCATTTCTCCTCTACTGAATAAGAACATCTGAAATGCTGCATTTTTTGCCTTTTTCACAATAATGTAAAATAGTCATTATAGCTGTTGCTAGAGACCCCTGTTGAACTTAAGAGGATCTTTCTGGCTGTGAGTTGTGTCTCTCCAATCCATGGCGAAATCCCTCTTTGGTTACCCTATCCATTTGGTATTGCAGCTAGCTCTGTGGGCCATTTTCCTTTATATGGTCTACCATATCTTCAAATCATTTCTTGAGACTTCTGGGTTTTATAAAAAATGAAGGCAATTACTATCTGCTGTCGAATGAACCATTTTTACTGGTACTTGAAACATTTCAGACTATGTTCTTTTACTGCAGCAAAAGGAAGGCTTTTATTACTAGAATAATCTGATGTTGCTGGTGTAAATACTGTATTGATGCATGCCCTTTAATGTCTGCATCTCTTTTCTTTTTGTTTAGTGTGAAAATGACACCAATTTTTTTATGGTGATCTGAAACAAAAAGTTTCAAGTAAGATACTTCTCCCTTTAATGCTTTTTGTTTTTGTTGTACAACAGTGGCACATTGCATCTTGAATTATGTAGCATCTTTTCTGAACTGAAACTTTTGCTTGATATAAAGCCCTTTGAGCTTCTTTTGCTGATAATATCCTTTGCTTGCACATTACAGTTGTGTTCATTAGGAAAATGGAAACAAAAGTTTTGATAATGATGAAATTATGTCCCTTAAATGTTTTTCTAACTGTTTACGCATAAGTCTGATGCAAAGAAGCAAAATATTTTATAAATTAATGTCCTTTTAATACTTCCCATTTTCTTGATTTGTAGCTGGTGCACAGTGTAATATCATAGTGCTATTTTCAATCTTGAAACATGTTTTGTTTAAAAAGAATGGATGTATTCCTTTGACCTGTTATTAGGAGTTTCTAAAGTTCTGAAAGGCATGTCGGCCTCATACCCTTAAAGGAGCCTCGGTTAGGGGCACATACCTATCAGAGTGAGAATCTTCCTACACATGAAACAAACGTGTTAGCAAATTTTTTTTTGATGATAATGAATGATTTCACTGCTTTGCCTCGTTATGTTCTTGACTGCTCTTACCTAGATAGGGACTGAGTAGTTGATATACGTGCATTGTATGTAGTAACAGAAACCAACATTGTTTGGATCTTTAAAGATTTAACTCATTTTTTTAATATTTTCATGATTTGGAGACTAGAGAGCACCTAAAAACACTAGAACAACAACCTGACTCAAGGGAGAAGAGATCAAACAGACCTACACCAGCCATATACCCCTAGGCAATGTTTGGTTCTTTTACTATTTTCCATGCTTTTATTTCATCTGTTTTTTTTTAATATTCGCATTTACATAGGAGTAGTTGAGGCCACTCTCACGGCCTTGTGTGAGAGGTTTATATTCGGTAGATTACATTTCATTTCAATTGCATAAAAAGATGCAATCGTTTATGTTTAAAATACAATTGAAACATTTAAATTGAATACTTGTACTTGTAATCCCTTAATGCATTGCATATGATAAAAAAGTACCTCTTTCACTATGCTTAATTCTTTCCATGATTGCAATCAGTAGTAAAAAATTAGTAATATTTTTGGCGATTTTTGCTGCTTGTCTGCGTGCTAGACATAAGGAAAACCAATAGCTTATCGATTGGGTAACTGAGTTTGCTATAAAATTTAGAAAAATAACCACCCTCCATGACTGATAATGATCATATTTATGACTATAATGATGAAAAGAATTCATTGTTCTAGTTGATAGGTATGTCTTTGATCATTTATTGAGGATGGTTAGCTTTTATAAATAACTTTGAGCACAAAAGACCAGATTTGGAAGACAAAATTATGCTGAAACAAAACCACACATGTGCTTGAATAGCACTTGGAAGAAAACAGAAACCCATGGGGCAAAGGCTCCTTATTGAAAGCATAAAACTAAAACTAAATTGAAAAACTAAAATCAAACCTCAAAGCAAGGCTTGAGGTGAATCCCATTGACTAGGATTGGTAGAACATTTCCATCCATTGTAGCTAGCTGAAATGCATTATGTTACTTGCACTCTGAAATCAGAAAAGGGCCAGACCACATATGATCAAACTTAGTGTGATGACCTGGTTTGCTTTTAAGAACATCCCAATTTAGAACTAGGTCTCCTTTAAAATACCTGTCAGTAGCTTTCTTATCAAATGTTTTCTTTGTCTGTAACTGTTGGTACTCCATTTTCTGCAATGCCTTAGCTCTTTCTTCCTCTAACTCTTGCAATTTAATATATCTCAGCTTCAAGGGATCAACCTCCTCAAATAGAACCAGCTAGTCTGCAAGTTGTAGGGATGGAAATTCAGTAGAAATATGTAGCTTAGCCCCCTTCCCATATACCGGAACATAAGGAGAGGTACCAATAATCAGTTTAGGAGTAATCCTATCCAACCATAGGTCAGATTTAAGCTTTGAATGCCAGTCCCTCTTATTCTCCTGTAATGTCCTCTTTATTATTCTGATCAGATTTTTATTTTTAGACTCGGTCAATCCATTACCCTGAGGGTAATAATTTGAAGACATATTAGATAAATACCATTCCTGAGAGCCCACTCAGTTACTTTAGCTCCCACAAAATCAAGTGCATTATCAGAAATCAGAGATTTGGGATTCCCAAATCTGGTGATTAAATCCTCATAAAAACTTAGTACAACATTTTCACCAGCTTCTTTTAAGGCTACAGCTTCAGTCCATCGTGTGAAATAATCTGTCGCTGTTAAAATCCACTTATGGCCAGTGCTGGAGATTGGGTTTATTGGGCCTACAAAGTCAATTCCCCACCTCATGAAAGGTTGTTCTACAATGATGGGGTGCAAGGGGAAGGCTGCAAGCCTTTCCTTTCCAGCAAATAAAACACATTTTTCACATTTCCTTGCCCAAGTATGGGCATCCTTGAATAAATCAGGCCAATAGTAACCTGCTCTCAAAATTTTATAGGTTGTTTTTGGGGAGAAGTGACCCCCCTGCATCATGAAACTCTTCAAAGAACTTGCTGACTTGATTGACATCAATACATCTCAACAGCATACCACTGTGATCCTTCTTGAATAAAACATTGTCAATCAAAACATATGAAATAGATTGTATTCTAAAGTACCTACGCTTAGCTCTATCCAGCCTTGAAGGACATTTTCCAATTTGCAAAAAATACACCATTTCACTCAACCAGCTGGCTGGTTGTTCATTTTCAGCTTCAACACCATTCACCAGCAATATTTCTTGGCTATCTTTTGCATTCTGAGTTCACTAATCAGCCATCTGCTCGCACAAACCTTTACCCCTAACGAGTTTGGTGACATGTATGTCTACATCATACTCCATAACTCGGGTAATCCAGCCTGCATGCTTTTCATTCAAATCCCTGCTCAATAAGAATTCCTTCACACTGAGATGAGCAACCATTAAATGTATCTTGTTGTTAGAAACCAAATGTTTGAACTTTTTAAGGCTTTTGACTACAACAAGCACGTGTTTTTCTATGAAGCTGTACCTTTGTTCATATTCCTCGAAACCTTTACTAAAAAATGCCACAGGTTGCTCTAAACCTTGATCATTTTGCTGAACCAGCACTAAAGAAATTACATCTAAGCTCCCATATGCATACAGTATGGAATCTTTAGCAAAGTTAGGATTCACCAGAGCAGGGGCAGCTGATAAGGCTCCTTTAATTGCTTCAAAACTGCTTTTCCCCTCCTTTGTCCAACTAAAAACAACATTCTTCTTTAGCATTGCTGTTAAAGGTTTCAATAGACTTGCAATATCTGGAATAAAACGTCTTACAAAGTTAATTCTACCAATAAAAGTTTGTAGTCTTTTTTTGTGACTTGGTAGAGGTAACTCTAAAATGGCTTGCACTCTTTCAGGATCTATGGTAGTGCCATATTTTGAGACAATGTATCCAAGAAGCCTACCTTCATGAATAAAAAAAAACTGACTTTTTTGGATTAACAGAAATCCCAAACTCCCTGCATCTTTCCAAGACCTGGTTGAGATGAACAATATGATTAACAACATATTTATTGTAAAATGTTATATCATCTAAGTATACTAAGACAATCTTATACATCAGATTTTGGAAAGCCATATCCATAGCCTTCTGGAATGTAGCCCCAACATTAGATAAACCGAAAGACATTTTCCTATATGCCATTGTTCCCCATTTTGTAGTGAAGGCAGTTTTAAATTGATCTTCACTTTTCACTAAAATCTGATTGTAACTAGAATATCCATCCAGCAAGGAAAACCTTTCAGACCCTGAAACATATTGCAGAATTTGTTCCATAGAGGGTAAGGGATGTTGGTCCTTCAAAGAAGCTCTGTTTAAGTCCCTAAAGTCAACACAAAGCCTTAACTCTCCATTTTTCTTCCTAACAGGAACTAAATTGGATATCCAGGAAGTGTGTTTGATAGGAAAAATGATACCACTATCAACAAGTTTAGTTAGCTCCTTATGAATGAGAGGTTCTAATTTGGGATTAACAGGTCTCTGTTTTTGTCTTATGGGTTTGGCATTAGGCTCAAGTTCTATTGTATGTTGGGTCAACTGAGGGTCAAACCCTTTCAAATCAGAATAATCCCACGCAAATACATCATTAAATTCTTGAAATAACTCAACAAAAGACTGTCTTTCTTGCTGGGAGATAATTTTACCAACCTTGAGAAATTTACCTTCAAATATTTCTAGCTCCTCATAATGTTCTTCTTTGACCAGTATGCTGGTTTTATTTCTTTTTACCTGGTCATCAAAACTGAAAATGGTCTCCAAGGTAACCAACCCCTTAGGTAATGTATTTGACTTCAGCTGTATGACCTGTTCACCATACTGTTGATCAAGTTTATTCTGATTTGAAACTGAAAAAACATCTTCTTCTAACAAAAAACTTAAAATTTGTTCATCATTTTTGAAAACCTGCCAATTTACGTTGTTATTAGGGACAGAAGGTCTGACAACTATTTTCACATGGTGCTGCATATCCTTTTTAGTTATATTTTCAACAATATCGAATTGTGCACCTATAGCTGCAAGTTTATTAGCATGCTGATTTTTGCTCCTAGGTATGGATATTAGATTAAAAGCATCAAATTCCTCAATAATATCCCATACTCTATTTTTATATAACTCCAAGACATCATTTTTTATTGCATTCAAACCCCTAACCTGATTTACAATCAGCTCACTGTCACCAAAATCCTGAAGACACTTGATTTGTCTTTCCTTTGCCCATTCCAGCCCTTGGATCAGTCCTTCATACTCTACAACATTATTAGAACAGGCAAATGAAAAACGGAAAGCAGCATAATATTTATTGCCTTGCGGGGATACAAGCATTGCACCTCCACCTACTCCATTTTTACTCTTTGACCCATCAAAAAACAATTGCCAAACTTGGTTTTGCTGTTCTAAATTTTGACTTGTGTCCTTCACAAGGTTCGGTATGACTGAGTCTGGCTCAAAAATCATGTAACTCCCAAAACCAGCTTCATGAATATTGCTGTTATGACGGTCATGAGCGTTTTGTTCAGCCCATTCATCCAAAAGGATGTCTGGAATCTTTTCAGTCTGAGTGTTATAAAACGCATGATCAATATGCTCTTCTTAATAAAAAATAACACAACTAGCATTGAGTGGACTAGGAACATAAGGTTCTGTGTGGTCTTTAGCTAATAATTCAGATTTGATGGTTACCTTAGTCCCATATCGGGTTCGGAACAGCATATGTGACCAATCACTAGACAAATATTCACCTATCTTAGCTGTAAAATCATGTGACAAACACAGGGAAAAATATGGGGGCAGATCCATGACATAAATATCTTGAGAAATGGAAAAATTAGGACATGCATGAAGGGTTAGATTGACATTCTTTATAAATCCCATAGCATTAACTGATATTCCATCCAACTGTACTACTCCTTTCTCTACGGGCTCATATTTCAACCCAAGTTGGTCATCTACTTTTTTGGGCATAACAGAACTTGTAGTGCCACTGTCTACCATACAGTTATGAACTAATTTATCCCCTATGATTAATGACAAATAAAAGGGAGCTGGTTTGGTCATTCTACCTCGAATATTATTGGTCTTCTTCACATTATCATCAGAAACAACAGGCTGATTTATGAGCACAGCCTTACGGGGAGCATGCAAATCCTCTTTAGGAAAAACTTCATCAGACAAAGCTTTCTTCAATAAATCTGCTTGACCTGGAATGGCCAATAAGTCCCACATGGACATTGTAATATTCATCTTTTTCATGTTCTCAACAATGTTAAATGGTACTGCTGCATGTACCTTGGGCTGAACTTTAGTAACGACAAGCTGTGACTGTTGTTGCTGTTGCTGATTGTTCGCATTTAGAAGATTCTTCTGAGATACTTGCTGATCATGATGAAATGATGGTCCTGCAGCTGCTGGATCCTTATCTTTGTTAGGCTCATTGTCTAATGCTCTTCTCTTAGACCTTGTATAAACAACAGCTGCAAGATCATCATTGACTACAACACAAAACTCTTCTCTCTGCCAATTCAAGAGAATAACATCAGTAGGAGGTACATCTTGTTGCTGCTCAAGCTTAGGCTCAGGTATAGGTTGCATGCTTGAAACATTTTGAACTATCAATGCTTGATTTATGACCCCATTAGAACAAGTTGCTTGATTGTGGGGCTGGTTACATGGGTAACACCACTCATAATCTACAGCTAGATTATTTTGAGTTGGCACAAGATCTCTAATAGTATTTAGTGGCATAGGTGCATGTGGCCTATATGGTCTTTGATTTATAATCTGCCTGCTTGCAGGATTATTGCCTTGAAACTTATTTCTATTTTGAAACTGACCTTGATTTTGCTGTTGATAACCTTGATTTGCAGTAGTATTCTGGGCCTGATATGACTGTCTAGGTTGAAATTGCTGCTTCTTAAGATTGACCAGCTCATTGCCAAAAGTTTGCAGCAAACTTTCAAGCTTTTGTTGGCCGCTTTTGATTTCCTCCAGCTCTTGAGATGGTGCTGCCATTGTAAATTCTTGGCCGGGAACAGCTGGCAAAGAATTGAACGGTGGAATTTGTAGAGGCACATTAGGCTGAATGCTTGGAAAAATAGGCATAGGAGGTCTTGGAGCAATCTTACCCGCCTGAATGAGACTGTTCTCTGCCCTTACCGCTATAGCAAATGCTTGAGGTAATGAGGTACCTCCCATAGACTGAATCATGAAAGATGTCATTGTTCAAACTTTTCAAGTAGTACAAGAAGGCATGATCAACACTTGGCCTTACTGCAACAGGTATCCTATTCCACGTTTTCTGAAAATGGGTGTTGAAATCTACCATTTGTTTTTGTGGAGCCATTTTTATTGTTGTCAATTGTTGTACAAGTGACAAATGATCAGATTTGTCCTCAAAAAACTTAGTGAATGCATCACCCAGTTCATCCCATGTAGTAGTTGAAGCTACAGACAAGCTTCTAAACTAGTCTAATGCTTTTCCTTTAAATGAAGCTGCCAATAATCTGACTGCTACATTTTCTTGTGTAATATGATGAACATTGCAGAGAGAGGCCACATCCCTGATGTGTTCAAAAGCTGTTGCTTGGCCTTCTCCGGTGAAATTTGGTAATCCTTTAAAGGCTGCCAAAATAATATCATTATGCTATGCTAGATTCAATGGACTTCCTTGATCAAAAAAAAAGAACAAAAGTAAAGGCTCTTGGTAAAGCCATTTGACCAACTTGCGCAAATGAACTTGCTGGGACAGAAAATGAACCAGCTGCAACTGAACTTTGAAATACACTAGCAGAATTTGTAACCACATAACTTGTATTTGCTGTATATTGATTTAAAACAGTGGATACCTCTGGTTCAAAGAACCCAGTTCTACAAGTAGGACTTGCTAAATGTCTTGTGTCTCAATCACTTCCGTTCCTCCTATAGACTTGAACCTCAGGGACTGATAAATGAATCCGAGTTGATGACACAACTCTTTTCAGAGTTCTTCCTCTTCTCCTTGGGGTTTCACGCTACAAATACTCAAAAGAACTAGCACTTCTTGTTTGAATTCTTCTCATGAACAACACTGATATGCAACTTAAATTTTACTACAGTCGCCAGATATGCAAGTTAAAAATACCTTAAGTAGAAAATTTAAAAACCTTATTGTTTGCACATCAAAACAACAATAAATTCTTGAAAAGGCAAAAATATCCCACCGGGCTTGCCAAATCTGTTAACTCCAAAATTTGCACCCTAAACCTAAGCACCTAAACACTTAAAAATTCTGGAGAACATGGGAACAATCAAGGTGTGGGAAAACCTAAAGACTGATTGAACCTTCGGGTTCTAGGCTGGTTCCTATCTGATTCTTCAAAAATGGATCACCTATCTACTGAAAAAACTTACAAAATGATAGGGGAAAGGGATAGAAAGACTTTAATGGAATTCTTAAAACTACTAAAAGAGGGTGACACACCAAAGTATGATGGAGGACCTAATATTTGATAAACACAATTATAGAACTTATAACATGTTGTTGATTACTGCTTCTAATGGTAAATGTATGCATAAAAATGTTTCACATGAAGGCCTTGATGAACTAGAACTGAAAGGATTGAATCACAATTAGTAAAACTTCAATAAAACACAACACATAACCTATTGAAGCTGAGGAATATGCAGATATGAGACATTAAATCTTAAGACTCTTAGAAGAACACATAAAATATCGTCAATCACACAGAATTCACCTGAGAAACATTAGAAGTAGGCCAAACTCCAATGTATTAAGCTCTGAAAGGCTTCTCCAAAAATGAGTCCTCTGATACAGCTAGAAAGAATAAGCACAATTCACCAAAAATGCAAAAGGTCTGCTCTCTCCCAAAAATTGAACCCCTACTCCATCAAAAAGAGGAGTATATATCAATCACCATCTCCCATCCAGATCTTAAAAAATAGAAATGATGAACTCAAATCTGGAAGAATATGGCTCAAAAGAGGACTTTAAAAACTCCAAAAAGATGCCATTTGTCCCTCAAATTCAGCCACTAATATGTGCACACGGAGATAACTCAAAAAAATCTCTCAAGGAACTCTAAAAGAACTCCAAGAAGACTTCTAAACTCGCTCCATCTAACACACAGCTCATCAACCTTAACACTGAGTTCCAAATTTGGCACAAAAGGTCTGCCACATTCCCAAAATGACCTCTAGTCAAGACACAACTTCATCTTTGAGGTACGATTTAATAACAATATGTCTAATAACAATAACCAACAACTAAAAATATAGTATTTATAATAATATACAAAACTAAATAACAAAACATAACTTAAATTTTAAAATTAATATTCTATATTGTTTATTTTAAGTAATAATAATCATGACTTATTTAACAAACATAAGAATTTATGTTTATTAAATAAGTTATCAATATTAATCACTTAAAATAAACAATGCAGAATATAAATTTTAAAATTTACCTTATGTTTATTATATTTATTTAGCATTTGTTATGAATACTATAGTTTTAGTGTATTATAACGTAAGACAAACTCTTAAGGCTACGTGGTTTCATTATCAAAGATATGTTTTATTAAAACAACAAATATGCAAGAGATTTTCAAAATTAGGGTATACAAGCCCTAAAGTGTATCATTTTGTTTCATTTACACTTTGGAATTTTGGAGAAGAGAAGAGCTGCCGCTAGGAAGAGGGTTTGGAGCTCTGAGGAAGGAGGCCACCATTGATGAAGTTTAGCTACCAGGAAGCTGGAGTTGTTTCTTTGAGCTGTTTATTGGAACTGATTATCTATGGCTGGGGTTCAAACCTTCACATCCAGCCAATATTTGCTCTTTTCCCAACCGGTCTTTCTCCTTCTGCTGGTGTTCTCTTTGCTGCGGCTGGGAAAAGATCTGCCATTTCCCCTCATTTGTTGTGAGTGAGCTGGGTTCTTGGGATTGTGTGTAAACTGTGATTGGGTAAGCAAAGATCCATACTTTTGCTGCTCTCCAGTGCATTTTCTGGGGCTGTTGCTTGCTATTGACGACTGGGTATTCTCCTTGCTATGGGTAAGCAGCCTGCTTTCTTTCTTTGCTATTGGGTTTGCTAATGATGTCCTTGTTTTTTGGAAAATATATATCAAAACTCATAGCATAAAACCCTTTGTTGCTGCCTGCTAGACTGTCGTATTTTTGTTGAAGTGTGGAATGAAACGGGGTATCTTGAAAAATTTCCGGGCTATGTTTTATTTTGCATATCCTTTTATGTAATACACACTTCTTCTTTCATTTCTCCCCTACTGAATAAGAACATTTGAAATGATGCATTTTCTTGGTTTTTCACAATAATGTAAAATAGTCATTATAGCTGTTGCTAGAGACACTCGTTGAACTTAAGAGGATCTTTCTAGCTGTGAGTTGTGCCTCTCCAATCCATGGTGAAATCCCTCTTTGGTTACCCTATCCATTTGTTACTGCAGCTAGATCCACGGGGCCATTTTCCTTTATATGTTCTACCATATCTTCAAATCATTTCTTGAGACTTCTGGGTTTTATAAAAAATGAAGGCAATTACTATCTGCTGTTGAATAAACCATTTTTATTGGTACTTGAAACATTTCAGACTGTGTTCTTTTACTGCAGCAAAGGAAGACTTTTATTACTAGAATAATTTGATGTTACTGGTGTAAATACTGTATTGATGCATGCCCTTTAATGTCTGCATCTCCTTCTTTCTGTTTAGTGTGAAAATGACACCAATTTTTTTATGGTGATCTGAAACAAAAGGTTTCAATTAAGATACTTGTCCCTTTAATGCTTTTTGTTTTTGTTGTACAACAGTGACACATTGCATCTTGAATTATGTAGCATCTTCTCTAAATTGAAACTTTTGCTTGATATAAAGCCCTTTGAGCTTCTTTTGCTGATAATATCTCGTGCGTGCACATTAAAGTTGTGTTCATTAGGAAAATGGAAACAAAAGGTTTCAGAATGATGAAATTTTGTCGCTTCAATGTTTTTTTAAATGTTGTTCATAAGTCTAATGCAAAAAAGCAAAATGTTTCATAAATTAATGTCCCTTTAATACTTCCTGATTTTTTGATTTGTAACTGTTGCACAGTGTAATAGCATAGTGTTGTTTTCAATCCTCAAACATGCTTTGTTTAGAAAGAATGGATGTATTCCTTTGACCTGTTATTACGAGGTTCTAACTCTGAAAGGCATGTCGGGCTAATACCCTTAAGGGAGCCTCGGTTAGGGGCACATACCTATCAGAGTGAGAACCTTCCTACACATGAAACAAACATATTAGCAATAAAATTTCGATAATAATGAATGATTTCACTGCTTTTCTTGGTTATGTTCTTGACTGCTCCTACTTAGATAGGGACTATGAGCAGCTGATATACGTGCGTTGTATGTAGTAACAGGAACCAACATTGCTTAGATCTTTTAAGATCTAACTCATTTTTTTTTATATTTTTCAAGATTTGGAGACTACAGAGCTCCTGAAAACACTAGGATAACAACCAGACTCAAGGTAGACGAGATGAAGCAGACCTACACTAGTCGTATACACCGAGGCAATGACTGGTTCCTTTAGTATTTTCCATGCATTTATTTCATTTGTTTGTTTTTTATATTGTCGTCTACATAGGAGTAGTTGAGGCCACTTTGACGGCCTTGTGCGAGAGGTTTATATTCAGAAGATTGCATTTCATTTCAATTGCATAAAAATATGCAATCTCTTATGTTTAAAATATAATTGAAATATTTGAACTGAATACTTGTACTTGTAATCCTTTAATGCATTGCATATGATAAAAGAGTACCTCTTTCACTTGATTTGCTTAATTTTTTCCATGATTGCAATCAGTAGTAAAAAATTAGTGACAGGTCTTACTTTGAATAGGTGGCCCTCTCTGTTCTCTTATGGTGTCAGATAAAACAATTTTTGACAGATTCCTTTTCCTCTTCGTTTCGCCTGTGCTAGTTTTAGTTTTCTACATTAGAGCATCTAATTCTAGTCAAATACTCTTAACTTTAACCGAAATTTGGGGCTCCTCAAAATCCTTCTCTCCTTTCGATGAATAAAACTTCATTTCCCTCCTCGACAATGCCACTCCACTTGTAATGTCTTGTAATATCCTAATTTCCCAATTTAGTATTTTTTTAGAGGTTAGCCTATCATTAGGGATCTCATTGGATAATACAGTGGATAGGGAGCCCGTCTACGAGTTGTGACCCTTTTAAAGTTTGCTGTAATGCCCCGCCAAGGAACCCTCAGAACCAAGGGTAAAACATGCACAATTTTTTTTTGAATCTATGACATTACATGTGCATAACTTAAGGTAACAATGTGATATGATTTAGGATCTATGACTATTGCGTAATGTTATTGTTACTAATTTTTACAACTGATTGCAATCATGGAAAAAATTAAGCATATCAAGTGAAATAGGTACATTTTTATCATATGCAATGCATTAAGAGATTACAAATACAAGTATTCAATTCAAATCTTTTCAATTTTATTTTAAACATAAAAGATTACATCTTTTTATGCAATTGAAATGAAATGTAATTTGCTGAAAATTAATCTCTCACACAAGACTGTGAGAGTGGCCTCAACTACTCCTATGTAGATGAGAATATGCAAAAACAAATAATATAAATGCATGGGAAATAGTAAAGGAACCAACCATTGCCTCGGGATATATGGTTGTTGTAGGTCTGTTCGGTCTCTTTAGCCATGAGTTTGGTTGCTGTCCCAGTGTCTTCAAGTGCTCCGTAAACTCCAAGTCCTGAAAAGTATAAAAAAGAAAAGGTTAGATCTCCAAAGATCTAAGCAATGTTGATTCTTGTTACTATATGCAATGCACGCATATCAGTTGCTCATAGTGCCTATCTAGGTAGGAGTAAGAGCAGTCAAGAACATAATTAGGAAAAGCAGTGAAATCATTTATTATCATCAAAAATTTTATTGCTAACACGTTTGTTTCATGTGCAGAAAGGTTCTAACTCTGATAGGTATGTGCCCCTAACCGAGGCTCCCTTAAGGGTATGAGCCCGACACGCCTCTTAGAGTTAGAACCTTGTAATAACATATCAAACGAATACATGTATAGTTTTTAAACAAAGTATGTTACATGATTGATGACAACACTATGATATTGCACTGTGCAACAGTTACAAATCAAGAAAAGAAGAAGTATTAAATGGACATATTAATTTATGAAACTTTTTTCTTTTTGTATTAGACTTATGTACAACAGTTATAAAAGAATTAAATGGACAAAATTTCATCATTTTTGAAACCTTTTGTTTCCAAAGTAAACCCAACTATAATGTATAAGCACAGGGCATTATCAACAAAAGAAAATCAAAGAGCTTTATATCAAGCAAAAGATTCATGAAGAGAGGATGCTACAGAATTCAAGATGCAATGTGCCACTGTTGTAGATGTTGAAACAAGAAATATTAAAAGGACAGGTATCTTACATGAAACCTTTTGTTTCAAATTACCATAAAGATTGGTATCACTGTCATTTTAAACAAAGTGAGGGAAAAAAAAATGGAAGCATATACAACATCTAGAGGAGTAAAATGTAAAGGGTGTGATGTTTAAAGTATCATAATAAGAGCATTGTGATATCAAAGTAAAATGGTTGCTGGTTGGAGGCAAGATTGAAAATGTTTCATAACATCAGCTTTAGGAGAATAATTCACAGATCTTCAAAAGGCGTAAACAATGCAAAGGTTAATAATATAATATTTCCACAATCCATTTTTAATTATGTATGCGTTTCTGGATTAGATTGTGTAGTTTTTTGTATCAACGTTTCGGATCACACTCCGTGATCCATCATCAGGAAAGAAGAGAGTGCAAGAATGCAAAGGTGTTGATTCATGTTTTTTCTTCTGATAATGGAAGTAATGCTACAATTCGAAATGAAGAGCTTATGAGTAATGGTGAGCAACAGAAAGCAGAGAAATGCAAGCATTAAAGATCATCAGTACAATATTTACGCCAACAACAAAATTTTTTTCTAGCAATAGAAGCTTTCTTTTTGCCACAGTGAAAAAGGACACAGCCCGAAATATTCCAGGCTACAGTAGAAATGACTCCAACAATAGATAATAGTTATCATCACATTATCAGTAAAACCTAGAAATCTCAGTAAAATAATTTGTAGATGGGGTATTACGAAGGGAAATAACCAACAACATTTATGCTAGCAATTGTGGTAGCAGTAATCAACAGAGAGGTATGAAAAGGTATTTCAAGACTGCTGAATAATCAACAAGAAGTAATGGCTGTAAAGTAAACTGCAAATTTAACCTAGTTTGAGCAAGGAGAAGATGACATATCAAATGCCCAGCTCAAGATAGTCAACAAACCCTGTTCTATTTTCTTTCTTTTAGAGAATCGAGAAATATTCATAAAGCATAGAAAGCCGTATGGAAATAAAGGTTAAGTTTCGTTCCAACAACTAATATCAACAGGAGGAGGCATCAAATTCCCTTTTCTTTCAGAAGTAACAATAACAAAAGACATTATGCTTTAGAAAGAAAAAGATCTCTAGGAAGAGATAGCTTACCTTTTAAAACCCATGGCAAGGAGAATACTAAGCCGTTAATAGCAAGCAACAACCCTAGAAAATGGCGGATAGCAATAGAGATGCTATAAGGACACCCTCAAAAAAGAAAGAGCAATTTTCGACTTCATATAAGTGCATAAACCCCAATGTAGAAGAGCAGTCCAGTAAAATGACAACCATCTTTCAAATAAACAACTTGTGTAGCACGAAAATCCAGCCACATGAAGCGGCGAAAAGTTTCACTTCTTTTTACAATGGCACCAGATAACAGCACAAGGAAACGACATCAAATGCCTAGTCATCAACAACAAACAACAATCAAAAATGAAAGATTAAGAAGCATCAAATGGCGGCCTCCTTCCTCAGAGCCTCAAACTCTATTCCTATGGCGGTAGCTCCTCTTTTCCAAAGTGTAAAATGTAAAATGAAAAGAAGATGATACGCTTTAGGGTTTGTATACCCTAGTTTCGAAAGTCTCTTGCATATTGTTTGTTTTAATAAAACATATCTCTAATAATAAAACCATGTAGCCTTAAAGCTTTATGTCTTAGGTTACCATACGCTAAGACTATAGTATTCATAACAAAATACTAAATAAATAATATAAACATAAGATAAATTTTAAAATTTGTGTTTTACATTGTTTATTTTAAGTGATTATTAGTGATGACTTATTTAATAAACATAAATTCTTATGTTTGTTAAATAAGTTTTGATTATTATTACTTAAAATAAACAATATAAAATATAAATTTTAAAATTTAACTTATGTTTTGTTATTTAGTTTGTTTATTATTATAAATACTATAGTCTTAGTTGCTGGTTATTGTTATTAGACATATGTTGTTATTAAATCAGACTTCAAAGATGAAGTTGTGTCTTGACTAGAGGTCATTTTGAAGATGTGGCAGACGTTTTTGTGCTAAATTGAAAGACTTAGTGTTATGATTGATGAGTTGTTTGTTGAGTGGAGCGAGTTGAGGAGTCTTTTTGGAGTTCCTTGAGGGATTTTTGAGTTATCTCCATGTGCACACAGCAGTGGCTGATATTGAGGGACATTTGGCATCTTTTGGGGGTTTCTAGAGTCCTTTTTTGAGCCATTTTCTTCTAGATTCGAGTTGATCATTCCTATTTTGTAGGATCTGGATAGGAGATGATGAGTATTATATACTCCTCATTTAGAAGGAGTAGGGTTCAGTTTTTGGTAGAGCAGAGATATGCATTTGTGACATTTGTCCTTGGCATTTTTTCGCTCCATTTTCTGATCAATTCATGTGTTGTTTGTTATATTGTCTTTGAGCATAATACATATACAGAGGACCATTTTTTGAGAGCTATTCATTTGCAGAGTTGGTGATTGGTGATATTTTATGTGTTGTTTTATGACGTTAAATATTGTCTCATTTTTTGCATTTTCAAGTAACAATTTTGCTGTTCATAGGTTATGAGTTATACACCTTGTTGTTTAAATCTGAATGTGGCCAAAATCCCTTTCATTTTTATCCTTTAAGAGTTTTCTCATGAAATATTTATATGAATAGCAGTTCATTCAAAGATTTGTGTCCAAACTGTATTGGGTTGTTCATTGTGTGAGGATAGTACATTATTCTGCAATCTTATTTGGTGTATCACCTCCTTTTAAGTTTCATCCAAGTTTGTTTTACCTTAAGTTTTCCTTATCCCTTTTCGATCAAGTTTTCCAGTTCTATCAGTTTAGGTGAAATACCAGATTATATCTAACCGGAACCGGCCTAGAACCCAGAGGTTCAGTCACAAATATAGTTTCCCCATGAGCTTGTGATTGTTCCCATGTTACTCCAAAATTACTAGACTTTCTGAGCTTAGTTTTTGGGTGCAAAATTTTTGGAGATAATAGTTTTGGCATGCCCGGTGGGACACTTCCTACCAAGTCAGATTTATTTGTGCTGTCTTGATATGCAGTCAACAATTTATTTACTTGTGAAGAGGTTTTAGTTGCATATCTAGTGACTCTGTTTGTGCAAAGTTGAGGATCAGTGCTATTGAAATTTATGAGAAAAGTTCAAACCAGAAGTTGAAAGTGATTTGAATATTTATAGTTAGAGCTTCCCAGGAGAAGAGGAAGAACTCTTTCAAGAGCTCAGCCATCAGACCGAGCTAAGTCTTCAGTTCTTGACTTGTAGATTTATAAAAGGAGAGAAAAGTTATCTGAAGGTGGAAAAATCAGACATTCTGCAAGTCCAACTTGCAAAACCGGGTTTTTTGATCCAGAATTCTCTGTTGTTTCAACATTGACAACAGAAACTCCTGGTACATCATCAGTATCAGTAGGTCTTTTGAATTTTATACCTTCTTTTTCGGCTGTTATACCACCTGTTCATTCGATTCCAACACTAAATCAAATGGCTAGACAATTTGCATTTGTGCCTTTTAACCAAGGTAGCCTTTTAAATTTTCCTCAGCATCATGACGTACCTTTGGTTGCATTGAAGGGTTTATCTGATTTTACAAGAGAGGGTCAAACTTTAGCAATTGACCACATAAGAGATGTGGCTACTTTGTGTAATGTTCATCATATTACAGAAGAAGATGTGGCTACAAAGTTGCTGGCAACATCTTTGAAAGGAAAAGCTTTAGAATGGTTCAGAACTTTGGCTGTAGGTTCAATTAATTAATGGGATGCATTTGGAGATGCCTTAACTAGGCATTTTGAGGACAAATTTGATCATTTGTCGCTGGTGGAACAACTTACAACAATCAAGCGAGCAACTCAAGAACAGATGATGGATCTCTATAGCAGATTTCTTAAAACATGGAATAGAATTCTTGCTACGGTAAGACCTTCAGCAGATCATGCATTTCTTTACTTTTTGAAAAGCTTAAATAGTGGCATATCTGTTTCGATTCAATCCATGGGTGGTGTTTCCTTACCTCGAGCTTTTTCCATTACTGTTAGAGCTGAGAACAGTCTTATCCAAGCAGGTAAGATTGCGCCCAGACCTCCAATGCCTATATTTCCTGATATTTAGCCTAACATGCCTTTGAATATACCACCATTTACCCCTTTACCAGTTGTTCCCAGCCAGGAAATAGTGATTGCAAGTCCTTCTCAGGAGCTGCAAGACATTAAATCCAGCCAGCAAAAGATTGAAAACTTGCTGCAAACTTTTAGCAATGAGATGGTAAACCTTAAAAAGCAGCAGTTTCAAGCTAGGCAGCCTTACCAGCCCCAAAATCAGGTTGCAAACCAGTATCAACAGCCTAGCTAAGACCAATATCAGGTTAATAGGTAGCCTTATCAAGGAAACGCTATTGGTAACTTGCAGAATTTGAATCAAAGACCTTATAGACCTTATGCTCTTGTACCTTTGAATACTGTGACAGATATAGTGCCTTCACAGGATAATTATGTACCTGATTATGAGTGGTGTTACCCTTGTAATCAACCCCACAGTCAAGCCACATGTTCCAATGGTGTTATTAACCGGGCGTTAATGGTACAAAATTCTTCATCCACACAGCCTGTACCTAAGGGTGATCTTGATCAACAACAAGATGCACGTCCTATTAATGCTACTTTTATGAATTGGCTAGGAGAGGATTTCATTGCAATGGGTGGAGATGACCCTTCACCTGCTGTCTACACCAGAACGAAAAAAAAGAGCTCTTGACAATGATAATGTGGTAAGGAGCAAGAATGCAACAACCGCAGGGTCATCTACACCTCAAGTGCAACCTATACTACAAGGAAATTCTCCCATAGTTATTCAAGAGTAGCAGCAACAGCAAGTACAACCTGCTATTCCCAAGGTTCAGCAAAAGGTACATGCTGTTTTACCTTTTAATATTGAGAACATGAAAAGAATGAATGTTTCTATTAGTATGTGGGATTCATTGTCTCTTCTAGGTCAGATTGATCTTTTACAGACTGAACTAACTAAGAAGAATAAATTTCTTAGTACTGGTGAGGTTCCAGTTAGGATTGTCCTTTCAAATATTGATAATGTAGAAAGTAAACCAGCAACGAAAAGTGTTAAGCCTCCTCCTTTCTACGTGTCATTAATCATAGGAGATAAGCTGGTTCACAATTGTACGGTGGATGGTGGAGCCACGAGTTCAGTCATGCCCAAAAAGGTTGCTGATCAACTGGGTTTAAAATATTAGTTATTAGAAAAAGGAGTGGTTCAGCTTGATGGATCTATTGTTAATATTGTGGGTCTCATAAAAAATGTCAGTTTGACTCTTCATGCTTGTCCTAATTTTTCCATATTTCAGGACATTTATGTGATTGATCTTCGACCTTATTTTGCTATATGCTTGTTTAGAGATTTCACAGCAAAAATTGGGGGTTATTTTTCTTCTGATTGGTCCCACATGCTTTTTAGGACAAGATATAGCACTACGGTCACAATAAAATCTGAGGTACTTTTTAAGGATCATATAGAACCCTATATTCCTCTTGCCATTAATGCCAATATGTTGTCTTTTGATGAAAATGAGAGATTTGCTGTCCATGACCCAAATACGTATACTGATGAGATCCCTAATATTTTGTTAGATCAATGGGCAGCTGAAAATACTTGTAATAATCAGAATTCTATTATACATCAGATTGGTATGGGTATGTACATGATCCCTGAGCCTGATGTATTCATGCCTAACTTGGTTAAAGCTGCAGATCATGTTTCAGAACATGAAAGTGAGGTATGGGAGATGTTTTTTGATGGCTCAAAGAGGAAAAATGGTGTTGGTGGAGGTGCAATGTTGATTTCCCCTAAAGGAGATAAGTATTATGCAGCTTTTCGTTTTGGTTTTCCTTTCTCAAATAATTTTGCAAAATATGAAAGTTTAATTAATGATTTGGAATGGGCAAGGAAAAGGGGAATCAAGTCTTTAAAAGTTCGTGGTGATAGTGAGTTGATTGTTAACCAGGTTAGAGGGTTAAATGCTGTTAAAAATGATGCTTTAAAAGCCTATAAACATAGAGTTTTGGATATGATAGAGGATTTTTAGGCATTTAATTTAATTTCAGTTCCAAGAGGGCTTAATCAATATGCTGATAGGTTAGCAACAATAGGGGCTCAGTCTGATATTCATAATAGTATTACAAAGGGGTGTGACCAGCAACATATTAGAATAATTATCAAGCCATTAGTTCCTGACAATAATGTTAATTGTCAGGTTTTTGACAATGATGAGCAGATTTGTAATTTTCTGCTAGAGAAGGATGTTTTTTCTGTGTCTAATCAAAACAAGCATGTGCAAAATTATGATGACCAAGTTATCCAGGTTAAATCAAATAAGCTACCAAAAGGACTTGTCACATTAGAATCTATCTTTAATTCTGATGATCGGTTTAAAAAGAACAAATCTGGTATGCAGGTTAGAGGTGATCATTATGAAGATGTGGAGGTTGCTGCGGGTAAATTGCTTAAGGTTGGTAAGATCTGTACTGAACATGAAAAGGCTGATTTTGTTAAGGTAATGTCAACAATTTCCTGATGTTTTTTCTTGGGAGTATGCTGATCTTAGAGGCTTTGATCTTAAAAATGCTCAACACACTATTGAATTCCTATCTAATGCCAAGCCTGTTAAGAAAAAACAAAGACCCCTCAATCCTAAGTTAGAACTCTTAATGGTGAAAGAGTTGACTAAGTTGATTGAAGGAGGTATTATTTATGAGATCAAGCACACTAGTTGGGTTTCAAATCTAGTTCCTGTTAGGAAAAAGAATGGGGAAATTAGGCTTTGCATTGATTTCAGGGATCTAAATAGGGCTTCATTAAATGACCACTACCCGCTGCCCTCAATGGAACAAATCTTGCAAGTTGTAGCTGGCTCACAAAGATTCTCCCTATTAGATGGTTATTCGGGTTATAATCAAGTTCTGGTTAAGAATGAATATCAATACAAAACTGCTTTTACTACTAAGTGGGGCACTATGACCTATAAAAGAATGCCTTTTGGCTTATCTAATGGTGGTGCCACTTTTTAGAGGGCAATGGACATGGCCCTTAAAGGGCTGTTGTATAGAATGGTTTTGGTTTATCTTGATGATATAACCATCTTTTCAAAGGATGTTGATCAACATTTAAGTCATTTGAAACAGGTATTTGAGAGATGCAAAGAATTTGGGATATCCCTAAATCCTAAAAAATGTATTTTTTTAGTCCATGAAGGTAAGTTGTTGGGGCACATAGTGTCTAAAGATGGGATTACAATTGATGTTGAAAGAGTCAAAGCTATTTTAGAGTTGCCTTTACCCAGTAATAAAAAAGGGCTGCAAAGTTTCATTGGTAAGATTAATTTTGTTAGAAGGATCATACCTAATATTTGCTGCATTATTGAAGCCTCTAATTGCTATGCTTAAAAAGAATACTGTTTTTAATTGGACAAGAGAGGCTAAGGATAGTTTCCAGTTATTGAAAAAAGCATTATCATCTCCTCCTACTTTGGTGAATCCAGATTTTTCTAAAGACTTTATTTTGTATGCGTATGAGAGTATGGATACTATGTAGCATCTGCAGTAGTAAAATGTAAACGGTGTGATGTTTCAAGTATCATAATAGGAGCATTGTGATATCAAAGTAAAATGGTTGCTGGTTGGAGGCAAGACTAAAAATGATTCATGACATTAGCTTCAGGAAAATACTTAACAGATCTTCAGAAGGCATAAACAATGCAAAGGTGTTGATTCATTTTTTTTCTTCTGATATTGTAAGTAATGCTACAGTTCGAAATGAAGAGCTTATGAGTAATGGTGAGTGTACAGTATTTACGCCAGCAACAACAAATTTTTCTAGCAATACAAGCTTTCTTTTTGCCACAGTAAAAAAGGACACAACCCCAAATATTCCAGGCTCCTGTAGAAACGGCTCCAACAACAGATAATAGTTATCATCACATTGTGAGTAAAACCTAGAAATCTTAGTAAAATAATTTCCAGATGCGGTATTACAAAGGGAAATAACCAACAACATTTATGCCAGCAACTGTGGTAGTAGTAATCAACAGAGAGGTATGAAAAGGTATTTCAAGACTGCCCAATAACCAACACAAGTAATGGCTGAAAAAAAAACTGCAATTTAACCCAGTTCAAGCAAGGAGAAGATGACATATCAAATGCCCAGCTCAAGATAGTCAACAAACCCTGTTCTATTTTCTTTCTTTTAGAGAATGGAGAAATATTCATAAAGCATAGAAAGCCGTATGGAAATAAAGGTTATGTTTCCTTCCAACAACTAATATCAACAACAGGAGGCATCAAATTCCCTTTTCGACTACATATAAGTGTATAAACCCCAATGTAGAAGAGAAATCCAGTAAAACAATAGCCATCTTTCAAATAAACAAATCATGTGTAGCATGAAAGTCCAGTCACATGAAGTGGTGAAAAGTTTCATTTCTCTTTACAATGGCACCAGATAACAATAGAAGGAAACGGCATCAAATGCCTAGTCATCAACAACAAAGAACAATCAAAGATGAAAGATTAAGAAGCATCAAATGGCGCCCTCCTTCCTCAGAGCTTCAACCCCTATTCCTATGGCAGCAACTCCTCTTCTCCAAAGTGTAAAATGTAAAATGAAAAGAAAATGATACGCTTTAGGGTTTGTTTACCCTAGTTTCGAAAGTCTCTTGCATATTGTTTGTTTTAATAAAACATATCTTTAATAATAAAACCACGTAGGCTTAAGGCTTTATGTCTTAGGTTACCATACACTAAGACTATAGTATTCATAACAAAATACTAAATAAATAATATAAACATAAGATAAGTTTTAAAATTTGTGTTTTACATTGTTTATTTTAAGTGATTATTAGTGATAACTTATTTAATAAACATATATTCTTATATTTGTTAAATAAGTTTTGATTATTTTTACCTAAAATAAACAATATAAAATATAAATTTTAAAATTTAAGTTATGTTTTGTTATTTATTTTGTTTATTATTATAAATACTGTATTCTTAGTTGTTGGTTATTGTTATTAGACATATGTTGTTATTAAATCATAACTCAAAGATGAATTTGTGTCTCGACTAGAGGTCATTTTGGAGATGTGGCAGATTTTTTTGTGTCGAATTGAGAGATTTAACGTTACGATTGATGAGTTGTTTGTTGAGTGGAGCGAGTTTAGGAGTCTTCTTGGAGTTTTTTGGAGTTCCTTGAGTGATTTTTGAATTATCTCCATGTGCACACATCAATGGCTGATATAGAGGGACATTTGGCATCTTTTGGGGGTTTCTAGAGTCCTTTTTGAGCCATGGTCTGCCAGATTCGAGTTGATCATTCCTATTTTGTAGGATCTGGATAGGAGATGATGGGTATTATATACTACTCATTTAGAAGGAGTAGGGTTTAGTTTTTGGGAGAGCAGAGATATGCATTTGTGACATTTGTCCTTGGCATTTTTTCTCTTCCTTTTCTGATCTATTCATGTGTTGTTTGTTCTGTGGCCTTTCAGCATAATACATATACAGAGGACCTGTTTTGGAAAGCCATTCATTTGTAGAGTTGGTGATTTATGATATTTTATGTGTTGTTTTATGACCTTAAATACTGTCTCATTTTCTGCATTTTAAAGTAATAGTTTTGTTGTTCATAGGTTATGAGTTATACACCTTGTTTAAATCTAAATGTGGCCAAAATCCCTTTCATTTTTATCCTTTAAGAGTTTTCTCATGAAATATTTATGTGAATAGTAGTTCATTCAAAGATTTGTGTCCAAACTGTATTGGGTTGTTAATTGTGTGAGAATAAATCATTATTCTGCAATCTTATTTGGTGTATCACCTCTGTTTCAATTTCATCCAAGTTTGTGTTACCTTAAGTTATCCTTATCCCTTTTCCATGAAGTTTTCCAATTTTATCAGTTTAGGTGAAATACTAGATTATATCTAATCGGAACCGGCCTAGAACCCGGAGGTTCAGTCACAAATATAGTTTCCCCACAAGCTTGTGATTGTTCCCATGTTACTCCAAAATTACTAGACTTTCTGAGCTTAGTTTTTGGGTGCAAATTTTTTGGAGATAATAGTTATCAACAGTTAATTCAAAGCCTTAATAATCGAATTAACATGACTGAAATGCATAATTAAACAAAGTGTTATAAAGATGATGCACAAAAGAAAGAGAGTAAAGAGATAGGAGACCGAACCGATTGATAACGAAGTTCGCCAAATAGCTACGTCTTTGGGTCCTTCTCTGAGAGAGTGACCAATCTGATTATGCTCCAAAAACCCGAATTGCAATTGTTACAACACCATCTCCTTTCAGCACTTCGGCATAACATTCCTCCGATGTGCAAAAATGGCTTAGCAGTCTCCCAAGCATTCTCTCCTTCACATCACCTTAATGCCTTTTAAAAAGGCCTATTACCCCCCTTTTATACATAAAAATATGCTATAATGGGGCTTAACCATTATAACCACAAATAACACCATTTTGGAAAAAATAATCTCGTTCGTAACCCCTTTCGTTGGGTTAATTTGTAACCATTTATTGAGTATTATTTGTTTTCCCATATATAGATTAGTGGTTAATAAACCCAGTTTAAAAAATGTTTAAATAAAACATTGCTCACTAATATACAAACTTCCATTTGTGGCACAACGGTTACCATTTCTTTTGGTTGGATGGGGATCACTGGTTCGATCCCCGCCAATTGTTTTCCTTTGAAATAAAAACAAACTCGGCCCAAGCAAATAGTATAAGAAATCGATGTTATATTTAGACTAGCGCGAATCTTGTGGGCTAACGGTGTAGAGGTTTTCTTGGAAGGATGTGGTTACAAGTTCGAAACTCATTACCAAATTTTTGTTAAACATGTTCAAACAGACTTGCTGTCGAGGTGTCATGTGGCATCTTATCATTCGATGATTTTGCCATGTCAAGTAACTTTTGGTTGCCATATCACATGCTGACTAACCACCATGTGTCACCATTTCACCCTGCCACATCAGCATGCTGACATCATCAGTCAAACTTGGTTGACATAGTCAACCTTCACCTTTGACTGCCAATATGTTGGGCATACGTTCTCTGTTTTCGATGAAACAAGTGTTGTTGGAATTGTCTTGACGAGACCTTCACAATGACGTCAATTTTGACCAATTTGGATTCGATCATTTTTTCACCCTTTTTTGATTGGCCTCTATCCCTAGTTTGACTGGCTAAACTCGAACGTACGAATTCCTTTTTCACCTATTCAAGTTGCATTGGATTCAGTTTTGCAAGCTCTTCACGATGATGCTGAATTCTGGAGCATTAGAGACACTTCAATTTTCAGTGAAAAATATCCCCCAGATCTGGCCTCCCTACTGGAGAGCTTTCGGACCTCTGAAAGTTTGATTACTTGAAAAGTAACTAAGGGTAATGCTCCCTCACTTTGCCAATCTCCATCCATCGTGCCTTTCTTGGATGCATCCCCTTCAATCCCACTCTGAGGTATTCAAATGGTCCTCTTCGTGAAGTCCTTACATTCTTGTCAAGGATGACATCTTCTAGCAATTCAGACATGTACTCTGGTGAAAGATCATGAGCTGATGGAACCTGAATGTCTGTGTCTTCATCCGATATCATTGGAGGTTCATATAAGTTCAGATTCTCAACATTGACAACCGAGTAGATCTGCATATATGGAGGAAGATTAAGGCGGAAGGCATTGGTACTGATCTTTTCTAGAATCTCAAAATGATCCATTCTTTCCTTGTTGATATGTAACCAAACTCTATATCCAACTTGGAAATGGTGATTGATGCGATGCTTATCATGGCGAGCCTTGTATTTTGCTTGGCTCTATTTCAACTGTTCTACTGCCCGTTGGATTGCTTGGACCTTTTGGATGAACTTTAAAGCCTTTTTTGCATCATGGCTTCCATCTTCAACATCATCTTTCCCAAAAGAAAAATCCATTGGTGTCTTAGGCAAGTAACTGAAGCAAGTCTCAAAAGGAGACCTCTTTGTAGAAGAGTGTGCTGTATGGTTGCAAGTATGCTGCACATAATGAACTCTCATCCCATAGCTTAGGAAGCTTACTACAGTAATGTTGTGACCTTCAGAACATCGCCCATCACATGGGACCCCTCTCCTTTAGGCGGCTTGCCCCCCCTATTTTTTGTCGTGCTTCGATAGGCTCTTGTACCAGTCTCCAAATGAGTGATGTTTCATCCAATAAAACAGTAATTCCAATCTGCCAAATGTCTCTCAAAATGTAGATAAACTCTTCAGTAATGGATTTTGTTTGAACACATAACATAGTGAATGCAATAATTCGTAATCTGCAATCAGAATCTAGGCACGACAATGGGCTCACAATGTTAAAAAACTTTTCCCTTGACCGGTGATATGAATTAGTGATCCATGAGATCTCAAATATGAAAGAATCTCATTATAATACTCACCTTATGCCCATCTAAACATAGATCGATGGAGAAAGGAGGCCACAAACATGCCCAAGCGTAGCCTTAAGTGGGAGAATATGGTTTTCCCTGGATGCATGTTGGAGCTCGTGAGCGTAGCTTGGAGAGGAGAAAGTTCTGATGGCGTGAAGCACCTGTGCAATGCTCGGTCATGCTTGACGCAAGATCATTAGGAAAGGAACACCGAATTTGATATGGTCGGTCGCAGAATGCAGAAAGGAGGAAAATCCAAGAGTGCTTCCAAAACGGGCTTAGGGTGCACTTTTCACTAAGTCACGGAGAAGTGTAAAGAATAAAATCCCCGACTTAAGCCAATATGCACTCGGAGTGCAAGGCAGAGGTGGTCAGGGAAAATCCAAAATTGAAAATCCTTCACTCAAGCAAGTTGCGCCCAGGGTGCAAAAGGGAGGCAGTTACGGAGAAATGAAGAGTCTGCATGAGAAACTAAATCTCCAACTCAATGCAAAGTGCGTCCAGAGTGCAATTCCTGCCCAGTGACGGAGTGTAAAAAGAAACTAAATCCCCAACTTATGTCAATATGCACCCAGTGCTTATTCTGGAGGAGGTCATGGATTACGTGCTCAGAGCGCAAAATGAAGGCAGTTAAGGAATATGCAAAAAATTAAAATCTTTGACCCACATAAAAGTGTGCTCGAAGCGCAAGGCAAAGCAAGTCCGGGATTTTCTGAATCGGTTTTTTTTTTAAAGTTTGAAAATGGGATTGGTTAAATATCTAAAACTTGGATTTTTTTTTCAAATTGCAAAATCTCGGAAAATTCTAAAACAAATATTAAATTTTATATTTAATATTTCGAAATTGATCATCAATTTTATTTTTTCTAAAAATCTTAGAAATTGAAAAACTTGAAAATTCAAATCGTCGGAATTTTGGAGCATTGAGAAAAAAATCCCAAATCTTAAAATTTCCAAAGCGTGATGAAAAACTAAAATTTTTGAAACTTGGAGAATAAAGCAAGAAATAAATCAATTTTGGATTCAAAATTAAAATTTCAATTGAATATTGATTTTTTATTAATATTTAATTAAAACACAAAAAAAATTGATAAAAGCAATGAAAAAATGAAAATTCTTGAAAATGGAAATTGCTTTAAATATTTTTTTGACTTTATGTTTTAAAATTTGAAATTAATTAAATATCGATTTCATTGATATTTAATTAATTAACTCAAAAAAATAAAAAAATGGAAAATTTCTTTTGGATTTAAAATCTTAAATTAGTTAAATATTTAATTAGTTAATATTTTAAAGCAATTAAAAACCAAAAAAAAGGAAATTGAATAAAACTTCTCCATGAAGTTGAGCACTTAAATTAGAAATTGCCAAAAGTTGGGAGAAAAACAATGACAAATGGCAAGGAATCTCTTTGAAAACTTGGAATCTGCTAAATTTAGTGCCTTGTTTTAAAACAGCTTTCCAGGGTTCCCAAGTCTATAAAAGAGATTCTCTCCCGATTCATTTTTTCACACACAAATTTCGAAGAGCAGGCTAAGCAGAGAGATTGAGAGAATTATGAAACCAAGCAAGCCTCAAGACACATCAAATGATCACCACACTTCAATGAAAATTCTATTGTCTTAATAGCTCTTAGGCAACAATCTCAAAATTCGCTCCCTTACAAATGAGAAGAAGAGGCTTTTATATAGGTCCTCGAAAACAACGAATGGCTCAGATTGAAACAATGACTGATGGCCTTGATTTTGCCACCTCAACCCTAATTAGTGTTAGGACACAGAAAAAGGAATCTACATTAATGCAAAAGGAATCCACCACCGTAGTGGGTAATAAATGCCCACTACGCATCCACACTCAGAAGGAAAGTGGGGTGCAATAAATGACCATTACGTGCTCCCATTATGCATTAAATGCACAGGTCTTATCTTTGACCTCTTTGCTTGAATGCCTGAAATCTATCTAACAATGTTTCTAATTCTTCCACGCCGACGCTGGGTGCCGACTCTTGCTTGAATTCCAAGGTGACCATTGCTCGCTCAGACTTCTTCAAACTATCATCCCAATTTGGTACCAAGTCCCGAGCAGAATGCATATCATTCGAGAATTTAGAAAGGTTCTCATAATCATCCTTCGTGAAAAAGATCATTTGAAAGGATTCCTCCAACTTTATTTTCAGGTTTCCTAGAGTTATCTCTTCTTCAACAAGCCTTTGTGATAAAAGCGAGGCGACATTGTTGGAGAATTCTTGTCGGATATTATCAGCTATTTCCTTTAGTCGAGTGGATTCCTTAACGAAATGCTCAAACATTTCCTTGGCCAAAAGCACTGCTCCATACCACCTGGAAAAGTCATATGCTTCACCCTCTTTGACAACCCCACCATCAATTAGTTTCTCGCTAGGTATCTCCATCAGCTCATGCAATTTTGTAATTATCTCATCCCTATAGATGTGCTCATCCTCCCAAGATCCCTTCATACATTGGATTCGGGAAAGGATAGCAAGTGCCCTGTCATGTATCTTCCCCAAATCCTCAGCGTGTTTGTAGCCCTCATTCTAGATGCGCTCCATCCAAACCTCTGCCCCTTGTGCAATCCGCCTGATTCGATCTATTCCTTCAACTGACTCCATAGGGACAACTGGAGGAACGAATGATGGATCCTTCTCATTAACTGGATGAGACAGGCTGCTTATGTAGTCACATAGGGCTTTAATTTCTCCCTTCTACCTCTGATATTTCTCCTCAAGCTTCTTCATTTTGTCTTTCACTGCTTGCATGGAGTCATCAAAATCCTCCATGACTTGTGCCCTGGATGCATGACCTAAGTCAATCTCAGTTATATTATATTCTTCAGGAGCAATTTGATCGTTTGCTTTATCTACTGTTGGTCTTGCAACCTGCAGGATCCTGGATCCAGATTCTCCTCGGATAATCTTTGTGAACTTTTTTGCCTTTCCCTTTTCATCTGATCGGTTGACTCGGTCTAGGATTTCCTGCAATTCAACGGCTGGGTCAACCTCCTTTTCTTGGCTCCTTTGAATCCTCTGTTTCAACTATTCTGGAACATTTGCATCTTGATCTTTTTGCACTTCCAACTGTTCTTGTCCTTGGACTGTTCTAATTTCAATCTCTTCCTCAGGCCTCAGACTTTTTGTCGTTTCCATAGGGGCTACAACTTCCATTGTAGGAAATCCTTCCTCTACTGTAGGAACTTCTGCCTCTGTTTCTGGAACTTCCTCTTCCATCATTTCTCTTTCTAGAAGTGTGTCGAGGCTCTCCTCAGTGGTGATATTCTGGTCTTTGCTCCTTTGTGGCAACCTTTCATTAGCGTTTATACTTAGTCTATCCTGAACCGACCTTTTTATGTGGTCTTTCTCCATCATTCTCCTGGTGGTATCTCTTTCCTCCCTGGCGAAAGTTCCTATCTCATGCACACTGGGAGTTCGACTAGGTGAGGATGGCACATCTACCAACCTTTGTCTCTTTTGTTGTGGTTCATCAGTACGGAGGTCCAACTTCCTTTTTGCATGTGTTTCTTGAGAAACACCTTTATCCTTTCTGCGTTCTGTACTACCTGATGGAATTTATCCTTCCTCCATTGTTCTTCCTTGTGGCTGCCTCAGTCTTTCATCCCTCAGTGCTTGATGACCCATCAGCTGGTATGTCCATCGTTCCTTTGGCATAGCTATTTGTGTCATGTCCCCTTTCTAGAGTGGACATCAGAGACGGAGGAGTTGGCCTATCATTGGAGTCTCGTTGTCTAGCAGAGATGGATAGGGACTCATTCAGTGCATACAGTGACCGGATTTTGGCTTTACAAGTAGTTTGGAGCCAGTTTGGAGTAGTTCCTAGATTTTAGGGGATATCCCTAAATTTTAGGAGGTTGTGACAGTTGCCAGTCGTGAGGTTATTCATGACCCTTCAGTTGGTGTCAATTTCAATGCGATAGGATTGGTTTTCTAATTTCTAGGAGCATCCCTAGATTTTAGGGATGGGACTGCTAGTTGACCCATCTCGTTCAACATCAGTCATAGACAGGTGACATGGTCAGACTCATGTTTATTTGGTTGGTTTTGGCTACTAGAGGCAAAAAGGGAAATATTTTAATATATTTAAATATTTCCTAAGTTAGCGATTAAATAATTTATAATAAGGCTATTTATATAGCCATTTCAGAGTAATAAGGGGAATATGGCTTCAATTGGTCAAGTGTGCCCTTGTGTTATAGCTCGTTGGAAAGGTCTCGAATTATTATAAACTATTTTCAATATCCGGAGACTTTTTGGTGCCTTGAGTTAAGACATTTTAATAAAGTAATGTTTTTCCTATAGCCTGGATGCTTTTATTTGGAAAATGTTTTTTTATTATAAAGTGCAAAGTGTAATTCTCATTTAGGGTTCGATTTGCACTGGGGAGGAGTTATAAGGAGATGAAGACCTAATTGTTCATTACCATTTTGACATTTTCGAAACTCTTGAATTGTGAAATTGCTCTGGAGAGTGATTTGTGGCTTGGGACAAAATCCTCAAGTCTAGACTGTTGGGACGCAAACCTCAGCAAGTCTCTGGTGATTGGATTGGTATTTCATTGCATTCGGATTGACAGAGGAAGTGATTGATTTGGTATTGGCATTGCAATTGGGGGAAGGGAATTACTTTCAGCTTGGCGGCCAACTTATTGCTTGCAGGCGTTTCATTCCAGCAGCTCACGTGGGGTTTAGAGAAAGCACTTTACTCATTACTGGGTGGTTTAGCATTCTTTGACGCTTTGGTGGATTATTTACAGCATCTTCTTTAGATTTTGGGCACACATCAAGCATTCCCATGTAGCTGGCATTTATTCGTGTGATGGACAATATTGTATGTTTGTTTTGATCTTTTCTTGAAGCTAATATATCAGATTTCTGAAGGATTCGAGTATGTACTATTTCAGAAATCAGCAATAATAAGAATTGCAGCAGGATTTACATTTCTTACAGGTTCACTGCCATCAGATACATGTGTAGTTGAGTTAGGCACTTCAGTAGAGGGTTGCAGTGTGCTTGATATTGGGGCGCATATTCCGGTTCGGATGGATACTCCAGTTGGTAGCATTACGTCAGGTGATATAGTACAAGACGTTGTGGGTAATGTAGTTCACCCGTCAGAGTGTTTCAGTTCATGACACTACTCCTTTGATTGTTCAGCAAGGAGACATGGTATCACCTGAGTTGGTTGTTAGTGATCGCATAACTGGTGATGATAGGTAGTTGGCTACGTTACAGTTACACGATGACCAGTTATGGATCCGAGGGGGGCAGATGGATGCTACCACCTATAAATTCTACTGCACAGAGTCATTCCTGGATCACCTTCTTGAGAGTTCAGAATTTCGGGAGGAATCTTACCGAGCTTCTGAGGGTGTTCTCATCTAGGGTACTGGTGCGATTCGGCGTTTGATGAGGAGAGATTGTAGGTACCTTGACTATGATACTCACTCACAGAGATTTCGAGGTTGGGTTTGTTGAGAGGGTCACCCAGGACCCTGTCCGACTAGTTGTGCAGAGTTAGAGATTGGAGCCATCTTTGGGTTCGCGACTGGTGGATGATGAGCCTCTGACAGAGATCGGAGCAGTTTATCGCTGTTACACGGTGGGGAGTGTTCATTATTTTTCCTTTGACCCACATGTTGTTGAGTTGATGGCACATAGACGTGGGTTGGCTCCTAGCTCTTATCATCCATTATGGGATGGGTTCTGGCCATCAACAGTTGATGGGAGTTTTGGCTGCAAGTCAGTAGCAGGCGACTTGCAGAGTTATCGTGATTGCAGAGATTATATAGTTTGTGGATATTCGGGTCCTGGTACAACTTTGTTCAGGGGTATTCATCACTGTTGTGCAGATGGTCTACTCACTCAGTACAAGTTAGTTGGGTGTGCAGGGGGAGTTCAGGTTGTATGTGATCTGAGTCACCCATACATCTAGATCTATTTCTCTTCGGATCCGAGCAGAGACAGATTCAGTACGGGAGTGTGGGTGAGTGGTTGTTATGGATCCTTTTACACAGTCATCACGTTTGTTTTTTAGGGGATGCTACAGGAGCTTGCACTTTGTGCGAGGGGCATGGCTTACATTTTTTCGTGGGATCTAGGCAGTGGTTTTGTGATGGCACTTAATATAGTGTTGCATTGCTTTTGGACAAGCAATCTCCGGGAATGGAGGATTGTCATGTCCCCTTTCTAGAGTGGTCATCAGAGACGGAGGACTTGGCCTATCATCGGAGTCTCGTAGGCTAGCAGAGATGGACAGGGAATCATTCAGTGCATACAGTGACCGGATTTTGGTTTTATAAGTAGTTTGGAGCCAGTTTGGAGCAGTTCCTATATTTTAGGAGATATCCCTAAATTTTAGGAGGTTGTGATAGTTGCCACTCGTGAGGTTATTCATGACCCTTTAGTTGGTGTCAGTTTCAGTGCGATAGGATTGGTTTCCTAAGTTCTAGGAGCATCCCTAGATTTTAGGGATGGGATTGCTAGTTGACCCATCTTGTTCGACATCAGTCACAGACACGTGACATGGTCAGACTCATGTTTATTTGGTTGGTTTGGGCTATTAGAGGCAAAAAGGGAAATATTTTAATATATTTAAATATTTCCTAAGGTAGTGATTAAATAATTTATAATAAGGCTATTTATATAGCCATTTCAGAGTAATAAGGGGAATATGGCTTCATTTGGTCAGGTGTGCCCTTGTGTTATAGCTTGTTGGAAAGGTCTCGAATTATTATAAACTATTTTCACTATCCGGAGACTTTTTGGTGCCTTGAGTTATGACATTTTAATAAAGTAATGTTTTTCCTATAGCCTGGACACTTTTATTTGGAAAATGTTATTTTATTATAAAGTGCAAAGTGTAATTCTCATTTAGGGTTCGATTTGCACTTGGGAGGAGTTATAAGGAGATGAAGACCTAATTGTTCATTACCTTTTTGACATTTTCGAAACTCTTGAATTGTGAAATTGCTTTGGAGAGTGATTTGTGGCTTGGGACAAAATCCTCAAGTTTGGACTGTTGGGACGCAAACTTCAGCAAGTCTCTGGTGATTGGATTGGTATTTCATTGCATTCGAATTGACAGAGGAAGTGATTGATTTGGTATTGGCATTGCAATTGGGGGAAGAGAATTACTTTCAGCTTGGCGGCGAGCTTATTGCCTGCAGGCATTTCATTCTAGCAGCTCACGTGGCGTTTAGAGAAAGCCCTTTACTCATTATTGGGCGGTTTAGCATTCATTGACGCTTTGGTGGATTATTTACATCTTCTTCAGATTTGGGGCAGACATCAAGCATTCCCATGTAGCTGGTATTTATTCGTGTTATAGACAATATTGTATGTTTGTTTTGATCTTTTCTTGAAGCTAATATATCAAATTTCTGAAGGATTCGGGTATGTACTATTTTAGAATTCAACAATAATAAGAATTGCAGTAGGATTTACATTTCTTAAATGCTATTTATTTTCCATTTGTTATGCAATTGTTTTGTTTTCGAAAAACTCCAAAAACTAGAAAAAAAAACACAAGTAAAAAGCAAAGAAATCAGAATTCAGCCAAGACTATTCAGAGATACCAAATGTTAGTCAAAGATTCAATTTTTGAAACATACAGTAAATTCCAAGGTCATCGGGATTGGTGATCTTTCAATCTGGCTCAATTGCCTCCCAAGCTAGTACCTAGTGAAATCTTGGACCTGTCCAGATAACGTGTCGAGGTCTAGAACTTCTTTCTTTGACCAATCATAGGCACCAATTTCTCTCTTCTCATGGGAATATCCTTTCTGGATCACATTTAACTCTTCTTCCCCCATCTGGTCAGGAATATGAAAGGTCTTGCATGCTCTGATCAGGTTTAGTGGCAATTTGGAGTGCATCCTCTTCTTCACCTCGTGCTCATCTGTAACATTTGCCCAAAAATCCTCAAGGTGTGCCATATGCTAATATCTAAGCCCTGCCACTGACTGTATCTTGTTGTAAGGATCAAAATTTAGCTTTTTTGCATATAGTAGAAGGTGAAAGAACAATAATTCATCACGAGACCTCTCAACTACCTTTAGACATGTGCACATTTCAGCTTCATCTCTACCTGTGGAAATCCGAAAATCAAGTCCCAATTTCTTCTTTCCTTTTTGAATCTTGTCGTAGACAATCAGTTGTCAGGTGATCTCTAGCATGACCATTTTGTTTGTCGGATAGCTAGGAAGCTTGTACGGTTGCACTGAGAATCCTTGAAGCTTAATTAAGAAAATGTAGGAAATTGAATAAACCATGCCCCGTATTCTTCCACCAATTTTATGGCTTCTACCAACAGTCTCACATGTACCTTCTTTTGTAGAGTTTGCACAATACGCATTGCAAATGGGTCGTTGACCCGGGCATAATCATCAATTGCATGCAAATGCAACTGAGGATAGCAATCATATACTTTCAATCGCTGAGGTCCACTCCCGATTGCTCCCTTGCATCTTAGTCCTTCATATCTTGTTGCTCATGCCAGCATATAGATGACGCACAAACTCATGTAGAATTTCTTCGTTTGCTCCAAGCTCTCTAATTGCTCACTCAAGTTGTCACTGATCAACCCTGCCCAGTCTACATGATTACGTTCTTCCACTACCTGCTCAATGAAGTACCACATCCAACTTTCGAAGAGATAAGACTGAGGTAGGCCAAATTGATGTTACCTTACTGGTTACTGAGAGGGGGGGGGGGTGACTCAAAAAATACTAAATCTTATTGTTTAAAACTTGCAAACAGATTCTAGAATGCAAAGTAGAAAGTTAACAGTCATTCACAAGCATAAACTGAATCACATAGATCTACACAAATATTTGTACGTGAAAACCCTCGGTTAGAGATAAAAAACCACGGTGAGACAGAGCTCACAACTTCACTAGTTCCAAATGAAGGCGCCCTGTTAGGAGCTTACAAAGCACTGGTTAAGGTGCTACCCAGTTAAGGGATTTTTCAAGAGATCTGTTAAGATCTAAACCCTGTTAGGAGCTGCCTGGTTACAAGACTTTGCACATCGACAAGATGTTACCTTGTTAGGGGATTTTTACAACGAATTGATTAGGTCCACCCTAATATAGGGATTTGTATATGATGAAATATCTTAAAAAAAACAGTGATCTATAATGACACTGATTGTCTAATTAGATGATACCTGTAGATTCCTTCGCCTGTTTGCTTGGCTGTTGATCTTCTTTTCTACCTTCACCTTTGTGCCTGTAGCACTCCTCAGAAGATATCTCTCATATGCTCTCTGCGTTTTTCACTTATCAACAACACCTTACTTTGCGGCCTATTTCTAATATTTATACAAGAGTGATCCGCTTGACTCGTAGAACCGCTGGAGAATAAACTTGACCATAAAATATGCAACACAAGAAACTTGTGTGTTGTGATCTAGAGTTTATCTTGAGATCATCCGTATAACTAAAAGCTAACTCAAGTTGAACGGTTAACTTCGCATCAGAGTAATGGATGTCTCGCATAATCAGACTTTTAACTCGAACTGTAACTCAAACTATTCCACAAAAACTAGACTGGATTTTTCTATCAGTTAGATCAGAGCCAGTTTGTCGTTGGATGCTGGATAAGACCGATACTGAGTACTTGGTTCAGTCTACTGGTTTATCTAACTACTTAGTTGACCGGTGCATATACTATGTGCTTTATCTACCGGTGTCATCTAAGTAGTGCGGGCGACCGGTAATCCTCGACCGGTGTGAATGGGTTTGATGAAATACACTAATGACAACTTATATTGCTAACAATCTTCCCCTTTGTCATTGGTGGCAAAATAAACAAAACCATTCATACAATAGCTGTTCAAACCTTGGTCAAAGAGATAGAATACTGCCCTTGCTGTGTTTCCTGATTGAATGCTCTGCTCCTGCCCAAAACTTCCCCTGACTGAGTCCTTTGGTGGTTTTTATTACAAATAGATATCTTCCTCTTTTTGTCTCCATAAGACAAAGGGTTATGGCTTCCTTCACATTTGAAGTTGTGTGAAGATATCCTTATAGATGTTCTTGGTAGAGTGTAGAAACGGTGCCAATTGACCGGTTACATGTTCAATATTTTATTGGGCAGCTTTGAGAGATACAATGATGTTTTCCATATCATCGACAGTTTTGTAGTCCGGTTCATTGACCAGAACATCAGTTGAAGTAGCTGTCTGGTGCATGAAATCAAGAGTTGGGGCCAAAAACATCTGGAATCCAATGATGTCTTGAATCCTTTTGTTCTTTTCCTCTGAAGCCTTTCTGAGGACTAGAGTAAGACTAGCCATTTCTCTGCTGAAGGTTGTGGCTGTTTTGGTCTTGATGTCAAATTGGTTGGACAAAGCTCTTATGTCTTCTGAAGTCTTTGTACCTTTGTCAGTTAAGTCAGTCAAGAAAATCTCAAAGTTGGAAGTTCTGCTTAACAAATTTTCTGCAACTTGTATCTGCTGTTGAAGAACTTTTAGATTATTTAGCAGAATGGCTTTAATATTTGCAACTTGCTTGTGAAGAAGCTCTACTCTTTTCTGTGCATAGTGTTTAATAGCCACTATTTCTGGATCTGTCAAACCTTCACCAATGGTTTCCGTCAGCACTTCCAGCTGGTTGATGACCGGTTCATCTTCATCAATATCAGCATCCGACACACAGTGATACAGGATATCTTTTAATTTATTCAGAACCATATCTTGTTTTCTTTTAGTGAGCTCTTTCAGCTGTCTTGTTGACATTTTGCTGATGTCAACTATTGTCTCAGTTGTTTTGCCCCTTTTTACTTCAGATTCTTCAGATAGTGAGATCTTTCGTTTAGAGGAGCTGGCAATATTTTCTTGTTCGTTTCCTTTTCTCTGTTCTTGTGCCTTTGGAGCTTGCTCATGTTCGCTTGCATCCTGTTTGTCTATCTTGCTTCCTGTTATCAAAATTCCATTATCTTAGCAATTTTGCTATAAAGACATTTGGGAATCATTTATCCCATTTATTGTTGTACAATTTGTTGATATGCAACCAGCAAAGTAAATACAGTGCGAAGTTCTAAAAGAGAAAATCATTTAATTTGTATTGAACAATCATAAAATACAGTTTTTGAGTTCTTTCATTTGAAAATATAAACATATGTATTTAAGAGCATTTTAGAAACGAATCACACAAGCCGTGAGCATAGCCTGTTCTTTCTTCTACAGATTTAAGATTTTAAACAACTTTTCAAAAAGAAACAGAATAGGAGAAGAGAGGTGATTTGAAAGTAACACTGTCCTTAATATGCAGAAGAAAGAAAACCAAGATATCCTCAGTGCTGGTGTAATTTAAAAAAGAAATAGTCATGCTAATGCGTTTGTTTCATGTGCAGGAAAATAATCACTCCAATGTGTATGTGCCCCTAACCGAGGCTCCCTTCAGGTATGAGCCCGACATACGCATTGGAGTAATTATTTTAAACAGGTGATGAAATCAGGAAAAATATACATAATGTTAAAGTGACATGTTATTTATGATATGAAACCTTTCATTATAATCAAAATATACAAGATAAGTTTGTTTATGGGACAACAATCTCAAGTTGAAACCTTATAGACTAGAATAGCAACATGAAATGGATAAATGATTCAGAGTAAAGAACAGGTGCAAGCTAGTTACAGTGCTATGTCAAGGGACATAACAATTTATGAGACATACATTGACTGTGAAAATGGATAAAGCATATCAATGTCAAGAAAAGCTTTATGCTAATGAGAGTAATCAGATTTACCAATGAAATTTCAGAATGTCATTTTTTGGTACAATTTTATTTGCTGGTGGATGAAAGTTACAGGTAACCGTGTGGGAGTGTATCATGCAATGTAAGGAATCTAAGAATATCAAAATCGACTATCAGATTCACAAAATCAGAATATCAGATTTAAACTTGGAGTCATGACATAGTAGCAGTTGTATCTTTCCAGCAAATAATGGTCAAGAGATATCATTTAAGAGATATGGTACCTGCTCAAAACAATTTGATATCAGAGGCAGATTGGTGCTATCCGTGCAATCAAGCACATAACCAATCCACATGTTCAAACAGAGTGATTAATCAAGCTCTTATGGTTCAAAATGCTGCAAGTTCACAGCCGGATGTATCTTCTAGTGTACCTGAGCAATAGCAAGATATAAACACCATGGAGACTGGTTTCCTTAACTGGCAAGGAGAGGAATTCTTCGGATTAAATGGTGAATCACCAATTGCAGCCAATACCCAAGCAAAGAAAAGGGCTCTAGAAATGGAACAAACAGTTGGTAAGGATAAAGAAGCCATGGCTACAGGAGCATCACTTACACCTAATCCAAGTATCTTCCAAAAGCCTGTAAGTCAACCAATTAGTAATCAGAAAGTGCATTCAGCTGTACCTTATAACATTGTGGACAGTATGAAAAGAATGAATGTGTCAATGACCATGTGGGATTCCTTATCTCTTCCTGGGCAAGCTGAAATGTTGAAAAAAGCGTTGAGTGGAGTGGATATGCAAGGTCAAGCTGCTTATGATCGTGTGAAGGTAGTTATGACAAATGGTGAACAAGCTACTGGTGAGGACAAGAAGCAAAAAACTACTGTTCAAGGTAATGATGTGAGACCTCCTCCTTTCTATGTTTCCTTAATAATTGGGAAAAATTTAGTACATAATTGTATGGTTGACAGTGGGGCCACCTGTACTGTGATGCCTAGGAAGGTAACTGATAAGTTAGAATTGAAATATGAACCTATTGAAAAGGGAGTAGTCCAATTAGATGGCACAGCTGTGAATTCCATAGGATTCATTAAAAATGCTAGTTTAACGTTGCATGCCTGCCCTACTTTTTCTATTCCACAAGACATATTTGTAATAGATTTACCTCCCTATTTTGGTCTTTGCTTATCAAGAGAATTTACAACTAAGATAGGAGGCTATTTTTCATCTGATTGGTCCCACATGATTTTTTCGCACCCGATATGGAACTAAGGTCAATATAAAGTCAGAGTTACTTGCAAAGGATATAATAGAGCCTTACACACCTAGCACGGTAAACGCAAATTATGTCAATTTTGGCCAAGATGATCATGCTACTCCTGTTTCGCGTACATCCACTGCTGAAATTCTTGACATACTTTTAGATGAGTGGGCTGCAGAGAATGCTTTTGAGGCTAACTCTAGATCTGTTCTAGATGCTGGAATGGGTAATTACATGTTCCAAGAAGCTGGTTTGGTAATGCCAAACTTAGTTAAAAAGGTAGAATCTGATTCTGAGCAGCAAGACAAGGTTTGGAATATGTTTTTTGACGGGTCCAGAAGTAAACATGGTGCTGGTGGAGGTGCAATGTTGGTATCTCTTGATGGAATGAAGAATTATGCAGCCTTTAGATTTGGTTTTTCTTGCACTAATAATACTGCTGAGTATGAAAGTTTGATTCAGGGTTTAGAATGGGCAAAGAAAAGAGGCATTGGTTGCATTAAGGTTCATGGCGACAGTGAACTTATTGTTAATCAGGTAAGAGATTTATATGTTACCAAAAATGACACTTTGAAACTGTATAAACATCGTGCATGGGACATTATTGAGGAGTTTTCTGCTTTCAACATTGTTTCTATTCCAAGAAATAAAAATCAGCATGCAGATAGATTAGCAGCTGTGGGTGCTCAATTTGACATACCTGTAGAAATTAGCAAGGAGAATATCCAGCAGCATGTCAAAATTGTGGTAAGGCCTTCAGTTCCTGATAATAATGTAAACTGGCAAGTTTTTGAAAATGATGAGCAGATCTTGCAATTTTTGCTAGAAGAAGACGTTTTGCAGCTTCTAATCAGGACAGGATGAAGCAAAATTATGAAGACCAATTGGTGCAACTTAGGTCTAACAAGTTGCCTAAAGGTTTAGTTTCATTGGAATCCATATTCAATTCAGATGATCAGGCTAAAAAGGACAAAACCGGTTCCTTGGTTTCTCAAGAACATTATCAAAATTTGGAGGTAAGCAGCTGTGGGTGCTCAATTTGACATACCTGTAGAAATTAGCAAGGAGAAATCCAACAGCATGTCAAAATTGTGGTAAGGCCTTCGGTTCCTGATAATAATGTAAACTGGCAAGTTTTTGAAAATGATGAGCAGATCTTGCAATTTTTGCTAGAAGAAGACGTTTTGCAGCTTCTAATCAGGACAGGCTGAAGCAAAATTATGAAGACCAAGTGGTGCAACTTAGGTCTAACAAGTTGCCTAAAGGTTTAGTTTCATTGGAATCCATATTCAATTCAGATGATTAGGCTAAAAAGGACAAAACCGGTTTCCTGGTTTCTCAAGAACATTATGAAAATTTGGAGGTAGCACCGGGAAAAAGCTTAAAGTTTTGTAAGGTGAGTACTCTTTTGGAAAAAGAGTCTTATGTTCAACTTTTTCAGAATTTGCAAATGTGTTTGCATGGGAATATGGTGATTTAAAAGGTTTTAATCCTGAGTTAGCACAACACACCATAGAACTTGAGCCTAATGCCAAGCCCGTCAGGCAAAGACAAAGACTTGTCAATCCCAAATTAGAACCATTAATGCAGAAAGAAGTTTTTAGGCTGATTGAGAGTGACATTATTTTCCCAATCAAACACACTAGTTGGGTGTCCAATCTAGTCCCTGTTAGAAAGAAGAATGGAGAGCTGAGATTATGTGTAGACTTCAGGGATTTGAATAGAGCATCATTGAAGGATAGGCATCCCCTTCCATCTATGGAACAAATACTTCAGTATGTTGCTGGTTCAGAACGCTTCTCTTTGTTAGATGGTTATTCGGGGTATAACCAAATTCTGGTTAAGAATGAGGATCAGTATAAAATCGCTTTTACCACTAAATGGGGTACCATGCAATACAAGAAAATGCCTTTTGGTTTGTCAAATGCAGGGGCAACTTTCCAGAAAGCCATGGATATGGCGTTTAGTAATCTGATGTACCAGTTTGTATTGGTGTATCTTGATGACATCACAGTATACTCCAAAAAGGCAGCAGATCATTTGGGTCAGTTGAGGCAGATTTTTGAGCGCTGCAGGGAGTTTGGGATATCTCTTAATCCAAAAAAGTGTGTTTGTTGTGCATGAAGGTAAGCTTTTGGGTTATGTGGTTTCCAAGCAAGGGGTTACAGTGGATCTGAAAAGGATAGCAACAATTTTAGAAGTACCATTGCCACACCATAAGAAAGGATTGCAGTCCTTTATTGGAAGAATTAATTTTGTAAGGCGTTTTTTGCCCAACATTGCTGATTTATTGAAACCATTGACTGCTATGTTAAAGAAAAATGTTGTTTTCAGTTGGACAAAAGAAGCCAAAGATAGTTTTCAAGTTATTAAGGAATCTTTAGCAACAGCTCCTGCTTTAGTAAATCCTGATTTTAGCAAGGATTTCATTCTGTACGTGTATGGTGGTTATGAGATCATTTCTGCAATGTTGGTACAGCAAAATGCAGAAGGTTTGGAGCAGCCAATAGCCTTTTTCAGCAAAGGTTTAGAAGATTATGAGCAAAGATACAGTTTTGTAGAAAAACATGTCCTCGCTATTGTTAAGGGTCTTAAGAAATTTTGACACTTGTTGTCTCATAACAATATTCATTTAAGGGTTGCACACCCTAGTGTCAAGTAATTCTTACTCAGTAGGGATTTTAACGAAAAGAGAGCTGGCTGGATAACATGGGTTATGGAGTATGACGTGGATATCCAGGTGACTAAGCTGGTTAGAGGTAAAGGCCTATGCGAGCAGATTGCTGATGGTGAGGTTTTAGAGCTACAAGGGCAAGCAGATACTGTTTTGGTGATTGGTATGATAGCTGATGATGATAGGACATCGAGCTGGTTGCAAGATATGGTTCATTTTTTGAAGACCATTGAGTGCCCAACTAATTTGGACAAGGCAAGACGAAGGTATTATTGGTTACAGTCACTTCCTTTTCTCTTAGTTAATGATGTTTTGTATAGAAAGGATCACAATGGTGTCCTTCTCAGATGCATTAATTCAGACGAGATTGTAGACATTTTGCGTGAATTCCATGATGGTGTTTCAAGAGGTCATTTTTCCCCTAGAACTACAGCATATAAAATTCTTAGGGGCAGTTATTATTGGCCTGATATTTTCAAAGACAGTCATGTATATGTTAGGAAATGTGTCGAGTGCGCCATGTTTGTAGGAAAGGAAAGGCTGCCAGCTTTGCCTTTGCAGCCAATTAAAACTGAACAATCCTTTCAAAAGTGGGGTGTTGACTTCATAGGGCCTATCAATCCTCCGTCAAGTGCGGGGCATAAGTGGATAATTACTGCCACCGATTATTTCACACGTTGGACGGAGGCAGCAGCACTCAAGGATGCAAATGAGACAGCAGTCCTAAATTTTTATGATGATATTGTGAACAGGTTTGGAGTACTTGATTCTATAATTTTTGATAATGCGCTTGCTTTCATTGGACTAAGAGTAACTGAGTGGGTGCTTAAGCAGGGAATTTATCTCAGTATTAGTTCCAATTGTTACCCACAGGGTAATGGATTAGTAGAGTCTACAAACAAGAACCTAATACGAATCATCAAAAGAACTCTGCAGGAGAATCAGTGTGATTGGCACTCTAAGTTGAAGGCTGCCTTATGGGTGGATAGAATCACTCCAAAGAAAATAATTGGGAACTCACCTTATTGGTTAGTTTATGGAAAGGAAGCTCGGTTGTCTATTGAAACAAAGTTGCCAACGCTTGATCTTGCCACTCAGTTGGTTCTTTTTGAGGAGGGAGATCCTATGCTAGTGCGTTATGCACAGCTAATGGAGTTGGAGGAAAGTAGAAGGAAAGCAATGCAAACTATGGAGTTCCAGTAGATGCAAGTTAAGAGGAGCTTTGACAAAAAAGCGAAAGCCAGGGACTTCAATGTGGGTGATATTGTTCTCAAGTGGGATGAGTTTAAGAGCAAACCGAGTAAGCACACTAAGTTAGATTCATTTTGGGGAGGCCCATTTGTGATTACGGAATGTAAGGAACATAATGCTTTTCAGCCATCAACTCTTGAAGGAGAAAATCT
Organism: Chamaecyparis obtusa; assembly: GCA_027943335.1. Lineage (NCBI taxonomy): Eukaryota > Viridiplantae > Streptophyta > Pinopsida > Cupressales > Cupressaceae > Chamaecyparis > Chamaecyparis obtusa. Next base: position 450,943 of record BSBK01002154.1, on the reverse strand, counting down.
GCCAATACCAGTCAATGGTATTCACCTCAAACCTTGTTTTGAGGTATGTCCTGCTTTGTAAATCCTAGAGTTTCTGAATAAGGTGCTGCTGCACCATTTGCTTTGAGTTTTCTTTTCCTAGGTGTTAGTAGTTAGTTTTCAACCGAAAACACTTTTAATGACATTCATACATATTATGGTGCCTAGATATCAAAACACTATGCTATACATGTAGGAGATTCTTCTCAGCTATCATGTGCTATGGAATATTCATATATAGGCATCATATGATACATACAGACCTGCTGTTAAGAGTGTTTCTGTTGCTGGTTCTAGTTAGTTTTCTAGTTTTCCCTAAGTGTTTTCAGAACACAAGCTGCCATGTTAGTTCAAGACTAATAAATGGCTGGTAAATATCAATACCTTAAAAGATCCTGAGTGTACACCTATTCCTTGGAGTAGGGGAGCCATGCTACCACAAGCCATAAATCTACACTCAAGATCCTATCCTACACTGATATTTATCAGTCACCTATTCTCCAATTTGAGTGTTGCAAATCTGTATTGACTCTCTGCCCAATGGATATTCAAGGCTACTGGTTTTCATGTATAGTAGACATACATCCCGCAAAGGTCGCCAAAAATGTTATCAAAATTTCATTATCTTAGCAATTTTGCTATAAAGACATATTTGGGAATCATTTATCCCATTTATTGTTATACAATTAGTTGATATGCAACCAACAAAGTAAATACAGTGCGAAGTTCTGAAATAGAAAATCATTTCATTTGTATTGAACAATGATAAAATACACTTTTTGAGTTCTTTCATTTGAAAGTATAAACATATGTATTTAAGAGCATTTTAGAAACAACTCACACAAGCCGCGAGCACAGCCTGTTCTTTCTTCTATAGATTTAAGATTTTAAACAGCTTTTCAAAAAGAAACAGAATAGGAGAAGAGAGGTGATTTAAAAGTAACCAGTCATTGCCTGTTGCTTTGACTGGTTAGTGCGGTTGCTAGGCTTCAAGTTGTCCTTGGTCTGTAAGTTCTCCAGCATAATCCTGAGTCCTGCAAAAGATTGAGAACAATGATATTAGATCCTGATACGGATCTAAGCAATGGCTGCTTACTTCAAATTCTCTCTATGCCTATGCTGATTTTAACACTGTCCTTAATATGCAGAAGAAAGAAAACCAGGATATCCTCAGTGCTGGTGTAATTAAAAAAAGAAATAGTCATTCTAATGCGTTTGTTTCATGTGCAGGAAAATAATCACTCCAATGTGTATGTGCCCCTAACCGAGGCTCCCTTCAGGTATGAGCCCGACATACGCATTGGAGTAATTATTTTAAACAGGTGATGAAATCAAGAAAAATATACATAATGTTAAAGTGACATGTTATTTATGATATAAAACTTTTCATTATAATCAAAATATACAAGATAAGTTTGTTTATGGGACAACAATCTCAAGTTGAAACCTTACAGATTAGAATAGCAGCATGAAATGGATAAATGATTCAGAGCAGAGAATAGGTGCAAGCTAGTTACAGTGCTATGTCAAGGGACATATAACAATTTATGAGACATACATTGACTTTGAAAATGGATAAAGTATATCAATGTCAAGAAAAGCTTTATGCTAATGAGAGTAATCAGATTTACCAATGAAATTTCAGAATGTCATTTTTTGGTACAATTTTATTTGCTGGTGGATGAAAGTTACAGGTAACCGTGTGGGAGTGTATCATGCAATGTAAGGAATCTAAGAATATCAAAATCAACTATCAGATTCACAAAATCAGAATATCAGATTTAAATTTGGAGTCATGACATAGTAGCAGTTGTATCTTTCCAGCAAATAATGGTCAAGAGATATCAGTTTTGAACTTATGGTACTAGAAGGCTTGGAAATGTGCATACGACTTATGTTTCCCAATAAGATTGTTCTTGTCTCTAGCACACCAGAATATGCCTATGACGAATTTCCTCTGCCTGAGAATGGTCCTGAAGGGGCTAATATACAATGGAAATAAACTCTACCATAGGAGTTGAACTTTACTAAGATAATGGATGAAGCTGAGAAAATAAAGGCACTGGAAATAAACTTTTCAAAGAAGGAAAGTATGAGCTTGCCAAGGCCAAATATGAAAAGGTGTTGAAGGACTTCAACCATGTGAATCAACAGGGAATACATCGGGAAGCAGATATCATGTGTGGCTGTACAATAGCTTCAGGAGGGCTAATACAAAATTTGCTGTTGATAAGAGTGTTAAATTCTCAGATAATGTCAGTGCTCAAAATGAAACTGTGTATTACATTCATAATCTATTTCAAAATCACGTTTTTCTTTTAGATCTGGCAGTTTTTATCACATTTATCACAAAAGTCATGGAGCTTTCAACATTTACAACAGAGATGGCTTTTGAGTAATGAAACTTTCAGTAAAATGGAAGTCCTAGAATGATATTCAAATGATCATCAACCACGAATCTAAAAATAAACTCAAAACTACTCAAGTCTAGTGTATTAAGCAACGGTAATAATGAAAGCCTCATTTCAAAGCTTCACAAAGATGAATCAGATTCTCATGGTTGCAATAAAGGGTAAACAGATATTTGTCAACAGCAGTAGCTCCCAGCTATAAAAATGTAAAGTATACCAAGTTGTGAAGGCATTCTCACTGCCAAATAAAGATATGAAAATTTCCATCATAGCTATTGAAGAGATACAGTAATACCAGCAGAAATCAAAGAGAGGAGCCAACCATGTCAACAGTGCTAGCAATAACAAGAAAACCCAAGTTACTACAGTTGCTGCTGCAATCAAAGTGACAAAAAGGAGAAGCCACTGGAGAAGACGGAAAAAAAACATGAAGATTCTGAACAGCAAATACCCATGATTTTAAAGATATAAAATCTAGTAGCTCGAAACCCAAATGCATGAACAGGTATAACTTACACAAAAGATGTATTGGAGAACTTATTGCAGCCGCAAAAGACTCTAGAAATGTGTTGAGTCTTTGTGAAAAGAACATGAAGTCTTTTTTCAGCTAGGCCATTAAAAGAAACCCAAACACTGTCTTAAGAAAAGCTCCAGAGAATGGTAAAAAAATGCACACACGTGTTCCGGATTTCCAGCATTGTAAACGGCAAGAGAAATGAGCCTTTAAAGCTCCAACTCGACCCCACAAATCTTCAAAGAAATTGCAGGGAAAAGTGGCCATGGCTCCAACATTTAGCATGTCAAACTTCAGCATAACACCTCAATCAGTGCACGAAACCTCAATTCACAGGTGGCTGCTTAGGGTTCTCAAACCCTCTTCCACGAGAATGCAAGAGAAATGAAAATAATGATAAGGTGTTTTAGGTTTTGGACGCTTTGTTGATCTTTTCAAAGCATATTGCATAATGCTAGAGGTCCGTAGCCAATGCCTTTGATGGCATTTGTTAATATTTTCATTTTATTTTTATGTATTGTTTTCTTTTATAGCATTTTATTATTAATAGTTATTAATTGATTTACTTAATAGATCAATTAGTAACTATTAATATATTTTGAGCTATAATGTAATTTAATATTTATTGGCTGATGTATTTTATAAATCAGTTAATAAATATTAAAATTTCTTAAGAGAAAAACAGTAATGATGTAAAGTGGAGAGATAAGGTTGTTTATACCTTAAAGACTTCTTCTTGGAGGTTGGAGTTGTTTGCAGACATAAGGAGAGCATATAGGATTTGACTGAGAAGATTTAGGGGTGTTTGAGTTCTTCTAGGGGAGTGGAGAAGTTTTAGGGGTCGAATTTTGACTTTGTCCAGTCAGTTGAGGGCTCTTTATGGCTTTTTGAGCCTTTTGAGGTTAGTTAAGGATGAGTCATAGGGTGCTTTAGACTTAGTGGAGTTTTTTCTGAGGATAGACTTCATTTCATGGGCTTTTAGGTCCTATTTTTCAGGCTATTTTCTGGCATCCGACCCAAGGATTGGGTTTGTACTTAGTAAGTTTTTGGCTCATTATGGATTCAATTCAGATTATGCAAAGGAGGCTTATGAGACATTTTTGTGTCCTTAGCATTTTTGTGCAGATATTTGTAACTCTTTTTGGAAGATTAAATGCAAGTGATAGAAGCTGAGTTTAATATTATTTGAGTTTTCTTTTGGAGCCTTCTTTTCTTTCTGCATTTCTGTGTGTACTTTCAAGTGATTTGATAAAGATAATTTGTGAATTGTCATTATTCCATGTTGTTTTGTTTCACCTAAACACCTAGTTGCAGAAAAGTATGTTTGTTTGCAGGTTGTAGTTCATGTCTTAAGAGGTGAAGCTCATAAGAGAGGCATTTGTTTTCCTACTTATTCTGGTTCATTTTTCAGACTTTATTACAAAATACTTATGCAAGCCTATACAGAAGGGAAGTGTTTTGTATTCACTCAGATAATATAGTAATCCTTCTTAGTTACTTGTATTTGAACTCTCATATCATCTTTGGTGTATCACCTGTTCTCTAGTTTAGATTTTAAGGTCTTAGGTTCATTTCAGGAACTTCTATCTCTTTTCCCATAAGTTCAAGTTGACTTTGTGGAGTTATCAGTGATTATCCGATAGGAACCGGCCTAGAATCCGGAGGTTTCATTTCTAGTTACGCATTTCCCACATGCAGAAATGAATCCCATGTTAGGCAAAGTTGTTAAACTTGTATAGTTTAACAGGGTGCAAATTTTTAGCCTTAACACTTCCCTCTTCTGGTCCGGCTTCTGATGACTGAACATTTATCTCGGGCATAGCATCTTCTTGTTAAGAGGGTTCTTTTGATGGATCATCTGTAGTGATCCCTTCGCCTCCTTTATCTGATCTGTCAGTGGGAACATTTACAGAAGTTTGTCCCAATACAACCGGTTCACTAGAAGTGAACTTTTCTGTGGGGACTTCCTGCTCATCAGGTATCGGAGTCTAAGTTGCAGTAAACTGAACAGGTGGATCCACAATTGTAGTGGTGTGATCCTAAGGACTTGTTTCTTCAAGGGTATGGAAATCATACTGCTCCCAGAAATCCAAGGTCTCTTTAAAGACTTCATTCTCATAACCATTGAGAATCTTGGCGACTTTGTAATTTGTGTCTAGATTCATAGATGTAGTGCCTAAAAGAAGTGTGACACTTTTATCACTCAAGCCAGGTCTAACTTTCTCTAGTGCTTCTTTATTGATTTGAGAGTTTCTCTCCAGACTGGTTCTCCATTTTTCCTGAAGCTTGTCATTCAATTCAAGAGGAAACTTGCCTCTATAATCCCTAGGTGTTTTCATGAAGTCTAGAAGACTTTCAACAAGAGCTTCTTCTATTGCTTGTTTGTCTTCCTCAGCTAACACACTATACCATTTGGCAGCATTATCTATTTCTCCAAAATTGGTAATTTCAGCTACAATGTCATTACCAGTCATGGTGCGAGCCTTACCTTTTTCTGGAGATACAAGAAGGGTAGGATTTGTCGGTTCATCGGTAATGTCAACGATGACTGGTTTGTGTGCTCCGAATACTCCTTTTCCTTTTCTGGTGTCATGAACTGGTGGAGTTGTTGCCTTTTGGTGTTCTTCCTCTGCTTTTTGTTGTGTCCGAAGTAGTTTGTTCCAGATGGCTACTCCTTCAGTATGGACTTTCTTGGTTTCTCCAATCAGCAAGAGGTTTGTTCTTTTCTTTATCAAGAAATTCTGCTGGTTTAGTTCAGCTTGTTGACTCGCTTCTTTTAGAGTAAGATGATTTTGCACTTCTAGCAGAGCTTGAATCCTTAGCTCTTTTTCCTTTTCCATTGAAGCTTTCCACCTGCCTTGGAGGATATTTAACAGATCCTTAGGCAGTACCTTCTGAAGCTCAGAAGGGCTTAGATTGAACTTGTGTAGGTATACAACGATAGCCTCTTCAATTTTTCTTCGGTCTTCATCATTAGCTAAAGTGTATCTTCTGTTGACATTGGCCATCCCTCCGGTTTCCTTCAGTCCGGTTGCAAATTCATCTATTGTTGGTTTTCCTTTTCTTGGTGGATCCACCTTTGCTTGCTTGCCGGTCCTCTTCTTTCTTTCGTTGAGAGGAACTGTATCCTCTGAATCGGTTTCCTCTGCTTCTTGCTCCTGTGTGATTGGCTCCGGTTGAGCTTTCTTCTTCTGTGCCTTTGGTGGTGCGATTTCCGGTTTCTTCTTTGGTGTTGGCGTTCTCTTTACATAAACATTCTTGATTGGCACCTTCTCTAATTTCTTTAGTATCTCCTCGTAGGTTCCAAACCGTTGAGTTGGGAGATCCAGATTTGCTTTTTCCAGGGCCTCCACAAACATCATTGCAAACTTTGTTGTGATTTCATATCCAAACCCAAGTGCGTACTCAGTTCTTGGTTCTACTGCTTGAATGATGCAGGAGTCAGACACTAGAAAACATACCTCCTTTTTGTATTTTTCAACAATAGTGGATGGGATTCTTTCTCTAGCATGCATTTTTAGTTGAAATGCATTGAAGTAATTGGTCATTTCTTTGTCAAACTGGTCTCCTAGTTGAATAGCCATATCACTGATTTGCATCATGACTGGTCGATCTGTGGCCCATGTTACTTTTCCTTTATCGGGAAAGAAGTTAGAATAGTAGAAGTGAAGACATACCAAGAGTGTTCCAAATTTCAGTGATTTCTTCTTGACAATGCCCAACTTCTTCATGTTTTCAAAGATTTGTCCTCTTAGCATTTCGCATATATCATATTGAGCATTGTCATGAACAATTCTGAAGGCTGTATGTATGCCTCCACCCGGTATGCTGTTGAGGTTACTTGATTGATATACTTTGTAATCGATTACAGCTGATGCAATCCGAACAATTGGATCCTCAATGTTAGTTACGGTCATCAACCGCTTGTCAGATTTGGACTTTGTTAGATTAGCTACCATTGCATTAGATATGGTTCTCAGAGTAAGCACCTCTCCCTGATTGTAGAACCCAGTTACCCTGTAGAGATCTTCTTTTGTGATTGAAGTGCAGATTCCTCTCATAAGCCAAAATCCCAGATCATGCACCCAACTGACTACCATACGAATCCACTCAGGTTTGAAGATGACTGGATATGAGACTCCGTTTATGATTCCCGGTTTTACCAGCTTTGCGTAGCCATTGGGATGATTACCATCAAGGCACTTCGAGCGATACGCGTTCTGTATGTATGTTTCTCCTAGCTCTTCTTGCTTAGCGTGAATAAACATAGTTACATCTTCTGTTAGGAGCACTTCTTTAGGTATTGAGGAGAGCGCACCAGCCATGTCGATCTCCCTGTCTTGATTTGGCGAGACGTCAAAAGGATTACACTCCGTTTGATTTGCAGGGACAAGCTTTGCCTTGTATGATGAGGATGCCATTGTTCTAACTTGTTCGCTTAGCGATGATTAGATCAGTTTGACAGATAATCTTACTCAATGATCGAGTTTGAAGAATTTTGCTCGAGCAGAGATTAGATAACATAAAATCGCAAGGTAAAAAGGAAAGAGTTAACCTTCTTTTCTTTTATAGGAATAGGGCATAACGGTAATTACCAAACGGTAACTATTTGTTAAACGGCTATAGTAATAAATGCCTTACCTAAATTTTCTTAACGCCTTTTCTAATTGGTAGTTTGACTTTTTCAATTAGGCATGTCCTGGTTGATCACCTCATGTCCTTCCGGTTTGTTCTGTAGCCTAAGTGAGATAGGATTCACCAGTTCTACCGGGAATGATAGTTGTACTACCGGTTCCCTCTAGGCCTTGAAGACTTAACTTGTAGAAGAAATATCACCATCTTGTGATGATGATTTTGCCTTTGTTGCCTCCTTGGCAGAGTTCTTTGATTCCTTGACAAACCATATTTTCTTCACTACTTTCTTGGTTTCTTTGCCTTTGTTGTTCCTTTTATCAGAACTCAAGGTCTTCACCACCGGTTCGTTTGATCCTTTGTTTCTGTCCCTGTTCTGGTTCCGATAGTTTTTAGCTAGGTGACCGACTTTGTTGCAGTAATAGCAGACTATACCGGTTGCTTTCCATGGATTCATCCCTCTTGGATTAGGTGGTTCGCTCCATGATTCTTTGTTGCAATGCATCTCTTTATTTGGATGATCAGTTGCATTCCGGTTTCTACCCTTTTTTGAGAATATCGGTTTGGGTGATCTGAATGCCAGTCTTTGATTTTCATTCTTCAGCCTTGTGTCCAAATTTGTTGCAGGCATAACAGTATCCCTTGAAGCTTCCCCTACTTGCGCTAGACAGGGATAAGGGACTGGACCAACACTCGTTGGTCTTGTGGCCCTTTTTGCAACAATTTTTACAGTAACTGTTGTTGGTTCTTACTGGTGCATTTCTACAGTTTTTAGTGTCATGACCTGGTTTTCCACTAGGCTTACAAGAGGTGTAAAAGTTTTTCCTACCTCTTTGTGCTAGCGTCTTCCTTTTGTTGACTCCACCGGTAAATCCGTGACCGGTGTGATCATTGTGCCTTCGTTGAGCATTGAGTTGCTCATCGAGCTTGACCGAGCTTTCATTGTATCTTCTTAGCATTTCATTCCTTCTTTCAAGGACTTTCATTTGTTCCTTAAGTTGATATATCTCGATTGCTAGCTTCTTGCATGCTTCATCTCTAACCTGCCATGCTTTATGCATATTGTCATTTTCCTCGGTGGCAATCAACAAGTCCTCTTGGAGTTGCATAATGAGGAGTTTTTTGGCTCTTGCAGCTTCCTCTGCCCCATTCATTGCTTTTTCAGAAGTTGTTGATGTCTTAACTATCGTGTTCCTTTTGCTTTCAGTTTTTCATTTTTGCTCAATCACTTCATTCATTCTTAGAGCATTTAACTTTTGCTCCCTTTTGAGATCAGTAATCTGACCGGTTAGGATCAAATTCTTTTCCGTAAGCTCGGAGACTGCTTCCTCGGCCTCATCAGACCCACTCTACCCAGAGAGTTCGTCAATGGTTTCATTGCTCTCATTTAGTTGCAGAGCCAACTCCTTTCTCTTTGCAAGTGACTTCCTCAGTCTATTTTCCAGCGAGGCAATAATGTCATTGGCTTCCTCTAGCTGTTTCTGGTATCGGTAACTCTCCATGATCTTTTTCTCAAGTTGTTAAACTTTTATTGTGTAGATAACGAGTGGCTTTGATACCAATTGATGTTATCTTACTGGTTACTGAGTGGGGGGGGTGAATCAGAAAATACTAAATCTTACTATTTAATACTTGCAAACAGATTCTAGAATGCAAAGTAGAAAGTTAACAGTCATTCACAAGCATAAGTTGAATCACACAGATCTACACAAATATTTGTACGTGGAAACCCTCGGTTAGAGAGAAAAAACCACGGTGAGACAGAGCTCACAACTTCACTAGTTCCAAATGAAGGCGCCTTGTTAGGAGCTTACAAAGCACTGGTTAAGGTGCTACCCGGTTAAGGGAATTTTCAAGAGATTTGTTTAGATCTAAACCCTGTTAGGAGCTGCCTGGTTACAGGACTTTGCACATCGACAAGATGTTACCCTGTTATGGGATTTTTACAACGAACCGATTAGGTCCACCCTAATATAGGGATTTGCATATGATGAAATATCTTTTAAAAAAACAATGATCTATAATGACACTGATTGTCTGATTAGATCATACCTGTAGATTCCTTCCCTTGTTTGCCTGGCTGTTGATCTTCTTTTCTACCTTCACCTTTGTGCCTGTAGCACTCCTCAGAAGATATCTCTCCTCTGCTCTGCATTTTTCACTTATCAACAATAGCACCTTACTTTGCGTCCTATTTCTAATATTTATACAAGAGTGATCCTTTTGACTCGTAGAACCGTTGGGGAATAAAATTGACCATAAAATATGCAACGCAAGAAAGTTGTGCGTTGTGATCTAGAGTTTATCTTGAGATCGTCTGTAGAACTAAAAGGCAACTCAAGTTGAACGGTTAACTTCGCATCAGAGTAATGGATGTCTCGCATAATCAGGCTTTTAACTCGAACTGTAACTCAAACTGTTCCACATAAATTGGACCGGATTTTTCTATCAATTAGATTAGAACCGGTTTGTCGTTGGATGCTGAATAAGACCGATACTGAGTACTTGGTTCAGTCTACCGATTTATCTAACTACTTAGTTGACCGGTGCATATACTATGTGCTTTATCTACCGGTGTCATCTAAGTAATGCGAGCGACCGGTGATCCTCGACCGGTGTAAATGGGTTTGATGAAATACACTAATGAAAAATTATATTGCTAACACAAATATCCTACTCAACATCATTATCATGTCACTATATTCTTAGTGGAAATCTAGCCACACTAGCTCGTTGGGCAGCTTGGAAAAATGACACCTGTTGTTTCTTAGGCACTTGTTATTGATGATCTCCTCACAGTACTGGACTTCGGTAGTGAAGACTATTTTTGCTTGCTCCTTCGTTTTGATTACCAATCTCCGAGAGGAAGGAATTCCAAAGGCCTCCGAAATAGTTGGTGGAGAAAGGTCTGCAAGTAAATTTCCATCAGCATCTTTGATTGTTCTGTCTCTTGCCTAGTAGTGCCTTGCACATTCCTGGATCAACTTAGGATGCTGGAAGGCAGGAGGGAATCCAGTTGCAGCCGCCATACCACTATTCATGATCCGGTTGGCTAGGTGCGTTGGATGATGTTCCTTATATCTGAACATCTTCTTGTGGAATTCATTCAGGTCCAGGCATCTGAGGTTGGTGTCACTGACTTCTGTCAACTTTGACATGATCTTGGATTCTGGATATTATCTGTTCTGCTCATTCTTTATTAGCTACCTTCTGGTCATGTTTGCTCCTCTTGGTTCTGCCATCTCGTTCTCTTGCAAAAAAAAGAAAAGAAACCGACATAAGAGCATGCAGGAAAATAAAAAACCCAAAAATAATTTTCTCCAGAAAAGAAGAATTTTAGAATTTTAGAATTTTTGCATTTTCCTCTGGCATACGAATTTCCTTCTTCTAGGAATTTTCATAATCTTTCCTACTTACTGAGAAAATAATCTCGCTTCTTAGCTTGCTCTTCACAATTCGTGTGTGAAAAATGAATTGGGAGAGGGTCTCTTTTATAGACTTGAGAACCTTGGAAAGCTGCTTTAAAACAAATCACTAAATTTGGCAGATTCCGCTTTCAAAGAGTTTCCTTGCCATTTGTCATTGTTTTTTCTTGTAGCTTTTTGGGTAATTTCTAATTTGAGTACTCGACTTCGTCGAGAAGTTTATTCAATTTCTTCTTTTGATTTTTTGTGTTGCTTTAAAATATTAATTGAATATTAAATCAATATCTAATTAATTCGAGGTTTTTAAATCCAAAAGCAATTTTCAATTTTGATTTTTTGGGGTTAATTAATTACATATTGATAAAATCAATATTTAATCGATAAAATAACAATATTTTAAAGCAATTTCCCATTTTCATGAATCTTCATTTTTTATTGCTTTTATCGATTTTTTCTTTGTTTTAATGGAATATTAATAGAAAATCAATATTCAATTGGAATTTTAATTTTGAATCCAAAATCGATTTAACGTTATTTTATTTTTTGTTGCATTCTGCATCTCAATTTTTTTTTAGCTTTTCCTCACGCTTTGGAATTTTAGGATTTTTGGATTTTAAGTTTTCCCAATTCATCAAAGTTTCGACGATTCCAATTTTCAAGTTTTCAATTTTCGAAATTTATCGACTAGATGTTAGCCAATTTTCGGAAGTTTAATCAATTAAATATAAAATAAAATTTCATACTTAATTGAATTTTTAATTCACTTGGCTTGAAATTAAAGTCACCGCTTTAGTCAAAATCCACGCTCGCGAATTTTCTCTCTTTAATATTCCGTGACTTATTGTGCTTCGCGCTCCAAGCGCACTTGGGCAGAGTCAAGGATTTTACTATTTTTTATTTTTCTTGACTGAGTAGGAAGTGTGCCTTGAGCGCATCTTGGCATGAGTTGAGGATTTTCATTTTTTCAATATTCCTTAACTGCCTTCATTTTGCGCTCTGAGCGCGTATAAGCAAGGGTCGGGGATTTTGTCTTTTGCCACATTCTGTGACTGCCTTAGAAATGCTCTGGGCGCATATCATGTGGAGTCGGGGATTATTGTTTGCATTGACTATCCCTTGCTTGCGTTGAAACGCGCTCCGCTGTTCTTGGAGTCCACCGTGGATGTTTCTTTTCCAAACATTCCTTTTTTTTTAACTGTCATTGAGATGAGTTGGGTGCATACAGGCTTCCATTGTGGATTGCTTTCTTTACAACGTTTCCTTCATTCATTGCCATACGCACTCATAGCACGTCCTCGGCTATCCTGTGGATCTTTTCCTTCTTGGAACATTATGAAACTACCTTCAAAATATGCTGGGCACGATTTGGAGTGCATTGTGGACTCTTACGATGAGTTTTTTCAAATATTTCATGATTGAAATGGACGGATGTTAGGCCTGTTCTCTTTTCCCGTAGCAGACAATATCCTTGTGTGTGGGGATCTTCTCGTTTATTCCTTCATTACTGCAGGTATGTGCTTAAGGCGTGTGAGGGGAACATTCACAAGAGACTCTCTCATACCCTGGCGTGGCTAAATCCGCATTCTAAGCACTTTTATTGATAGCTGTCTTTCATTCAACATTGTGCACTCGATGACTTATAAACATACTATTGCAGCAATTTGAGTTCAAAGCAAACCCGCCAAATGACTTCCTAAAAAGTTGCAACCAGGTATCCGATCAATGATGGATGCGTATGTGATTCCCTGGGCTCAATTTATGAGCCATGAATTTGATAGAAATTTCCTAAGTTACTGGTTCGAGTTCGATTCAAAGTTCGCGTTCGAAGAACCGGTTCGGAAGTTCGACAAAATTTAGAAAAAGGGTTTGGGTTTGGGTTCGGGTTCGAAAAAACATGTGAGATTTTTTTAAATATATATATATATATATATCTATATATATATATATATGAAGCCTAGAAGCATGAGTTAAAATTAGAATGTCACATAGTATCATAAAAACAACATTTAAACAACAAAAACACCATAAACTTATAATCATAGCATCATGAATCGTGATCAAATCATCATATACTTCAAGTTCAACATCAAAGATTCAAAACATTAAAACTAAAATTATCATAGCATCAAGTTCAACTGTTCAAGTATCATTGTTTCAAACTTTCAAGTTCTACTAATGAATTAAAAATGTATTAATCTTCATCTTCATCTTCATCTTCAACATTAGTTGACTCAACAATAGAGCTAAGGCCAATGGGATCAGCAGCAGCAACAATAGTATTGGCATCAAAATTTACAAAATCGTCAAGTGCCAACCGAGAAGTGGAAGCATCCAAGTCCGCAACCTCTGCATTTACATCCCACCTCTTCATGTCCCCTTCTTTGTATAATTTAGTCTTGTGTGAGAGAAGATGCAAGTTGTAATGCACAAATGCCAAGTTCTCTGCTCTTTTTGATTGCAATCTATTGGGCTTCACTAAGTGGATGAAAGAATATGTGCTCCAATTTCTTTCCGATGCAGATGAACTAGCAACCTATGAAGACAAGACAAGGTAAACAATTAAAATAAAATTATAAAAATTACTTGCTAGTCATCAAGATAAAGTAAATTAAAAATAAAACTTACTTGTGATATAATTTTTATTGCAAGGGACTGCAATGTTTGGAATCTTTGGCCATGGAGGTACCACCAACTATGAGCATCCTTCCTAAACCGATGACGAAGAGCATCATTACTTAGACCTCTTGCATTCACAAACTCTATGAACTCATCTGTAATCATATCTCTCATATCATCATTAGGAAAGAGTCTTTCAAATGATGCCTTGTATCCATCAGACACTTCTAAATCTCTATAGGGTGGTAGCCTTCCTTGTAGATCAAGATATTGGTTGCTATAATATTTGGGCGTCAATGCATAGGCCAGCAAATGTAGAGGTGTGGTCATTTTGCTCCATCGTTCTACAATAATTGCTTGCAATTGTTTGAAAGGGGTCTCTTCGGGATCTTGCTCTTTTTCATTTACAATTTGCTTGATCTTCTCAAGCGTTGAGTCTATGCCATCATAGTTCTCTCCAAGGCAAGGCCTATCCATGTCAGCGTACCTAAGCATGCTCATAATGGGCTCAGTGAACTGAATGATATATTCCACACGTTCCCACCATATGTCATCCAATATTCTTCACTTTATTGAAGCTGCCCTCTCACTGTTGCTTTGCTTCCATATATCCCAATTGTCGCTGATTACCATATTGCAAACTGCCTCTTTCACTTGCACAAGTCGTTTCAACACGATTAAATTTGATGCAAAACGAGTTTCGGCAACCTGTAACATAAATTAGAGCAAAAAAATACAACTATTAGATACGTGCTTTATAAAAGAATACACATTACACAATAAAAAAAATAAAAATCAGAAATTGTAAGATACTAATTTTTAAAAAAAATTCAATTACCTTCAGTAACTCCAAACATGAGAACATTCTGAATATTCCTTGAGTCATGTGATGGTTTGTGATGAACATCTGGATGTCCTCAGCCTCTGCATACACCTCCTTGATCCACCCAATTGTGTTCCCAATCTTTTGTAGCATAAGATTGAGTGAATGGACTGAACAAGGTGTCCAAAAGATATGCTAATATCGCTCTTCAACCAAGAAACCAGCAGCTCTACAATTCTTTGGGTTGTCTGTTATGACTTGGACAACATTAATAGCACCCACTTGTTTAATGGCAGAGATAAGAATATTAGCAATAAATTGCCCATCTTTTACTTGTTCTTCACAATCCACCGCTTTCAAAAATATTGCCCCTTTAGGGGACACCGCTAGGACATTGATCAAGGGACGGTTTCTAGCATCTTTCCACCCATCTGAAACAATTGTTACCCTTGTCTCGATCCATGAATCCTTTATGGGCTTCAATTGATCATCAGTCCACTTGACCTCTTGATCCAACAAGGTGGTTCATATTTTCTCAAAACCGGGGCCCTGATACCCTCTTGGAGCTTTATTGGCACTTTTCAACATCTGTCTCCAATATGGAGGCGAGCAACATTTGGAAGACAACCCATTTGCAAACAAGCATCTTCCCACATCAATGTCAGCAATTTCTCGACTTTAATTTTGAAATGCAGTTTCTAGTGGTCCCTTTCTTTTATGTGTAAGGCCAAGGGGTTCTTTTTCAGTCACACGGGTAGCTGTTGTAGTAAAAAAGGGGTGGTCTTCTATCACAACATATGTGGGGGGTTGTGTTACCCTTGCTTTTTTTTTACTTTTACTTCTATTGCCAATGCCATCAGTTGAAATTTGCCTACATTCTTCTCTCTCTTTTGCTGCCTCATGCTCTTCAATATACTTTAGTACAGTTTCATTGGGTACAAGTACACCTCTTTTTTCAGGGCATTTCTTGACTCCTCTACCAGAGTATCCACACAAATGGCCTGCTATACGAAAATATGAGCTATTTCTTTCTACATCACAACCCCTACATTTCCAACGGAATGCACCACCTGCAGGAAGGGCTCCTATAATATCAACATGTTTGCACAAAGGAGAATCAGAGTTGGGTTCTATTCTTTGTTCGGTATTGCCTACCGAGGATGAGGTAGATGCCATTGTAGTTTCTTTTCCTATGGGAAGAAATTTCAAACTGTATACATATTTATTATTCAATATAAAACTTAAAAGTTTAAAGTTTAAAAGCAAGAGAATGAAAAATTATTGAAAAAATGGCTAATATGAAATATCTTATGGAGAATGAAAGAGAAATTAAAAAACTAAAAAACTTAAACAAAAACAAAAAACAAATGAAACAATAACTTACCTCTACTCATTGTATGCTTGCAAAGGTGTACATATGAGACACAAACTCTTGAAGAAAGCTCACAAACCAATCTTCCAACTCCTTGCACAATCAAGAACTTGCTCTTTTGCTCTTGCTGAAGTCAAATAGCCTACTTGCACACAACAAATGATAATGAGAAGCACAAATTAGCCTTTCATAACGAACTTTTAGGGTTTCAAATGCCAAAAAAATTTAAAATTTTGCAAATTCCATCAGTTAAGTGACATCCAAGAAGCGAAGTTTGCCCAAGTTCGTTCGGGGTTCGAAAATTTTGGTTTTGGTCCGCCCGGGTTTGCCCGTTCGGGCAACCAGTTCGAACTAGGTCCGAAAAATCGAACCCTCCCTGGACCCACAAGCGAACTGGACCCGGACCACGGACTAGTTCGCACCTAGGCCAGTTCGTAGGGGTCTAGGGCGAACCATGGTAACTTAACAAATTTCTTTTATTTCAGCGATGATGCACTCGCATAGATCAATAGACTCTCTACCTAGGACAGGATCCAAGTGTGCATGAAAGCTTTTGTGATGTTGAATGCTAAGTTACCGAGTTCACCCCTAGACCACTCCAGACCGGCCCGGGTACGAATTGGTCCGTGGTTTGGCTCCGGTTCGCCTGTGGGTCCGGGCAGGGTTTGAAAATTCAAACCCAGTTCGAACTGCAGGCCCGAATGATTGAACCCAAGCGGACCACTTCCAAAAATCACAAACTCGGGCGAACTGTGCCGAATTTTGAGGCTTGGACGTCACTTAAGTGACAACGTTTGCAAAATTTTATATGTTTTTGACATCAGGAATCCTAAAAGGTGGTTATGAAAGGCTAATTTTTGCTTCTCATTCTCATTTGTGGTGTGCAAGTAGGTTACTTTGACTTGAGCAAGAGCAAAAGAGCAAGTTCTTGGTAGTGCAAGGAGGAGTTGGAAGATTGGTTTGTGAGCTTTCTTCAAGAGTTTGTGCCTCGTACGTACACCTTTGCAAGATTACAATGAGTAGAGGTAAGTTCTTGTTTCATTTGTTTTTTGTTTTTGTTTAAGTTTTTTATTTTTTTTATTTCTCTTTCATTCTCCATGAGATCTTAGTCATTTTTTCTATAATTTTTTATTTTCTTGCTTTTAAACTTTAAACTTTTAAGTTTTATATTGAATAATGAATATGTATACAATTTGAAAATTTCTTCCCATAGGAAAAGGAACTACAATGGCATCTACCTCTTCCTCAATAGGCAATACCGAACAAAGAATAGAACCCCACTCTGATTCTCCTTTGTGGAAACATGTTGATATTATAAGAGCCCTTCCAGGAGGTGGTGCATTTCATTGGAAATGTAGGGGTTGTGATGTAGAAGGAAATAGCTCATATTTTCATGTGGTAGGCCATTTGTGTGGATACCCTAGTAGAGGAGTCAAGAAATGCCCTGGAAAAAGAGGTGTACCTATACCCAATGAAACTGTACTAAAGTATATTAAAGAGCATGAGGCAGCAAGAGAGAGAAGAACGTAGGCAAAGTTCAATTGATGGCATTGGCAATAGAAGTAAAAGTAAAAAAAAGAAAGGGTAACACAACCCCCCACAGATGTTGTGATAGAAGACCACCCCTTTTTTACTACCTCAACTAATCGTGAGCTTGAAAAAGAACCCCTTGGCCTTACACACAAAAGAAAGGGACCAGTAGAAATTGCATTTCAAAATCAAAGTCGGGAAATTGCCGACATTGATGTGGGAAGGTGCTTGTATGCAAATGGGCTGTCTTTTAATGTTGCTCGCTCTCCATATTGGAGATAGATGTTGAAAAGTGCCAATGAAGCTCCCAGAGGGTATCAGGGCCCTGGTTTTGAGAGAGTACAAACCACTTTGGTTGATCAAGAGGTCAAGTGGATTGATGATCAATTGAAACCCATTAAGGATTCATGGATTGAGACAAGGGTATCAATTGTTTCAAATGGGTGGAAAGATGCTAGAAACCATCTCTTGATCAATGTCCTAGCGGTGTCCCCTAAAGGGGCAATGTTTTTGAAAGCGGTGGATTGTGAGGGACAAGTAAAAGATGGGCCATTTATTGCTAATATTCTCATCTCTGCCATTGAACAAGTGGGTGCTAGTAATGTTGTCCAAGTCATAACAGTTAACACAAAGAATTGTAGAGCTGCTGGTTTGTTGGTTAAAGAGCGATATAAGCATATCTTTTGGACACCTTGTGCAGTCCATTCACTCAATCTTATGCTACAAAAGATTGGGAACACAATTGAGTGGATCAAGGAGGTGTATGCAAAGGCTAAGTACATCCAGATGTTCATCACAAACCATCAGATGACTCAAGGAATATTCAGAATGTTCTCACGTTTGGAGTTATTGAAGGTAAGTGAACTTGAACTGAAGTTAGTAATTTAATTTTAAAAAAAACCAATATCTTACAATTTCTGATTTTCATTTTTTTATTGCGTAATGTGTATTCTTTTATAAAGTATGTACCTAATAGCTGTTTTTTTTGCTCTAATTTATGTTACAGGTTGCTGAAACTCATTTTGCATCAAATTTAATCGTCTTGAGACTACTTGTGCAAGTGAAAGAGGCACTTTGCAATATGGTAATCAACAACAATTGGGCTATATGGAAGCAAAGCAATAGTGAGAGGACAGCCAAAATAAAGAGAAGGATATTGGATGACTTATGGTGGGAACGTGTGGAATATATCATTAAGTTCACCGAGCCCATTATGAGCATGCTTAGGTACGCTGACATGGATAGGCCTTGCCTTGGAGAGATCTATGATGGCATAGACTCAACACTTGAGAGGATCAAACAAATTGTAAATGAAAAAAAGCAAGATCCCGAAGAGACCCTCTTCAAACAATTGCAAGCAATTATTGTAGAACGATGGAACAAAATGACCACTCTACATTTGCTTGCCTATGCATTGACGCCCAAATATTATAGCAACCAATATCTTGATCTACCAGGAAGGCTACCACCCTATAGAGATTTAGAAGTGTCTGATGGATACAAGGCATCATTTGAAAGACTCTTTCCTGATGATGATATGAGAGATTTGATTACGGATGAGCTCATAGAGTTTGTAAATGCAAGAGGATGCTCTTCGTCATCAGTTTAGGAAGGATGCTCATAGTTGGTGGTACCTCCATGGCCAAAGATTCCAAACATTGTAGCCCCTTGCAATAAAAATTATATCACAAGTAAGTTTTATTTTTAATTTTTTTAAAAAAAATTAGCTTACCTTGTCTTGTCTTTACAGGTTGCTAGTTCATCAGCATCAGAAAGAAATTGGAGCACATATTCTTTCATCCACTTAGTGAAGCGCAATAGATTGCAATAAAAAAGAGCAGAGAACTTAATATTTGTGCATATCAACTTGCCTCTTCTATCACACAAGAGTAAACAATACAAAGAAGGGGACATGAAGAGGTGGGATGTAAATGCAGAGCTTGTAGACTTGGATGCTTCCACTTCTTTTCTTGCACTTGATGATTTTGAAGATTTTGACGCCAATACTATTGTTGTTGCGGCTGATCCCATTGGCCTTAGCTCTATTGCTGAGTCAACTAATGTTGAAGATGAAGATGAAGATTAATACATTTTTAATTCATTAGTTGAACTTGAAAGTTTGAAACAATGATACTTGAACCTGATGTTATGATTTAGTTTTAATGTTTTGAATCTTTGATGTTGAACTTGAAGTATATGATGGTATGATCACGATTCATGATGCTATGATTATAAGTTTATGGTGTTTTTGTTGTTTAAATGTTGTTTTTATGATACTATGTGACATTTTAATTTTAACTCATGCTTCTAGGCTTCATAAATATATATATATATATATATATATATATATATATATATATATCTATATCTATATCTATATATATATATATCTATATCTATATATATATATATATATTTTTTTTTTAAAAAGATTTTTACATGTTTTTTCTAACCCAAACCCAATCCCCTTTTCAAAATTTTGTTGAACTTGCGAACCGGGTCTTTGTACCTGAACTTGGAATCGATCTTGAACCGGTAACTTAGGCTGAATGAAATAGGGGCTTGATCACAACTACCACCTCTTGATTGGTACAAAAAAAGCTTAAGAGACTGCCAACAGAGCTATCAAGACGAGCAAACAAAAAAGGGGGCAAGCAAACAAAGAAAGAACAGGGGCCCCATCACTGATGGGCGAGGTGTGACAAACGTCACAAGTTACAACACATCCCAACCAGAATTGATTTCTCCATAAGAGGGTTTTTGGAGAGCTCATGAAGAATTGGGGAAAAATTGAAGTCAAGTCATAATAAAAACCACTTTCCCTCTCAAATATAAAATTGCTTAATCCAATCAATAAAATATAATTCCACCCAAGATAAAATGTCAAGATAAACTTTTAAAATATAAAAGCCAACATTAATAATTCGGCTTAGAACATGGTTGGCCATATTTTTTACTCCATTTTACCCATCGTCAGGGATACTATAGGCACACTCATATTTGTGAAGCAAGTTGGAGTCAATGCCTGGTACCTGCCATCACTCAAACACTACATTTCGAATGTACCAGATCACATGTACATAAATAACTGAGGCACATAAAACATCATCATCAAATAATGGAAATTCATCAAAGGGAACTTTAGGAGCTTAATCATTCTTTGAATGTTATAACACCGCCCCATCTCACATAAAGTCATCCTCTATCTCAATGCATCAATTATCGTTCATTAACAATAATTATTGACAATAATCTTTAAGTAACATGAGGTATCAGAAGAGATCATCAACTTACATTGATTATTATTTAACAATGATAATAGTAACAATCATAACCTTACCCAAGCCAACATGCTAAGTATCGTTAATCATCAGCAATAACATGAAATCTCATTTAGGATCATTAATTAACATTAACATAATCAATCATCGAATGTTACCATAAATGATGAAAATCATTAACTAGTATCAACATCATCTAATTAGCATCAATGAGCAAATGTTAGATCCTCGGAACAGGTTGCTTGCAATACTTGCTCAACCATAATATATCAGTGGCAGCAAATCAGCACTCATCATGAAATCAAGAGCAATGCCACAAGACCATCATACCATCTATGCAAGTAAATATAATCAGACATCACAATAGAGCTATTTCACATATAAGGTCATCACTGCGGTCACAAGTATAATTTGTTATCCACATCAGTTTTATCATCCCAAGAACAGAAAGGATATTACAATAGATAGATGCATAACCAGCATACCAATATCAAGATAATGAACAGTCATACAGTAACCAATGACAAGGTCTGTCTTGGTCCAGCACCACTGCATAATCCAAATCATCGAATAGGCACAATCACAACATGGTCCAACATGGTCCAACATCACATACCCATCCACAGGGTCACAAAGAAGAAGGCATACATACAGGAGGGGCACTACATTTGCGTGGCGTTTCAGGAGCTCAGGGCCAACCTTCATTTTAGGAAGGGTTCCTATTTTTAGGAAGAGACTGACAATTTGCCTATTGATCACCCGGAGCTTGTGGAGCCTTGTAGGGTCTTGTTGAGCCATTTCAGATGTTGAGACACAGTTTCCTAATTTTTAGGAGATTGGGAGGTAGTCTATTATTTTTGGACATCACCACAAGGCCAAGTGCATCATCAGTTTTCAGCTGAGAAGGTCAGGTGGATGGTTTTAGAATAAATTTAAAATATTAAAGTATTAACTTTAATGTTTTAATTAAATAAAATAAAGTACTTTATTATAAAGTTACATTATGAGGAAATAAAATTGACACTTGAATAATATGATAAAAGTCACATTTTAATGCTAAAATAAGTGAATTTAAGTTACATTTTAATTTCCTAGAGGTAGATGCTACATTGTAGGAGTGAATAATTAAACATTAAAATGGGAAATGTTTTATTAAAAATTAAAATAATTGCAACCCTAACAGTGGCATTAGGGTTTGCGGAAAATAAAAGAGAAATTGGGGTTTTCATATGACATCTTTTGGAAATTATTTTTTCAAATTCATCTTTCGCATTGCAAAGCTCTTGGAGCAAGGGTTTGGCAGGAGTTATTTGTGAAGACTAAATCCATCATAAATCTGAATGTTTGTAGGTGTGGAAGATCACCCAAGGGCATAATTTACAGGTGGTTTCACATAGGCATTGCATTGGGCTTCAAAGCAATTCATCATTTCTACAAGGGATTTTACAGGCTGTAGGAAAAAATAGGGTAATCGTTTTCAAATTGTCTGGAGGGCAGATTTGATAGGGTTATTTGCTGATTTATTAGTTTGGAGGCATTGATTGAAGGCAAGATCATTTACTACTCGAGCCGTACCATCCCCAGACTGATTGTACCATTCTTGCGTGCAAGTTTAATATTCCAAGGAGTTGCGTGAGTTTATAGAGCAGATTCAGATCAGGAATTCACCATAAAATAAGATCGTACAATCTCAACCAGCAGTAGGCCTTTCATCAGCAAATTATCAATTTCCAGATTGGCGCTGGCTTTGGGATGTTTGGCACTGCAAGGCATTGGAAGGAATCTGGGTATGACTCCGTTTCAGAATCATTGAGATGTTGATTGTTTCCGCTAAAGAATGATGAAATCTGCAGTTATCATATGCTGATGTGTATTGTCTGAAATGTGGCGTTGGAATTTGGGAATTTTTCAAAAATTACATTTCTTGCAATTGAAAACTTTGAGTTTGTTTAGCCTTTTTATTAGTTAGCTTTCATAAATTATTCCTTATTATTTTCTGGCCTTATTTTTCATTATATTTTTAAAAAAACCCAAAAATAAAATCAGAAAACTTCAAAAACACAAAATCAGAGAAAAATAGAAAAAAAATTAGAATTGCATATTCAGATCAGGGGTGGGATATTGTTGTTCCTAATTTTTGTTGTTAGAAATACATGTCTTGCCTACTTGCACTTGCAATGGTCCTCTCAAGACCTGATTTTGGCTTATTATTTTGCGTTTTCATTGTGTTTTGAAATTGAGTTACCTTTGGCTTAAGTCGGATCGGGTTTTGAAAATGTTTTTACAAGTTTATAATTACAAGTAAAGATGTTATGCTTTTAAGTTAAACATATAAATATTTGCAAACCGGAATATAAACCCCTAAATGCAAGTTAAGTCATTTTTACTTGTCATTTAATCATTTAAGAAGTTGCAAAGTGTTATTTCAAACCCAAAATTACAAATAACTTGATTTTTAAAACATTTTATAAACTTGTATTGTGTAATGAAACCCAAAATTTCTTTTTAAGTTTGTTACCATGTTATAGTAGTTATACAATATGAAGATTGGATTTTTAAGCTCATATTGCAAATTTTAATATTTTAAAACTTGTAATTTGTGAAATGAGACCCAAAATATACTTACCTAGTGGTTTTCGGGCTTCATTGTTAAAAATACAGGTTCAATGGCTTTTATAAAGCTTGAAACGTGGTCTTCCAAACCGGAACAGAGAGATTGTTGATGATTTTGCCACTATAAATTTGTGATTTACCTACTAGAAATCTGTTTTTAATGGATTTGCATTTATCAATGATGATTTCGTTCTATGTTTGAACTAAAACTCTTCCCATGGACGTGTTTTACCTCCTACGCATTTCAAGTACATTTTTTAGTTTTTTAGGTCACGTATTTTGGCATTTGAACACTTGGAAGGCCTGCGAGTTATGTATGACGCGTTTGCAATCTTTTACAATCATTTTTCTTGCTCTAAACTATGTATGGAGTTATGCTTTTATGCAATGTCTGTGTTTTTTTATTAAAGATCATAGTCGTTATTGCTTGATCATGGTCATTTTTGGCAAAAACCATATAGGTTTTATAATAGATTTAACTTTGTGTCTTTGTTCAAACACTATGGTCATTTTTGTTTAGTTTCATAGTTGTTTTTGCATTTTCTCCATTTTCAAGCTCTACGTTAGGGTTTGTATATATGATGTTTTGTTAACAATGGATTTTGTATATAAAATCATGGACAATTTTGCAGTTTTTCATCATTTTTCTTTGCGCTTAGGGTTTATATGGTGTTGTTTTGATTAAAAAACGGGTCTCTACATGCTGTTATGTTTGAGGTCGATTTCCAAAGTTGATGACCTTTGAAGACCTGGAACATAACTTTTAGATGGCTTTACTTCCCTTTCAACATCATTGTTGTAACTGTAACTCAAGATTCATATTATATGGGATGGTGAAATTGGCTTTCACTTCATGCCTTCATATGGCATTCCATGGATTTTTTGCTGACATGATACTTTTATCAAGTTCTAGAAGTGCATCAGACGATAATAATGCAACCCTTCTTGTTTTCACAAATCCATGCCATTTGCAAGCATATGACAAGGTTACCATATTAGAGGTTTCACGTAGCTCAGAGGAAGAAAGGTGTTCCATTCCTTCCTAGTTTGTTGTTGTACAAGCACCATTTGTTGGACCACGTGTATCAAGGCAACATTTGTGCTTATACCTAAGAATGTAAACACTTCTTAGTTACAACAAACCATGAAATCACTAGATCATCTAATTTCCCTCTGGATGCAAAGTAGCTTGTCACTAGGGGAATTCATGCATCATCATCATCATTTGAGAATAGCATGAATCTAGAAACGATCTATCAGGATTGAAATGAAAATGGGTTTGTTAGAGTTTGGGGATTCTTCAGTGCCATTTTTATGCCTTCTTTGCTTTATAGAAAATAAGACACAAACTATCACTTTACTTGAAGGTTATTAGTGAAGATGTGAAGCAAATTCATGTTTTTAAATGGAAAAGAAGTTTCCAATGTGTTGCAATATGTTATTTTCCTTCTGCAAGTGGTACTCGCCTAAGTATTGCTTTAGAAGGTGATTTGGTTTCAGTCATCAATCTGGATTCATTCATTATTTTGATCCATAGTAACTGCTCAATGGATAAGAATATAAAGACTATCTTAGAAATGATCTACAGGGCTTGACATGAAAATGGGTTTGTTAGAGTTTGGGGATGCTTCAATGCCATTTTTATGTCTTCTTTGCTTTATAGGAAATAAGACACAAACTCTCACTTTACCAGAAGGTTATTAGTGAAGATGTGAAACAAATTCATGTTTTTAAATGGGAAAGAAGTTTCCAATGTGTTGCAATATGTTCTTTTCCTTCTGCAAGTAGTACTCGCCTAAATATTTCTTTTGAAGGTGATTTGGTTTCAGTCATCAATCTGGATTCATTGATTATTTTGATCCATCGTAACTACTCAATGGATAAGAATATAAAGACTATTTTAATGATAATGAAGACAGATGCAGCATCAAAGGATTTGCCACCTTCCCCAACACAAGAAAAATCAATGGCTTCATGGTTGATGGACACAAATGGGTTTGAGAAAGGATGTTCACATCCAAACAGATATGTTCCCATACTCTAGACATCTTACCTCAGCTATGCAAAGAGAACTTCCCGTAAAGAACTAGTACTACCCTAGGAGATGGAAGAATGTTTTCCCAAATTGAACACAAAAGTACAAAAAGGGGTCTTCCCCTCACTTGTAAGTTGCATCAAGCTTGTTCTTCTCCCCAATGTGCAAGTTTGGGTTGCAAAATGAATGAAGGTTCTTCCTAAACTCGTGTTATCTTTTCTAAGATCCAAATTATTCGATCATATTGATAATTTTGGGTTTTGGAAACATTATTGCATATTTTACACATGCAATATAATAGTTCCTCCCACGTTCTTCCCAAATTTGTAATGGATCTTCCAAGACCTGAATTTGGCCTTAAAAGACATTTTACACTTGTAAAATATATAGTACCTCCCACTACTTTCAGTTGATCCTCCAAAACCCGAATTTGGATTAAAATGCACTAAAAAGTCACTTCAAATCGGGTCTCTAAGACCCGATTACAAGTGCAAGTTGCAAGTACTTCCCCTATATATGTAAAGTGCAACAAGATCTTCCCATTTGCAAATGAAATACCCATGTTCTTCCCAGCTTGTGAGGTACTTCGCAAAATCTGAAATTCACTTGTGATCCCATTTTTGGGCGTCTCTTGATTTCTTCCCTTGGTCTTGTTTGCACACATGATCTACCCAATCAACAAATCAAGGCATGGGCCTTATTTTGCAAGTAGGGTCCAAGACTAGAGAATGACACAGTAGAGGAATGCTACAAGTTGGCTATGAAAGATGAGGAAAAGTTGCAGAGAAGGCAAGATAGACAAGGAAGGGGCAAAGGAAACACTAGTAGAGGAAGAGGCACAAGGCAGACCCATGAAGACCAAGTGGACACAAGCAAAGGCAAAGACCAAGTTCTTGATCAAAGAGGTAGATTCAGAGGTTCAAGAGGCAAAATTGATGGAGGTAGAAGTTCAAATGTGTTTTCAGGTAGATGTTACAATTGTAATGAGTTTGGGGATCCAACATTTAAGTGTCTTGAGAAGCAGGGTTCTACATCAAGTGGAGGTGAAAGGAGAAGTGAAAGAAGGGCTCAAATAGTGCTAGAAGATGGAGATGAAAGTATACACTCTCCTAGTCATGTTTATGTTTCAAAGTTGGGGAAGCATTGCTGCTGAGAAGAACACTCTTGAAGACATCCTAGGACAAGGAGATGACACAAAGAAGAGCACTGTTTAGGATCAACTGCAAATACAAAGGTAAGATATGCAAGGTAGTGATAGATTTTGGTGAAACTGACAATATGGTGTCTAGTGAAATGGTAGACAAATTCAAACTAGAAAGAGTTCCTCATGCAACACCATATGGAGCCTCTCGGGTGAATGATAATCAATCAATCTTGGTAAATGAGCAAGCATTTGTTGAGTTTCAGATTGGTGGATATAGAGATAGGGTTCTTTGTGACATTTTACCTATGGATTGTTGCCATCTACTTCTTGTAAGGCCATGGCAATTTGATATGCAATCACTTTATGATGGTAGGGAGAATGCTTACACCATTAGGAAGGATGAGAAGACTTTTGTATTTGTTGGCATTACCTGTAAGGATGCAACCGGTAAAGAGACCACCGGTAATACTAAGTGGTGTTGTCATTGATGTCTATGATAAGAATGTCCAAATGCCAGGGAACCGGTGACATAGTGTTGAGCAAAGTGAAGTCCAACAATGCACTTGAACAGAGTACTCGATGTAGTACTAACTGTTCAGAGTTGGTGACCAGTGAAGACAATGATCGGAGAGAACAGAGAAGTGACTGGTGAAGACAGAGACCAGAACACTGCATAAGAAAAGGTGTAAACCTGCCTATAGTGATTGTTAAGATATCATTGAGACCAGTGTATGTCTATTATTTGTTGAGACCGGTGAAAGGCATAGTTTACCAAAGATTCTTTGACTGTGTTTTGTTGCATAAATCATGGAGGATTTTCTATTAAGGGAAAGTATGTGACACACATCTGATGTTTCCTTTAAAGACTGAAACACAACTAGATGGTGGATTCATGGAGGATTTTCTATTAAGGGAAAGTATGTGACACATCTAATGTTTCCTTTAAAGACTGAAACACGACTGGATGGTGGATTCACAAGAGATCTTTATGGGGATCGCAACGACAAAGAGCGGGGAAGATCTTTTGAAATTGAATTTGAGCAGTTTGCGCTTCTTTCTCTCAACTGTATAGCTGTCCTATGCTCTATAGGAAGTGTATATATTCTTCAGTTAGAAGAGAGAATCATTTGCCATCATTCTGCCAAGAAGAAAGAGTGAAATAGTACGCTGATCAAAGCTACTGTAAAAAAAGGGAAAAGTAGAAGAGAAGAAGAAAAGGAAGAGAGTGTGCAAGGAAGCACAGTAACCTTAGGAGAGCATACCAGTGGTGCCTGGTGGTGACTCTTAGTGAGTGAAACAGTGATCTTATCAGGCTTTACAAAACCATTTCAAAAGATCAACCTTTCTATTGCTCTCCAACAATTGCAATAGCGAAATCCCAATATCTGGGTGGACATTAATAGGTCCCTTGTACTAAATCAATTAACCGGGTGACATCTAGTTGATGTTTTAAAGTCCTCTAACAAGGCAGGCTTTAACAAGCCTTATTCAAAATCTTTTAACCGGATCGCACCTAACAGTGCGTTTGTAATCCTTTAACATGGAAGGCTCTTCACAGGGCGCACTTCAAAAGAGTGTGAAATTTGTGAGTTCCAACTCACACTGTGGTTTTCTCCCAATTTGGGTTTCCGCGTGATATGTCTGGTGTTCTATGCTGCTGTGATTTTGTGTTGTTAATTTCCTTTATAGGATATGTTTTGCATGCGGTAATAGTTAGTTGATCTAAGAGTGACTTCGAGTTTTATTGGGTGCTGATTCGCCCGTCCCCTCTCAGCACCGGTTGGGACTATCAATATTAACCCCATTGCAGGAGAATGATGGAGCAAAAGTCAAGGCAGCAAAACTCATCCCGTTTGGCAAGGAGTATATGAATTTTGATGAAGAACACCATGAGGAGTATACAACCACTCCCGGGTTTGAAGATGCTAGGATGGTGAGTGATTCAGTTTTGAGGAGAAGAGGTAATGCTTTGATGCCAAGTACAGATGAAGGGCAGGTTAAGAATACATTGCTTGAGACTAGGCAAGGGTGGTTAAAGAACCATGATGTAATCTTAATAGGAACAATGCCTTGTTCCTTGGTTCCAAAAAGGGATAGTGGACAGACCTTTCTTGACAAGGAGGTTTGTACATCTGATAAAGAAGAGGCTCTTGGAGTAGAAAATCTGAAGACAGAGATGAAGGCTAAAAGAGGAGTGAGTAGGT
Source organism: Chamaecyparis obtusa (assembly GCA_027943335.1). Classification (NCBI taxonomy): domain Eukaryota; kingdom Viridiplantae; phylum Streptophyta; class Pinopsida; order Cupressales; family Cupressaceae; genus Chamaecyparis; species Chamaecyparis obtusa. Next base: position 422,325 of record BSBK01002154.1, on the reverse strand, counting down.
GTGAGTGGCAGGGACAAAAGGATGAGTTCAAGTGGGTTTCAATACTCAAGAGGAGGACAGTCCAACACAAGGATGCCAAAGACATATTTGCAGGTACGAAGGTGAGTTTTCCATCAGTTTCAGATGAAGAAAAGGCCAGATGGCAGCCATCAAGTCGGTTTGAGTAGAGGAGGGCATTGCTTGGTGGTAACAAATCTCACAATGCAAAGCAGAATACAAGTTTTCAATACCTGACTCAGTGGAAGGGAATACCACATAAGGAAGCACTTGAGGAGCAGAAAGAGGATGTGATCAAACATGAAGGGTGCAATAAAGTCCTCAAGGGGATTTGAGTTTCTGTTTTACCCGGGTGTATGGTGCAGGGGCACCCAATGTGATCATGACTCCATGAGGCAAGTTTGAGTATTTTGATGTTTTGTGTCATGTTGATGTCTTAAAATAAGGTCCCATAGACCATTTGTAAGGTTTTTGGATTCAAGTTAAGGAGTCATGTTGAGTAGTGGGTCAATATGGGCAATTGTCAAATGTGGATTCTATGGTGTGCAAACACGAAAAAAGGTCCATTTGACCTTATTAGGTGTGTTTGGGGTATTTAGAAGTCATATCAGGTCTATTTAGGTAGTTTTGTGAGCAATGTGCAAAAGTTGCTAAACAACTTAACAACTTTGCAATATTGTCATGTTGCAATTTTACACAAAATAAAAGGGGAATGGTCATGAAGTTCAAAAGTTAGTTGGGGGAGTTGGGATTTCGGTTTTTAAGAGTCCTTCAACAATGTAATGTCCCTCCAGATTGACAAGAGAGGGATTGCATGTAAGAAAAAATAAGAAACAATCAAATGAAATGGGACTGTTACACGTTTTTGCCTATCTGTGACTGTAGCAGTGAGTTGTATGGATTTGTATGATGCTATTTCGGTCTGCACTTGTTTGTGGAATGTAGAATATTGAATTATCTTTCATTTGGAACCAGTTTCACTGATTTTAATGAAGTATCAAGCAAGATATTCATTTTTATTTGCTCTCGGGTATGAAACCCTGATCAATGAGGGTTCGTGTATAAAATTAGTAGTTTCTACTCTTTCCACTGTTCAAATTCTCTATAAATTGGGTGACTGAAGGTTTAAAGAGTGTATTTGATAATTCTGATGTTTGCAGGCGTGAAGGATGATGTTGTGGGCTATATGATGATGCCCTAGTCTGATTTTTCTTGACAATTGGGCTTATTTTGACTAGTTTCAAGAGGGGTTTGAAGTAGGGCGATAAATTGGCCTTCCCAATTGTTGAATCTTGGTGTTTTGGTCCACTTGTATCCTGTCCAAGCCTTGAGAATGCAGATTGGAGGTTTGGTGTCAAAAATCTTAAGGTTGCTTTGAAAAGGAGACCTAATTAGGCCTAGTCCGTATGAAATCAGACTTAATTTGAAACCCTTGTTCCCAAACAACCCTAACATGATTTCACATATGTTTTGTAACTCAAAATGGGTATCCAAAAATTTGCTCACCTTGTGGAGATCGTACGTAAATGAAGAGTTATGGCAGTTTTGTCTCTGGACAGGGCTACTAGAAACTAGGACAGTTTGTATGGAGGGTGTAACAGTTTGAATGACTAGTGCTTTTGAGGGTTGCCAAAGGTGTCTATGGGTTGTAAATGATTCACCTAAGATGTTCCCAAGGTTGGTAAGGTCTTGTGCATTAGTGTATCAACCATTTGGTGTTTGTAGCCCTTAGGGTATAGAGCCATTGTGAAGAATTGAATGAAGGGTTTGGTGAAAGACCAATGTGTCATGAGTACATTTGTTCCTACTGTCATGATGTATCAATGAGTCATTCTTGCAGTGTTACCTTGTCATGTATACTACCTTGGGTTGGCTCATATTGGATAGGTGAGTTGGGAGAAAGATCTCCCTTATTGAATCACATCATTTGTTCATCCCTTGGGATTTTGTAGTTTTCCATTTCCATCACCTTCCTATGCATCATTTTATTCAAGAGGGATTTGAACTCAATCTTGCAGACTTTGAGCTGCATATTGCGTTCAGAGATATAATCTGGTCTCAGATTTGGTCTTGCAGACTTTGAGCTGCTTATCAAGTCCAGAGACTAACATAGAACACTCAAGCAAGGAAATAGCTTGCAGTCTTTGTGTTGCTGTATTTTTTGTGTTTGTGTATGCAAGGTGAAATGCGTGTTGGAGACTTTGAGCTGCATGTGTGTTTCATTCTTGTCATCAAAATCTCATAAGGAGTCATGGAAAGACTTTGAGCTTAGGTGAACTCCTTCGTTACTAAAGGTTTCTAGTACGCTGAAGGTTATTCTTACATCTAATCTTCTGTTTTTTGGGATTATTGCTCGAACTGATACTTTGTAAGGAAATTACACTGTCAATAAAGGATTGCGTTGTGAAGGTAACATCTATTCTGAAATAAGAGATTAGGAAGAATGTAATGCCCTATTTTAGCTTAGTGTAAATAAAAGTAGTTAAACATTTTGTGGACTCGAGTAGCAATAAGAATGGGGAGCCTTCCCTTAATTAGGAGAGACTGTGTGTCACATGCTGTGGTTGGAACCACTGTTTTGCAATTGATCCTTAAAACTATCGGTTGCAAAATATCCACCCAACAGATATTACATGTCTCCTTAAGTTAAAACTTGGGAAATAGGGACAATTAACTCACATTCAATTGCAAGAGACTTCTTCCAAAAGTCTCTAACAACACTTAAAATGGTGGTAATTGATACTACACAATGCAAGAATGGCAGATTATAATTCACAATTGTTACCACTTAGAATATGATGATATAAGAACAAATATAACTGCTATCTCTGATGGATGAATTATATGTATTGAAAGATGATCTTGATGATTAGTACAGTTAAATGAATTGTGCAATCAATGTTAAAGTAAAGTATGGATAGAGTATCTCTGCTGTTATTGATATGGTTGATAATAATTGTGCAAGGATGATTTCTGATCTGCAATGGTGGAGTTTACTCCGCTATTTCTGATATGGCAATGTAGAGTATGCTACAAGATATCTCTCAATTGCTTGTAGCCTTTTCTGGTATATCGATGTTAATATGCTTTTTGTCTCTTCTCAATTGCTTATGATGATGATGGAGATTTGTTGTTTCTGATTAAGCCTTTTAAATTATGCAATGATCTCCTCAATATAGCTTATAGCAATAAGGTAATTGCTATGCCTGATTCAGCTCTGTTGGTATGCAATGTATTTTTTATTGGTTTAATAAAACCTTTGATCTATATATGAATGCTTGCCTGATATACATGTAAGTATGTAGCGACTCTATGAGATCTTCAAATATGGATGCTTGCCTGATATATCTAATGAATTATAGCAAATTCCAAATGGCACTGTATCTGATTTGTATCACTGGTAAATGTGGGACTAAAGCCAAGGGGCTGCTTGCTCTAGATGAGTGAATTCACAATGGATGAATAAGAAATAAAAATGTCTGATGATGTTGGAAGAATGGATTCAATTTCCCTTATGTATCTTGCAAGATCGAAGGGTTGCAACTTTTCAATGTCTAAGAGACATGTCACTTCCTAGTTGTATCTCTCCATAACATAAGCAGATAGGCTGGTTTTGTAATTTGTATCTCTTCATGATACCAAGTGTACCGTTCATAATTAATGGTTATTTGTTAACCCTTTCCTAATGTCTCTCATTAATTATTCAGATTACGCATATTCATCTTAGTCACTACTTAGAAATTTGTTGCTTATGGGATTACTAATCATCCAATTAGTGAATTTTTTATTGTAATCGACTGCTTATTTAAGGCGGTGATAGAATTGGATGAAACATTCATTGATGACTGATCTCCTGTATCTTCCTTTATCTGGTCTTCATATACGATCGACCTTCTTTTCAACAATTAGGGATAATCAATATGCTTTGCTGACTGTTCAATACATCGATAACAAGTCTACTTAATTGTCGTTTATTATCTGATTAGTATGCTGATTAATATTTTATGATGATCTAACATGATGGTAAATGATGCTTGATCAAGCTCTTTCTGCTATCTTCTCTTCAAAGCGATAATACTGATGGATGCTTATGATGTTTTCGTTATCTTCCTTATCTGATAGTGATATCGTAGCGATCTTGCCTTTATACATGACATTAATCCTTTCAGCATACCTCCTTTATGTTATCATGATGATTGTTTGAGCATGTTGCTATCTTTATCATCTCATCATTGAATGATGGTTGTGATGGTATCAATATGAATTCCCTTCATGATGTGACATCCATATCTATATTAAGCACTGTACTAATTTCTTGTTGTCCTGATGATGATTGATAAAGGATGTCATCTTGTGAAGATGACTGATGTAATGTTCCCTTTTTTCGAATAGGATATAAGAATAAATAACAACATAATAAAATTAATGAACAAGTAAATGATAATATAATTATTAAAACTTAATATAATAATATGTTAAATAATATTAAAATGTATTTACAATATAATATAAATAATGAAGTAGAAATAAAAATAATAACTTTAATAAATAAATAAGAACATGGAATAGAATTTAATAATAATAAAATAATAAACATATTATAATCTCCATAAACCCCTAAGCCAAGAAAGCTTATAATGATCACCGATATCAATGGATTAGAAAGGATCGATTAACATCCTTGATCGGCAATAACGTTAACAGTAGTGGGAACTCAATGATGGCTTTAAATGTTCGAACAAATTAAAGAAGTCAGGAATTACATCCGACAAATAATAATAAACTTCCAACGAGCCCATTGAAGGAGATTTCCTATGTTTCGAACATGAATAAGTCCATCGATTACCACTGGATACTGACTGACATCCATTACCATTGCAGTGGCTAAATAGAGGATACGACTTACGTTGAAAACTCAAGGAAGACTCCGTCAGCCTTCAACCCGTTGGCAAGACAGGTGACGCATAACCATACATGCTGGCAATGAAACATTCCCCAGTAACAAATGATCATCAACAATAATAATTTAATAATTAGAACATAATCAGCTAATTCTATCATTAGTCATCGATTTTAAGAATACAGTGGTCATTGTCCAAAGAGGTGCGATTAGAACAACGATTAGAATCTTCACAAAAGGTTGCGATCTCCACAAGGCATGGGATAAGTCTCATGCATAGCAATTCTTCATGCAAGAGAAAAGATATATGAAGGCTCTCCTCATAAGTCATTTGGGGATCATCGAACATTTTTTTTCCCTTGTAAATTTTCAGTAGTAACTCTTCTTAAGCAACTCTCCTCTTACCGAATCAGGGACATAATGATAGAAGGGCATTTGTTCAGGACACCCATTGTTGAGTGCAAGTATCACATTGATAATCAAAGATAGCATACATCATTTGTAGCAACAATATATAAGCTGCGTATTAACTCTGTCATTTCAGACATCATAGTCATTGCTGAGAGCAATAGTATCAGTTGCAATTCTTATTTATATCAGACCAACAGAACTGAACTATCACTGTATGTGATAAAGAAAATCATATACATTGCATATCCCATACCTGCCTTACTATTAACATACCCATATCATTTGCATGTATTGTTTACATCAGAAATAACAATTGACAACTCGTGTAATCTCTATTAACTTTGTTTAAGTGTAAGTATTTGATAGATAAGTGTGAGATATTGAGGTAATTGTCCTGACTTTTTAGAGATAGCCAAGAAGGAAACATTACAAGTGGTATCAGAGCATGATCCTGCCATCCTACAGGGTAGAAGAAGATATACAAAAATCATTCGCCATGAAAGTCTAATGCAAAGGATAGAAGCTATGTAGCAACAAACAACTTTTCACAACCTTACTACCTAGCATTGCATCCACAAAAGGAAGACAAGTCACTATTGTATTGTTTAAGAGATCTGCAATCAGTAATGTCATAGCCACGTCATTGCAACAAACAAAGATAAGCTCTCTTCTAGAATTATGCATAGTATTATTAAGTTGAATATTAAAAGAAATTTTTATCATTTTACATAAATTTATATTTATGATGATGTGCAGGTACTACTCGAAGTAGGAATTACCCTGACAAGTAGCATATCATAGAATGTAGGATAGGGGGTTTTTGAAGAGAGAGGCGGAGTAATCCAGTCACATTGAGGCGGAGATCCCAAAATGGGTAAGAACCATGAGGGAACCTTTTGTAGACTGTTTTATGCGCCTTGGCACAATAATTCCACCATCCTATGTTGGAGCTAGCAATGGGGAAAATGCTGCAATTAAGGGAGAATCGCTAGGACACCTTCTTGCAGTAGCAGTTAAGGGAGAACTGCTATAAGGGCACCCTACTGCTCTACGATTAAGGGAGAACTGCTAGGGCACCCTATCGCAAGTACCTTTCCTATCGAGTCTGCAATTAAGGGAAAATTTTTAGGGCACCCTATTGCAGTAGCAATTAAGGGAGAGCCCCTATGAGGGCACCCTAACTGCTCTACGATTAAGGGACAATTGCTAGGGCACCCTATAGCAATTGCTTTTCCAACCAAGTCTGCAATTAAGAGAGAATCACCAGGGCACCCTATTGCAGTAGCAGTTAAGGGAGAACTGCTATGAGCGCACCTTACTACTCTGCGATGAAGGGAGAATTGTTAGGGTACCCTACTGCAGTATTGGTTAAGGGAGAACTGTTGAAGGCACCCTTTTGTAAGAACTTTTCTGATATTTTTGACAGAGGAGACAAGACATGGAAAAGGAAGCAAGGCAGGCATCACACTAAGTAAATCCCCTCGTGTGGATGTCTAAGACCCATCAATGAGGCGAAGGGGGCCAAAGCCCCGCTCTTGGGCTTAGTACGAGACGACCTTGGTCAAATTTATCATGACTCAATATCTAAGAATCAAATTTGTTAAAAGCAATATAGTATGATCACATTTTTCGAAATTATATTCTAACTTATGTCATCTTCATTGCAGGGTCTATATTCAAGACTCGAGAGCACAGTAGAGAAATAAATTTTGTGAAAACATCTCCCTAACCTTGGCTTATTTCAAATTATAATTGTAGGGAGGAATCCAACAAAGTGTTTATCGTGTGTATACTCTGTGTCTGCTTCGTGTCTTCATGCATTAATGTGTATACTCCGTGTTTGCTTCGCGTCTTTATGCATTAATGTGTATACTCCGTGTATGCTTTGTGTTTTCATATATCCAAGTTTATACTTCATGTGGATGTTCATTGTTTAGCTCTATATTTTTAGTAACCTAGAATAGATTGGAATAGTCAAGAGGATATGAATCGATTTGAAAAATCAAATTGGGTATTAGAGTTGCATAATAGACACCACTCACAGCGAAAGCTGCATTGCTTGAGGACAAGCAATTTTAAGGGGGGACTGTAATGGTCCCTTTTCTAGAATAGGATTTAAGAATAAATAACAAAATAATAAAATTAATGAACAAGTAAATGATAATATAATTATTAAAAACTAATATAATAATAAAAGAATATAATATATAATGTAATATAATAATATGTTAAACAATATTAAAATATATTTACGATATAATATAAATATACGGTAGAAATAAATATAATAACTTTAATAAATAAATAAGAACATGGAATAGAATTTAATTATGCCGTAGGCATTTTCTATATGAACAAGTCAACCTGATTTTGCAAATCAACGGTTCCTATTATCTGAATAGGATGGATGACCATTGAAGCATTTATAACCATTAATTGTTTTCTGTTCATTTTTTATTTCGTTTAAAATGGTTTTCCGTAGACAACCTGACACGAGGACTCTGTTCTTAGAAGGAAATCTGAAAAATTGGATATAAACAGTTGATATTCCTGTTATCTCCAGAAACCCTTGTGTCCATAAATAAAGTTGAAGGGGGACAATCAGGTGTTGCTAATAATCAGAGGTACATAAATTAAGAAAGCTCTTAATTCACTCCCTTGGAGTTTCTCCTTTTCTGAGAAAAGTTAAAACATTGTCCTTGCTTCGAGTATTTGAGGAAAAAACTTAATTCTGCAAATCAAATAGGTTGCCAAGTATAAATATCAATCAATTTTTTGCATCTGATATCAGATGTGAGAAAGCAGTCAAATTTGTTGTGTGGGTGTCTTGGAAGTTGTAGAGTGGGTGAGTAGGCAATTATTACATAGAAGTTTCGTAGAGGATACACAGAATTCCCAAACCAAATAAGCTTCACCTTGTTTTCCATCCCACCGAGTTCCTCTGTTTTTATTTCCAACGAGCCACGGCATGATTTGACTTTTATATCGAAAAGTCTCTGTTAGAAGTTCTCTGCTGTCTAACAGCTACTATGACGCCTTGGGCATGTATTTGGGATGTGCGTATCTACCTCATACCATCCATCTCCAGCCTCACAACTTCCCCGTCTGCTACATACAGTAAATCCCACACACCAGTGTTCTCTGTCAGGGGAGTAGTGGGAGGGGATGAGACCCATGAAGGCCCTTTGGAGCTCACTGTAGACCAACTACCCGCTGCCAACAAGATTCTATTGCCATATCCCTACTCCTCTGAATCCACAAAAGCTGTGACCTTCATGTCATTTAGGATTTGATAGATTCTGGAGGGTAACATCTTTTTGACATCTGGTCCACAACAATTAATGAAGACATCAACAGAGGGCTTTTGGATGAGTGTTAAGGATGTAGCTGAAGTAGATGCACATGCTGTGATTTCATATAAAGCACTGATTATACCCTCATATTCTGGAATACAGTCACTGGTATCTGAAGTGGATGCTATGGAATTGAGTTCCATTAAACGCTGTGAAAGAAAGCAGAAACCCAATGAAAGTAGCATGAACACAAGCTTGCTTCCAGAGAATGTAAATGGCAGCAATGGGATAAAATCAATGAAAACACGCTGCTAAGATCTCAGTATGTGTAAGGGAAAAGAAAGGGCAAAACAGAGTATGCATAAGAAAACAGAAAGCTGGGAGTTTAAATAATGTTAATGGGTGGAAGAAACGTGGAATGCTGTGATATGTGGACCATTTTATACAGGAAAGAATGTGGGAAAACCACAGAATTGCACAAGAAAGAATATTTGAATGAAATCAGCCATTAGGTCAAGAATATTTGAATTCACCCATGAGATGAAGAAAATTTGAGGTTCAACTTACTCAGCAAATCTCCTAATAACAACATTTGTTCTGGAAGAAAGGAACTTCATTTTCATTTCTCTGCAGCGCTCATGGAGTTGCTGCAGGAAAGAGGTCTTGTAATTTTGTAGCAGAGTGATAGTAAGAACATTTGGCTTTGCCATATCTCACCACCTTGTCTTGGCATTTGAAATCATACCACAAAGTCTGCTATTTCTATTTATGGCAGCTTAGCTATGGCAGATGTGATTCACTCTCAATTTTTGTCACTAATAGAGTATGTTTGTCACCAGTTGAAATTGATTATGGTATAAAAATATATTCATAGTAGTCAAATAAGTTTAACAAATAGAGATTGATAATGGCATAAAAGTATGAGAATAATAGTCTAAGTTATCGTAATAAGTTGAGATTGATTAAGGTCCAGAAATATACTCATTAATGTATAAGAAAAATAACAAATAAGATAAGATATTGAATTTTAGATTTAGTATGATGTGATTTAAAAAATGGTAGGTGATGACTTATTCTTGTGTTAAAACTATACAATCTTATTTAGGCTATTGTTGTTAAATTAATAAATGTAAGGTTTGTTGTTTTTGACTTACTCTTTCTATGTGTAATATATTGATACAGACAACTCAATACAGATGGTTCAATGAACCAACGAATCCTATATCAAATAACTTATTGTCTTGGAAAGGTTCATCTAATTATCAACCAGGGATGTGTCTTCTTAAATGATGTTGACAAAAAAAATTCCTCATTCAATGCTTGTTGTAATACAATCCCAGCAAACACGGGTGATTCCGACATCAACCTTTGATTTGTTTCAGACTTTGTATTCAAAGAGTAGGATTCGATGCCAATGCAATTCAAACTTTGTTAAATGGGAATAAGAGAATCAAACAGATGACTCAACAATGACTATAGAACGGATGTTCTAGGGGAAGAGGATATCTACAGACGACTAGATGAGTCTCAAGTGGTCCTCTTAAAAACAATTGTCTTCTCAAAATAGCCACAGATCTGCAACTAACTTTCAAATTATATGTACTAAAAACCCACATTAAACACTTCAATTAGGTAGACTCTTTTCTAATTTCCTCTGAATATGAATCAACTTACCACCCACCAAATCATAGGATAATATTTAACAATTAAAGAATATATATTATAGAATTGTAGTTTGAAAATGTAAATCATTTTTTTTTATTGGTAAAAGATTATTTTATTAATATTATAAAGTAAAGTATTCCATTGTATGAGAAATGTCACTCACAATACCACCCCAAAAACTACTGTAATGTCCTCTGTAAGATTTTTTTTGTAATATTGATATTTGAGACAGCGTTCTTATTACTTCTATTTGCAAAAGACTTCTTCTTAAGATCCTTACTTTCAATCGTTATCTTAATGCTATGCACAATTTATTGGTCCACAATACTGGCACAAACTTTTACTTATGGGTCTGATATGTGTAAGGATTGTAATAATGATGATTTATTGATATATAAGACAGGTTTCAAATATATAGGTATGTATTGAGCATACTATGATTGTATGGGGTTTCTGATTTTGACTGTTAAAGTATTGCAGTAGTAGTTAAGGGAGTACCTCTATGGGGTTACCCTACTACTCTGCGATTAAGGGAGAATTGCTAGGGCACCCTATTGCAAGCAAGTACCTTTCTGACCTAGACTGCAATTAAGGGAGAACCCTATTGCAGTAGTAGTTAAGGGAGAACTGTTGTCAGGGCACCCTACCGCTCTGTGATTAAGGGAGAACTGCTAGGGCATCCTATTGCAAGTACGTGTCCACGGAGTTTGCAATCAAGGGAGAATTGCTGGGGCACCCTATTGTAATAGCAGTTAAGGGAGAACTGCTATGAGGGCCCCGTACTCTACGATAAAGGGAGAACTGTTAGGGCACCCTATTGCAGTACTAGTTTAGGGAAAGATGCTAAGGGCACCTTTTCAGACATAGGAGAGAAGGCATAAATAAATAAGCAAAACAAGCATTCCACTAAGTAGACCACCTCGTGTGGATGCCTAACACTTGCCACCGAGGCCAAGGGGGCCAAAGTTCCGCTCTTGGGCTTAGTATGGGATTAGCTTGGACTAACTTATCATGAATGAAGTTTTCTTTGAAGCTTATATATACATATGTATGTATTTATGTTCACTTTGTGGTTGCAGGGTTCATAATCGAAAGCATAATGAAAAAGTAAATTTTGTAAACCATTTCCCTAACTCTAGCTCATTACGAATTGTAAATAGTAGGATTTAATCAAGAATGTGTATATTATGTGTCTACATCGTGTATGCTTCGTGCCTTCATGCATTAATGTGTATACTTTGTGTATGCTTCATGTCTTTATACATTCAAATATACACTTCTCGTATGTTTTATGTCATTATACATTCAAGTGCATACTTTGTATTTCCAAGTGTTTGTCGCATGTGCAAGTATACTAGAATAAGAGAATGAACCCAAGCTATGAGTCTGTTGATTAATATCAAGATTGCGCAACAGAAGCCACTCACATCAAATGCTTGAGGACAAGCAATTTTGGGGAAGGACAGACTTGTGATGGCCCCTTTTTCCAAGACAATGAGGGATAATAATAAGGTTAAAAATATAAGATTAAATAAGTGAATAAATAAATAATAAAATATAATTACAATTATAATAATAAATTATACATAATAATATTTAACTTGATAAACTTATGTAAAATTTATTATGTACATGACCATTATATAAATAATAGTAAATTAAAAATTAATAAAATAATAATCAATAATAAATAAATAAAGTATAATATATGATATAATAATATACATGTATTATATATATAATCAAATATTATTATTTTATATACTAATTTTAATCCATACAATAATATTATTATAATATAATAATATATAATATTAATATAAACTATAATCTAATATAACCATTAAATGTCAATACTGAACAATCGATAATTATAATAATCTTTATTAACAAACAAGGATCAACTTCAAATAGAAAATCAATAACACCAAACCATGGTCCATGAAGCATTACCCAACGGTAGTTTGGATAAGTCGCAACCTATGGACATGGGAGATATAAATTGGAATCAACATTCATCGCATACAACATAGAGGGGATTGATACAACAAGAAATTTATTAAAATGATCAATGGGTGTTGAAGTGCAGGAATACATCCAGTTAGCAAGAATACATGCAAGGACAACAAGATTTACTCAGATATGCATTCTATAATGTGCTCATCGTGAACAATGACTTCATCAGTGTTAGGAATTTCATCGTATAGACTGTAGTTTATACACAAAGATCTCCATACAGTCAATTTGGGCCACAATCTCTTGAAGGGGAAGATAGATATTGAATAGACTACATTTGGAAGGGAATGGATAAGATTATGGATGCGATAGTAATCCCCATTCACCGGAGAGAATAAGTCGATATTGGATACAAAGCATGACATATATGAGTCAACGACCAATGGAGAATCGCTAGGGCACCCTACTGTAATACTATTGTAATAGCCGTTAAGGGAGAACTGCTATGAGGGCACCCTATTGCTCTATGATAAAGGGAGAACTACTAGGGCACCCTATTGCAATACTAGTTAAGGGAAAGATGCTAAGGGAACCTTTTTAGACATAGGAGATAAGGCATAGATAGATAAGCAAAACAAGCACTCTACTAAGTTGACCACCTCACGTGGATGCCTAACACCTGCCACCGAGGCCAAGGGGGCCAAAGTTCCGCTCTTGGGCTTAGTATGGGATTAGCTTGGACTAACTTATCGTGAATCAAGTTTTCTTTGAAGCTTATATATACATATGTATGTACTTATGTTCACTTTGTGGTTGCAGGGTTCATAATCAAAAGCATAATGAAGAAGTATATTTTGTAAACCATTTCCCTAACCCTAGCTCATTGCGAATTGTAAATAGTGGGATCATCATCCAAGACATAGGCAATTATCGCAGACAACCAATCATCGAATCAGTTCAATATTTGGCATTCTAAGGAAGATATCAGACAAGGGAATAATTATCATTGTTTACCGTTAATCATCATTAAAGAAAAGAATGCGAAATCATTTTCTAAGGTGGAATTAAGAGACTAGATAAAAAAAGTCATTACTTCTTGTGGATGCAACAATAACCAATGGTTTGACCTCTGGACATTTATCTCAGTCACTCTACGACAAAAGATTAATAGTCATACGAGTCTATGGTTGGACGTTACAATCATATGTTAGAGTATGATTGAAGATTGTTTATTTCGTTACAATCATGCATCGACCATACAAATATGTGGATGGACATTCATTCATTCATTTTTTATTTAATCAGTATTGACTCTTCTCTTTCGTGCACATTACGTGTCATGTTCCTTCTGTTAAGTCTTTTAGAAATATTATTTAATATTAATAAAAATAAATAATAATAAAATATGATAGATAATTTCATTGTAAGTTAAATGTAATATACAACATCAAGAGTTCATGGAAGGTTGTATCAGATAATCATATCTTCATAATAAGAAAGACTGTTATTTTGTCGGCGGCAGAAACTTTTGTGGGTATTGCCAAGAACTATTAAATTGAAGAAATCATGTAATAATTAATCATCCTTCCCAATAAGCAGTGACATATGGATATGGCAATAATGAATCCAAGAGACTAAGATATATCAGTTAAAATATATCGAGCATGAAAGAAAAGCATTAACTACCGTTTTAGGTGGTCGATTTAAGATAACTAGAAATCACTATTTGAAGGTGATAAGACATACGATTTGTTCAAGTCTTAAAAACTATCATGGATGATTAAGGATGAGTTCGATATTTCCTTTGATGAGATGATTGATCAAAGGAAGAATGAATAGTCAAAATAGAGACTATTTTAGTGAACAACTCTCTAAGGATGTTTATGGGGATAATTCCTTCTCAGATGGCGATATTGTAAATAACATGACATCATATTGAGACCAAAATAAAGGTGCTAATCAACCATGAGGTAGTAATGGGGTCCATTGTAATTTTTAGCATCATGACTAAGGGGCAAGCATCGATCAATGTTACAAACCAATGTTAATATTTAAGATTAGGACTACGTTCGTCTCAACAATAAAACTTTGAAGACCAGTCAATCCATCTATTGATTGGTATGCTTAGACAACGAAGATACACAATTACGGTGAAGGATGCGGTTGACAGGGAAACGATGATTATGATAATCAATATTGATTTAAGGAAAGACATCGATATAATCAAAGCTTGAGCTTACTAGGAAGGCGGTGTTTTGATTAGTCATGAGAACCGATAACAAGAGGCTCTTTTTGGCAGTAATTACATACATTGGGCCTATAAGGCTGTGAGGAAGAATTAATAATTAGTCACGAATTATTGGATGTGGTTTAAACAAATGCTAAACTATCGATCACAACATCGATCAAGGATGTTAATCTATCAACTCGTTGATATCCTTAATAAAGAGGGATGATGTTAACTAAGTGTCAACGATTATAATAGTCATGTCTCCGATTATGAAATAAGGACTGCGATTAGTTTGAAGAGGCGTGTTTAGCACGAAATGAAGGATATATTAATTAGCCATGTCTTTTGACATTCTGACTTCTCATCCCAAATGTAAGGTACATGAGGGCATTGAACATGGAAAATAAAGAGGAGGGAAGGGGATCAGAGTAAATAAAGAGAAAATAACTTTTAACAAGAAATTGATTATTTCGGTATGTGGTTTAATAAGAATAAAATTATTTATTGATTTTTTTTTTATATATGCCATATATCCTCCTTAGTTCGACTTTCAAAGTCAGAGAGTTAGCCTATCATGGGAGTCTCGTAGGCTAGCAATGTTGGACAGAGACTCACAAGATTTTCAATGGCCGGGCATCACATCTAAGGCAGTTTTGGGCCAGTTTGGAGCAGTTCCTTGATTTTAGGAGGTTTCCCTAAAATTTAGGAGGATGTGGCAGTTTCCAGATATGAGGTTCCTTAGGACTAGTCCACGGTTTTAGTTTTGGGATGACATGATGAGTTCCCTAGTTTCTAGGAGCATCCCTAGATTTTTGGGAAGGGATTGCCAGTTTAACCACCTTGGCCAGTATCAGTCACAGATAGGTGACATGGCTAATTTTGTGATTATCTGGTTCATTTGGGCTTTTGGAAGCATATAGTGAAATATTTTAATATTTCCTCAGTTGGTAATTAAATAATTTATAGTAAGTCTATTTATATAGCCATTTCGGAGTAATAAGGGGATATCTGATGGATTTGGGCACATATACCTATGTATGGGGGCTCGTTGGAAAGGTCTCAAATTATTATAAACTATTTTCACTATTCGGAGGCTATTTGGCGCCATGAGTTATGACATTGTGATAAAGTAATTTTTTCCTAGAGTTTGGACGACTTTTATTGGGAAAATATTATTTTATTATATTGTATTGAAAGTGCAAAGTATAATTTCTCTTTAGGGTTCGAATTGCACTTGGAAGGGGATATAAGCAGAT
Source organism: Chamaecyparis obtusa (assembly GCA_027943335.1). Lineage (NCBI taxonomy): Eukaryota > Viridiplantae > Streptophyta > Pinopsida > Cupressales > Cupressaceae > Chamaecyparis > Chamaecyparis obtusa. Next base: position 406,617 of record BSBK01002154.1, on the reverse strand, counting down.
GAAGACCTAATTTCTGATTATCTTTTGACATTTGAAACTTGTGAAAACTTGAAGTTGCTCGGGTGGAGCGATTCAGAGGCTTGGGACAAAACCCCTCAGTCTGGATTGTTGGGACGCAAACCTCAACAAGGATTTGGTGATTCAGTATTGGAGTTGGGAAGTGCTATTCTCTGTGGCAAGGATCAAAAATCTTCATAACACCATTTATCAAAAGGAAATATCATATTCAGCTGGGCGGCCAGCCAATTCCAGTTTGGGCGTTCTTCCAGAGACAGCTTGGGCTTGTGCTTTGGGCGCCATTCCTTCTTAGCAGCCAACGTATTGCAGTTTGGAGATATTACAGGGGTTTGTGGCAGCAAGTTCTTCATCTTTGGTGATTGCCAAACACTTCTACAACTGGCATCAAGTTCTCTGTGGACAACAACAAATCCATTTGATATATTTATTCTTTGAATGCAAAAATCTGAATATTATGCCTGGTACGATTTGAATCATTCTCAGATTGTTAAGTAATTTAATATATGAATGCTACTTACCATTTCTAGTTCGAAGTTATTTGTTATTTGTCATTTACTTGCATATATCTTCAAAAACATCAAAAAACTTGAAAACAAGAAAAAAGCCAAAAAAAAAAAAAAGAATTCAACAAAGTCCATTCAGAGGTACAAACGCTGGTCAAAGTCTCAAATTGTGAAACAAACAATAATTTACAAGGACACCAGGATTGTGGATCTTTCAATATATATATATATATATATATATATGCACATTTCCATTTTCATTTATATATATATAGAATTAAGATATACATATATATATGATATGAATTATTAATTAAGTTATTCTTGGACAATCCTGGATCTCTTTTATAGATAAATTTAAAAATATGATTTTATAATCAACTTTTAATGCTTGTACATTTATATGTTCACTAAAGATGATGATACAGATACCATATAGAATGAATCTTATATTCATGAGAGATGGATTCCTATATCTGGAGGGGGCTAGAGGAAATTGTTATAGTTTCCCTAGTCTCGAGATTGTTATAATCTCATGTAGGTAGTATATATACTGATACCAGTCATATGCATATGCGTGAGGGGCATCGAGAGAGTACTAGTAGGAAGGGTGACGGTCAATCTCAATCCCAATAGACCCACGATGAGATGAAGCCTTGACATACGAACCACAGGCCCTGCTCGAAGTAGCAAAAGTAGTAATGGCCTCCGAAGAGCAGTAAACGAGGTAGGGGCATTTGTGATGTACATCCCTAGAGTCAGTAAATCCCTGTGGGCGATGTAAGAACCAAATAAGGTCAAAGATGGTGCCAAGTCTGAAGGGGTGAGCCTCAAACTCAGGAAGAATAATACTATGAGGGATGGACAACTTACATCTGATGCTCTATTGAAGAACCTGAACCCATTCTGTAGAAGCCCAATCAGGCTCTAATAAAGAACTCCAAACCACAAAACCATAAAGAACGGTAGGACGAGTTAGAGTGTCCATAAGTGTCAGCTTGGACGTAGTGTCCTAGAAGTGATGTTGGAAGCACTGTTTCTCAGCAAGGGCCAACGAACCATAACCCTTGTTGATACATGGCTTGAGGGAAGGTCTCAGATTGAAACGGGGTGACAGGTGTCAGGTCTTGAGGCAATTGAAGACCATCACCTTAGTCTTTTCTATATTGACAGTTAGTTGTCTAAGATCACAAAAAGTCGCAATACTATCCAGTTGTCTTTGTAGACCATTAAGGGAAGAGGAGAAAAGAACAACATCATCAACAAAGAGCAAAATGGAAATCAAAACCTGGTGGAGATGGCAACCATCCTCCCCATGAGAGTGCTCCTATAGAAAGCCCTCCAACTCATCAATGTAAATGCCGAACAAGGAAGGGGAAAGGGGGCAACCCTACTTAACACCAATGGTGCTCCTAATGAAGTCAAAGAATCCATAGGGGGTCTTAAAAGTTAAGACGACCTAGGACTCTCTCCTAAATTCTCATATTAGCCGTTAGAAGAGTCTCAAAAATACCAATGTTACAAAGTCTCTGAAAGAGGGAGCTTTGCGGAAGTCCACAAAGAAACAATAGACCTTTGAGGAGCGATGATGCACCTCCTCGATAATAGCTTTGAGGGTCAAAATATGGTCAGTGTTTTGATAGTCTGGTCTGAAACCAGCCTATCCTCAAGGGTAGATACACCGCTAATCAAACTTCCTGGAAAGTATGGCATGGAGAACCATAGCATAGAGTTTGGAGAAAGTATGGCCAACCATAATGGTTTTGTAGTTGTTAGGATCGGATGTTGGGCCCGCTTTGTGGATCGGGTGGATTGTGTGGTGCGACCAAGAGGGGGGTAATCCAACACAAACCACCTGATTGAACAAATCAACTAAATAAAAGCCCAAGATAGTGCAGCCATGTTTGATTAGCTTGGCCTGAAAACTCCTTATCTGTAGCTTTGCTATTGTTCAAAGTTATAATAGCCTACATGATGTTTGTGTGGGTGAAGAGATGCCAAAAAAAGGGGGAGGATGAGACATGGATGAGTGGTTGATTGGGAATGTCATAATGCGCTAAAGTATGGGAAACCAATGAGTTGTGGTTTAGATCGGTGGGGAGAGTGGCGCGGGCGAGGGAAAAGGGTGCGTCGAAAGGATTCAGGGGAATGGATGAGAGAGGTCCTAAAAGATCTACGCTAGGAAATAAAGATGCATTTCTTATGGTGGAGGAGATGACGATAGGAGGTTTTGAGCGACGCGTAGGAGGGGTGGTGATGAGTGAAAGAAAAGAAGAGGGCCCGATGGTGGGTTTTGCACTCCTCGTCATGCCCTTTGTTCATAGGAAAAGTGTTTTTGAGCTTGGGAGGAGGGAACTAAGGGGTGGTGAAGTGGGGGAAGGACAAGAGGGAAGCTTCCCAGATGGAGGCAGAAATACGGTCAAACAAAGTGGTGGCGCACACCTGATGCAAAGAGGAGCTTGGGGAGGAGCTGTCTGAGGTGATGGGTAAAAAGGTCATTGTTGCCATCATCAAAACAAAAGGTGTAGGGTGGGGGTGTGTTAGTTGAGCAGATGGGGAGGGTGGGGGGGAGATGGGGGGATGAGAAACACTCCAAATGGAAAGAGTGAGGAGCGTATGATCGGCAAGAGGAATGAGAGTGACTGATGGAAGGGATGAAAGATTGGTTGGAAAGAGCATATTCCACCATGCTCACACCACCGCAATGAGGCTTGCAGGTAAAGAAGCGGGACTTCAGAAAGGGAGATGAACAATTAAGAACCACTAAGTCTAAGGCCTTGCAGAGCTGAACAAGGTGTCGGCCATGCTTCGTGAATGGTCCCGAGGCATCCTTTGAAGATCTTTGAAGACCTGAAACAATAGGGTCCGTATCCATAGTGTCCACAACCCGCTTGTGCAAGGGGGGGTTGAGTATCTCCTTGAGGTGACACAAGCATGGCTCCTCCACCGACACCATTTTTAATTCGAGATCCAGCAAAAAACATTTCCCATAACTCACTTTGTTGGCTAACTACCTTTTGTTGATCATTTACCAAATTAGGAATTTTTGAACCAACTTCATGAATTACATAATTTCCCATGCTGGCTTCAATGACGAGTTCATTTGGACTATCAACAACATTTTCTGCTGCCCATTCATGCAACAACAAATCTGGAACATCATCCTCTTCTTGATTAGGATCTACAACAACCTATTTACTATCGATATCAACTTGGTCTAATGCTGCTGTATCTAAAACTATGTTAACCACACTAGGATGATATGGCTCTATATGGTCTTTAGCCAACTTTTTTGATTTGATAGTGACTTTGGTCCTGTACCTAGTCCTAAACAACATATGTGACCAATCAGCAGACAAATATCCTCCTATTTTGACTGTAAAATCCCTTGAAAAACACATGGCAAAATATGGAGGTAGGTCAATGACACAGATGTCTTGAGGAACAACAAAATTTGGGCTGGCATGTAGAGTAAGGTTTAATTCCTTAATGACACCTAAAGTATTAATTTTGTTAGAAGGTTTATGCCTAACATTGCTGCATTATTAAAGCCTCTAACTACTATGCTGAAAAAGAATATTGTTTTTAATTGGATAAAAGAGGCTAAGGATAGTTTCCAGTTATTAAAAGAGGCATTATCATCTGTTCCTACTTTGGTTAATCCAGATTTTTCTAAAGACTTTATTCTGTATGCTTATGGAAGTTTGGATACTATCTCTGTTGTTTTGGTGCAAAAGAATACTGAAGGTTTTGAGCAACCTATTGCTTTTTATAGCAGAGGTCTTGAAGGTTATGAACAACGTTACACATTTGTTGAAAAGCATGCGTTTGCTGTTGTGAAAAGCCTTAAAAAATTCAGGCATATGCTATCAAATAATAAGGTTCACCTTATGGTTTCTCACCCAAGTGTTAAAGATTTTTTTTCTCAGCAGGGATCTCAATGAGAAACGTGCAGGATGGATTACCAAGGTGATGGAGTATGATGTTGATATTAAAATTACCAAATTGGTAAGAGGAAAAGGTCTGTGTGAGTATTTGGCTGATGAGCCCATCAAGGAGGTCATGCTGGTTAATGATGTTGCAGTTGCAAGTGATTAGCCAGCAAGCTGATTGAAGGAGATGGTTCATTTTTTCAAGATTGGCGAGTGTCCTCCAGGTCTTGAAAGATCTAAAAGAAGGTATTTTCGGTTGCAATCTATACCTTATGTCCTAATTAATGACACTTTATTTAGAAAGGATAACAATGGTGTGCTTCTGAGATGTATTGACACTGATGAAACCAACAGGGTTTTAGAACAATTTCATGATTCAGGAGGTCATTTTAGTCCTAAGACAACAGCTTATAAGATCATGAGAGCTGGGTATTATTGGTCTAATTTGTTTAAAGATGCTCATGCATGGTCAAGAAAATGCCAGAAATGTGCCTTATTTGCAAGCAAAGAAAGGCTTGCAGCCTTACCTCTTCAGCCAATCATTATTGATCAGCCTTTTATGAGGTGGGGTATTGATTTTGTGGGCCCCATTAATCCAAGTTCTAGTGCTGGTCACAAGTGGATATTGACTGCAATGGATTATTTTACCTGCTGGACTAAGGCGGTGTCTTTGAGAGAGGCAACCGAGATTTCTGTTCTGAACTTTTATCCAGATCTCATTACCAGATTTGGTGTTCCTAAATCAATAATTTCTGATAATGCTTTGTCATTTGTGGGATCTAGAGTTACCGAATGGGTTTTACAGAATGGTATCTACTTGAATACATCCTCTAATTACTACCCTCAGGGTAATGGGTTGGCCAAGTCAACTAATAAGAACTTAATCAGGATCACAAAGAGGATTTTTCAAGAAAATCAGAAGAACTGGCACTCAAAGCTGAAATTTGTACTATGGCTGGGTAGAATTACTCCTAAGGAAATTATAGGTAATTCTCCTTATGTTCTAGTATATGGGAAGGAAGCTAGACTACCTATCTCAATAGAATTACCAACAGTAGATCTTGCTAATCAGCTTGTATTGTTTGAGGAGGATGACCCACTGAGTTTAAGGTATGCTCAATTGCTGGAGTTAGAGGAAAGAGAAATCAAGCTCTTAAGACAATGGAATATCAGCAGATTCTAACTAAGGTGTTTGATAGAAAGGCCAGGGCAAGGTCATTCAAAGAGGGTGATCTGGTTTTGAAATGGGATGTCCTTAAAAGCAGGCTAGGGCACCATAACAAGTTTGATCATATGTGGGCTGGTCCATTTCTGATAACTGAATGCAAAGAGCACAATGCATTTCAGCTTGCTACCATGGAGGGAGATGTTCTACCTATCCTTGTGAATGGGATACACCTCAAGCTATGCTTCGAGGTATGATCTATCAGTCCTATCTTGTATATACTAGGTTAGGTTTCATGCTTTAAATAAATGCATTTGCATAATAGTTTAGGTTTTTCCTAAGTGTTGTCCAAGCACAGGTCTGTGTGTTTCCTTTCTTAGTTTAGTTTTCCTGTTTTTCCTAGGTCTAGTGTGTTGTTTCAGGTTGCTGGTTTAAGTTTCATGTTTCACTTTCATATCGGTGTATGTTCTCCATACATGCATAAATATGTTTGTTAAACATGCACGTCCTTGGTTCTTGCATATAGGCACATATGACTAGTTATGTAGTATTTTCTGGTCAAAGTCCTACAGATTCATCTTCATAGACCCACTAGATTCCACTCACATGTGTCTATATGAGTCCATTATCATATGCATCCATCTAGCAAACAAATTTATGCATGTATGATCAACATACACAGATATTTGGCAACTCAACTCCTAAAGTTATTACTTAGGCCTGGTCATGCACATAAATCAGTCCATTAAGTGTCATAGGTGAATAGGCTCATTTACTTGCATATCAAGACTAACTAGCAATTTTAGGAGTCAATTTGAGTCAGGTCTAGGTTTTAGGTTGAGGTTTTCATACTCTGTGCCCAATGGTAACAAAGGCAAATTGGTCTCACATGTCTAGCAAGCAGACAAGCAACAAAAGGCGCAAAAAATGTTACTAAATTTCTACACATGCTGAAATTTAGCCTAAATAGTAACATTACATAAGAATTCACAAGCTGTTCATTCATTTGCTTCCAGTTCATTTCCATTTCCAATCATTTTTATTCTGAGCAAAAAAAAGAAAGATAGTGTTCATTGTATAAATCATCAACTGATATGTACAATTTTCATTTACAACTGATAGAATGAATTGAAATGTTGAAGGAAAAAGATCTCACACAAGCTGTGAGTGTAGCTTACTAACTTTCATATGCACAACAGAATACATGAACAGATAGAATATGTTTTAAAGAAAAATGAGGTTAGAGATAACCAGTCATTGCCTTTTTTGCTTTGACTGGTTATGTGTCCCTTGACGTCATTCTGTATCCAGCTCCTAGCCCTTGAGTCCCTGAGTAACTGCATAAGAGAAAGGAAAAGTGGTATTAGATCCCGAAGGATCTAGGCAATGACTAAATATCCTAACTAAGTTACCACTACACATATGCTATTTGTTGATGCATTTTGTTACAAAAGAGAGTAAGCTATACTCAACATCAAGACAAAAGATATTTTTATTGCTAATATGTTTGTTCCATGTGCAGGTCTGAATGCATCTGTTACTGATATGTGGATGCAAATGAGGCTCCCACAAGGGTTTGAGCCCAGCATATTAGTAAGAGATGTATTGAGTCATCAGGAGAATTAAAATACACAGTGATCAAAGCTGCAAATACTTTTAATATGAAGCATTAAAGGGACGTTCATCTTGTCTGAAACCTTTTATTTCAGATTGCAGAAGTCATAGGTTGAATCAATTTTAGAATTACTTTGCAAAGTGTACTTGTTTCATGCTAAAGAAAGTGTAGGTGACCTCATTCTTTGGGTCACCTGTACTTGCTCTAGCATGAATCAAGTCATCAGATTTCCAAATATTATTTCACAAGAAAGGCCCACATGGCGGTTTCAACATATTAATAGTCAAATATTCTTTCAACAACAAATGACGAATGAATTCAACAAGACAGTAAATGTTTTTTCCAGTTGTGTTCATGGCTGGATAAAATTATAAACAAATGAATTCAACAGAAATAGCATTTTCAAGTATTACTGCAGCATAAAGGAAGAGAAATTCTTCAATGATGTCATTCTCAGAACAGGAGCCTTTGCATGGTGGATTCAAAATGTTTTTAGCAGCAGCATATATTTCTGGTTGTAGTTTTCCAAAGAAATCATTTCAAAATAAAGGAAAATCTGTCTGAAAGAACCAGAAATTTTTTAGAATTACATATCATAACAGCAATCAGATAAAAACAAGTGTTGCGTCAGTCATGGCATTGGAGCGGTATGACATACATATGAAGATGTTTCAAATGGATCTGAAGAATAAATAAGCTGCCATAGTCTCACCAGTATTGGCGTACTGAATACCAACAACAACAGTAAGCTAATGTATCATATTGTACAAGGAAAACAAGTAAGATGCAGCATGAGATAGAGAAATGATAAATGATGACCGTTTTCAGAATGGAAGAAACCTTATGCAATCTAACAAATATTCTTTTTAAAGCAACTGGTTTTTCTTTTAGCTACATTTTCAACAAATATTTCTGGGCAGGTTTCACATGTTTTTATTCATACCCAGATGAGGATTTTTAAGGAAATCTGCAAATAGTCAGAGCCCAGTCTTATGGTTTTTTCTTTCTTAATAAAAGACATGTTTCTACAGAAACATTTCACAATATAAACCATATTCTCAAACAACGGCAATGAGCAGAAAATGGCAGCCATAAAGATTTCCAGTTCAAGCCATAGAAGTTCAGGAAAAGACTCCGTAAAATTGCAGCCATATGAAATTGTGAAGAGGAAGGAGCTCACGACCATTTCGAGCAAAGCAAGAGGTACACATATTCATAATAAAATGCAGAATAATGTGTATATGACATAGCATGAAGAAATCCATGAACAAAATGAGGAAAAGGAAAGTATTCTCAAACAGCAGTGTTGGGGTTTTAAGCCCAGAATTCCAAAGTTTTTCCTTCTGTAAGCCACGTTTTCTTTTACAAAATAACAACAAAAGAAAGGGTTTGAAATATACAAGAGATATTTGCATATGAAATAGCAGCAAAACCCTTTCCTAACAGAGGAAAATACATTTAGAGTGCCTGTTGAAGGTGCAATGACAGTGAGGAAAGATGGCAGAGAATGAAGGAATATGTTGCATTGAAAAAGTCTTCAAATAACATCAAGATACAAAGCAACAGCAACAGCTCGCCCAGAAACGTAAAGGGAAAGGAGGAAAATATTTAACATGGCAGCTGAAAGCCTAGATTTTCGAGATTTTATCCTGTACAAGCCACGTTTTCTGCAGGATAATACTTCATATCCACAAAATGTATCACAAAAGGAAAGCCTCAGTCTTTTTCGCATTAGGGAAAAATAAATTGTTTCAAAGAAGCTAGTTCAGAACGATTAATGAAATAACAGCAAACAAGAGTAGATCTTCTTTCAAAATCGAAGAATGCAGTTTGTTTTTTAAAAGACCCAGCAAGATAATAATAAAGATACCTCAAATCATGCTATTCAAGCATTTTTCCTTGCAGTCAAAGCTCAGTTTATCTCCCAGTGGTGGTCATGAGAGCTGAAATTTCCAAAAGACTCGGTTTCAACAACAGCAGTGGCGGCTAGAGCAGTGGTTTTTCCATCATTCTCTACATTTTCTTAGGGTTTCGAAACCCTTCAAACAGCTGCCGTGTTTGCTCAAATGTTTCAAATACAAATGATATCTAAAATATCTTTGTTTACCTTTTAGGTTGAGGATTTTCACATTTGCTGTTTTTTAAGAGTCTTTTGAAATCCGATGGTAATATGTATTGGGTTTTTTTTTTATGAAACCCATATTTGTTAAAATTAACTCATAAGTTTTATTTTAATTAAATAGTATAGTAATATATTACTTTAGTTAAATAATATGTTACTATATTATTTAATTTTTATAAATGAGTTTAATTTTAAAACAAATTCTGCAATATTGTAATTAATAATAATTAATTGATGTCATTATAAATCAATTAATTATTATTAAAATCTGCAAATTTGTTTTTAATGAATAAGTCCATTTTCGGATTTTGAGAGATAAGGGGTTGAAAAGTCAAGTTGTGACTTGGTAGAAGAGGGAGAGGTGGCATTTTGACTTGGTGTTGGTGTTTGTTATGAAATTGGACTCTTTTATGAGTCATTGGAGTCATTTTAGGGGCTGTTATGGCCAAACTAGAGTGGTCACTATTAGTCCTTGGACAGATAGGTCTTTTAGACTATCTAGACTTCTTAGGTGGAGGTTTTGAGTCCTTTTTGGGAGGGATTTTTCTCACATCCGACCCCTGCTTTTTAGGGGTTTTAGGTGAGAGTTTTTCCTATATATTGGATCTCCTTTGTCATTTTAGAGTTAGTCAGTTTTTGGGAGAGCAGAGCCTTTGCATTTTGGTGGATTGTGCTTATTTGTTTCTAGCTGTATCAGAGGACTTAGTTGTGGAGAAGCCTTTCAGAGCTTGATACATTGGAGTTTGGCCTACTTCTATTGTTTATCAGGTGTATTTTGTGTGATTGATATTATTTTTTGTGTTCTTTTAAAGAGCCTTAAGATTTAATGTCTCATTTCTGCATATTCCTTATCTTGCATAGGTTATATGTTGTGTTTTATTGACATTTTATTGATTGTGATTCAGTCCTTTCAGTTTCAGTTCATCTAGACCTTCATATGAAACATTTTTATGCATGTGGTTACCATTAGGAGCTGTGATCAACTACATGTTATAGGTTCTGTAATTGTGTTTATCAAAATATCAAGTCCTCCATCTTTCTTTGGTGTATCACCTTCTTTTAACAGTTTTAAGAATTTCATTGAAGTATTTCTATCTCTTTCCCTATCAGTTTGTAAGTTTTTCAAGTAGCATAGGTGATCCTTTTTCGAAGAATTCAATAGGAACCGACTTAGAACCCGGAGGTTCAATCACCTTCATAGTTTACCCAAAAGCTAGTGATTGTTCCCATGTTCTCCATAATTTCTAAGTGTTTAGGTGCTTAGTTTTTAGGGTGCAAATTTTGGAGTTAATAGTTTTGGCACGCCCGGTGGGACTGATTTCATAAAATTTTCATTTTTTGCTGGTTCTGATATGCTGCCAGCAAGTTTTCAAATTTGAGAAGGAATTTTGTGTGCATATCTGGCGACTCTGTTAAAAGATAAGTGCATTTTTGTGTTTTATGAGAAGAATTCAGACTAGAAGTGCTGGTTCTTTTGAGTATTTACAGCTTGAAGCCCCAAGAAGAAGAGGAAGAACTTTGAAAAGAGTTGTCCCATTAACTTGAATTCATTTGTCAGTCCCTAATATTCAAGTCTATAGAAGAAGGAACGGAAGTGATAGAGGTACAAGACACTCAACAAGCCCTACTTGCAGAACAGGGTTCTTTGAACTAGAAGTATCCACAGTTCCAAATCACAATACAACAAATTCAAGTTTTGTGGCTACTAACTCAACAAGTGTATTTCAAAGTTTAGTTGCAGCTGTTTCAAATTTTGTCCCAGCAAGTTCATTTATTCAAGGTGGTCAAATGGTTGTACCAAGAGCTTTTACTTTTTTCCCTTTTGACCAAGGAAGTCCTCTGAATTTAGCACAACATAATGATATTACTTTGGCAGCTCTTAAAGGATTACTAGATTTTACTGGAGAAAGCCAAACAACAGCTTTTGAACATATCAGAGATGTGGCCTCTCTTTGCAATGTTCATCACATCACGGAAGAAAATGTAGCAGTCAGATTATTGGCAGCTTAATTTAAAGGAAAAGCATTAGAATGGTTTAGGAGTTTGCCTGTAGCTTCAATCAGTACATGGGATCAACTGGGTGATTCATTCAATAGGTTTTTTGAAGACAAATCTGATCATTTGTCACTTGTAGAGCAATTGACAACAATTAAAAGGGCTCCACAAGAACAAATGACAGATTTTAATACCCGTTTTCAGAAAACGTGGAATAGGATACCTGTTGCAGTAAGGCCAAGTGCTAACCATGCCTTCTTGTATTACCTGAAAAGTTTGAACAGTGACATATCCGTCATGATCCAGTCTATGGGAGGTAACTCATTACCCCAAGCATTTACTACAACAGTAAGGGCTGAGAACAAAATTATTCAAGCGGGAAAAATAGCCCCTAGGCCACCCATGCCAATTTTTCCAAATATTCAGTCTAACATGCCCTAGCAAATACCACCTTTTAATCCCTTACCTGTTGTTGCCAGTCAAGAATTGACTCCTATAGGCCCATCCTTAGAGTTGCAGGAAATTAAAAGCAGCCGACAGAAAATAGAGGGGTTGTTACAAACTTTCAGTAATGAGATTGTAAACCTTAAAAAACAATAGTTTCAAGCTAGACAGCCTTACCAGCCCCAAAATCAAGCCTCAAATCTGTATCAACAGTCTAGTCAAGGCCAATATCAGGGTAATAGGCAGCCTTATCAAGGAAATTATGCTGGTAACAAGCAGAATTTGAATCAAAGACCTTATAAGCCTTATGCTCCTATAACCTTGAATACAGTGACAGATTTAGTGCCTTCTTAGAATAATTATGCAGCTGATTATGAGTGGTGTTACCCTTGTAATCAACCCCACAATCAGGCCACATGTTCCAATGGTGTTATTAACCAAGCATTAATGGTACAATATTCATCAACCTCACAGCCTGTATCTGAGGGTGATCTTGATCAGCAGCAAGATGTACCTTCTGTTAATGCAACTCTGATGAATTGGCTAGGGGAGGAGTTCATTGCAATGGGTGGAGATGACCCTACACCTGCTGTTTACACCAGAGCTAAAAAAAGAGCTCTAGATAATGAAGATGCAGTAAGGAGCAAGAATGCAGCAACTGCAGGGATATCTACATCTCAAGTGCAAGCAAAATCACAAGGAAATTCTCCCGTAGGCACTCATGAGCAGCAGCAACAACAGGTACAACCTGTTGTTCCCAAGTTTCAACAAAAGGTACATGCAGTGTTGCCTTCTAATATTATTGAAAACATGAAAAAGATGAATGTTTCTATCAGTATGTGGGATTCTTTATCTCTTCCAGGTCAAATTGACCTTTTACAAACTGAGTTGGCCAAGAAGAATAAGTCTATTAGTAATGGTGAAATTCCAGTTAGGACTGTCTTTTCAAATACTGATAAAGTTGATAGTAAACCAGCAGCTAAGCCTCCTCCTTTTTACGTATCATTAATCATAGGAGATAAGCTGGTTCATAATTGTATGGTGGATAGTGGAGCCACAAGTTCAGTCATGCCCAAAAAGATTGCTGATTAGCTGGGTTTGAAATATCAATCATTAGAGAAGGGAGTGGTTCAGCTGGATGGGTCTACTGTTAATACTGTGGGTCTAATCAAAGGTGCCAGTTTGACTCTTCATGCTTGTCCTATTTTTTCCATACCTCAGGACATTTATGTGATTGATCTTCCAGCTTATTTTGCAATATGCTTGTCTAGAGATTTCACAACAAAGATTGGAGGTTATTTTTCTTCTGATGGGTCTACTGTTAATACTATGGGTCTAATCAAAGGTGCCAGTTTGACTCTTCATGCTTGTCCTAGTTTTTCCATACCTCAGGACATTTATGTGATTGATCTTCCACCTTATTTTGCAATATGCTTGTCTAGAGATTTCACAACAAAGATTGGAGGTTATTTTTCTTTTGATTGGTCCCACATGCTTTTTAGGACAAGATATGACACTAAGGTTACAATAAAGTCTAAGGTACTTTTTAAGGATCATATTGAGCCCTATATCCCTCCTGCTATTAATGCTAATATGATGTCTTTTGCTGAAAATGAAAGATCTGATGTACATGACCCAAGCACTTACACTGATGAGATCCCTGATATCTTGTTAGATCAATGGGCAAATGAAAATACTTGTGATGATCAGAATTTTGTTATACATCAGACCGGTATAGGTATGTACATGATTCATGAACCTGATGCATTCATACCTAACTTGGTTAAAGCTGCAGATTATGTTTCAGAACAGGAAAATGAGGTATGGGAGATGTTTTTTGATGGTTCTAAGAGTAAAAATGGTGCTGGTGGAGGTACAATGTTGATTTCCCCTAAAGGAGATAAGTATTATGCAGCTTTTCGTTTTAGTTTTCCTTGCTCAAATAATTCTGCAGAGTATGAAGGTTTAATTAATGGTTTGGAATGGGCAAGGAAAAGGGGAATCAAGTCTTTAAAAGTTCATGGTGATAATGAGCTAATTGTCAATCAGGTTAGAGGGTTAAATGCTGTAAAAAATGATACTTTAAAAGCCTATAAGCATAGAGTTTTGGATATGATAGAGGATTTTGAGGCTTTTAATTTAATTTCTGTTACAAGAAGACTTAATCAGCATGCTGATAGGTTAGCAGCAAAAGGGGCCTAGTCTGATATTCATAACAGTATTGAAAAGGGATGTGACCATCAGCATATTAAGATTATTGTCAGGCCCTCAATTCTTGACAATAATGTTTACTGGCAGGTTTTTGACAGTGATGAGCAGATTCGTAATTTTTTGTTAGAGGAGGATGTTTTTTCTGTGTCTAATCAAAGCAAACATGTGCAAACTTATGATGATCAGGTTATCCAGCTCAAATCAAATAAATTACCCAAAGGACTTGTCACGTTAGAGTCCATTTTTAATTCTGATGATCAGTTTAGAAAGAACAAATCTGGTATGCAGGTTAGAGATGATCATTATGAGGATGTGGAAGTTGTTGCGGGTAAATTCCTAAAGGTTGGTAAAATCTGTACTCAACAAGAAAAGGCTGATTTTGTTTAGTTATGTCAACAATTTCCTGATGTTTTTGCTTGGGAGTATTCTGATCTTAAAGGGTTTGATCCTGAAATTGCTCAACACACTATTGAACTACTACCTAATGCTAAGCCTGTTAAGCAAAAACAGAGACCTCTCAATCCTAAGTTAGAACCCCTAATGGTTAATGAGTTGAGTAAGTTGATCGAGGGAGGAATCATTTATGAGATCAAGCACACTAGTTGGGTTTCAAATCTAGTTCCTGTTAGGAAAAAGAATGGGGAAATTAGGCTTTGTGTTGATTTCAGAGATCTCAATAGGGCTTCATTAAAAGATCACTACCCGCTGCCCTACATGGAACAAATTTTGCAAGGTGTAGCTGGTTCAGAAAGATTTTACCTATTAGATGGTTATTCAGGTTATAATCAAGTTCTGGTTAAGAATGAGGATCAATACAAAATTGCTTTTACTACTAAGTGGGGCACTATGGCCTATAAAAGGATGCCTTTTGGCTTATCTAATGCTGGTGCCACTTTTCAGAGGGCAATGGACATGGCTTTTAAGCGGTTGTTATATAAAGTGGTTTTGGTTTATCTTGATGATATAACTATCTTTTCAAAGGATACTAATCAGCATTTAAATCATTTAAAACAGGTATTTGAGAGATGCAAGGAGTTTGGGATATCCCTAAATCCTAAAAAATGTATTTTTGCAGTCCATAAAGGTAAGTTGTTGGGGCACATAGTGTCTAAGGATGGGATTACAATTGATGCTGAAAGAGTCAAAGCTATTTTAGAGCTGCCCTTACCCATTCACAAAAAAGGGCTGCAAAGTTTCATTAGTAAGATTAATTTTGTTAGAAGGTTTATGCCTAACATTGCTGCATTATTAAAGCCTCTAACTACTATGCTGAAAAAGAATATTGTTTTTAATTGGACAAAAGAGGCTAAGGATAGTTTCCAGTTATTAAAAGAGGCATTATCATCTGCTCCTACTTTGGTTAATCCAGATTTTTCTAAAGACTTTATTCTGTATACTTATGGAAGTTTGAATACTATCTCTGTTGTTTTGGTGCAAAAAAATACTGAAGGTTTTGAGCAACCTATTGCTTTTTATAGGAGAGGTCTTGAAGGTTATGAACAGCATTACACATTTGTTGAAAAGCATGCGTTTGCTGTTGTGAAAAGCCTTAAAAAATTCCGGCATATGCTGTCAAATAATAAAGTTCACCTTATGATTTCTCACCCAAGTGTTAAAGATTTTTTCTCAGCAGGGATCTCAATGAGAAACGTGCAAGATGGATTACCAAGGTGATGGAGTATGATGTTGATATTAAAATTACCAAATTGGTAAAAGGAAAAGGTCTGTGTGAGTATTTGGCTGATGAGCCCATCAAGGAGGTCATGCTGGTTAATGATGTTGCAGTTGCAAGTGATCAGCCAGCAAGCTGGTTGAAGGAGATGGTTCATTTTCTCAAGACTGGTGAGTGTCCTCTAGGTCTTGAAAGATCTAAATGAAGGTATTTTCGGTTGCAATCTATACCTTATGTCCTAATTAATGACACTTTATTTAGAAAGGATAACAATGGTGTGCTTTTGAGATGTATTGACATTGATGAAACCAGCAGGGTTTTAGAACAATTTCATGATTCAGGAGGTCATTTTAGTCCTAAGACAACAATTTATAAGATCATGAGAGCTGGGTATTATTGGTCTAATTTGTTTAAAGATGCTCATGCATGGTCAAGAAAATGCCAGAAATGTGCCTTATTTGCAGGCAAAGAAAGGCTTGCAGCCTTACCTCTTCAGCCAATCATTATTGATCAGCCTTTTATGAGGTGGGGTATTGATTTTGTGGGCCCCATTAATCCAAGTTCTAGTGCTGGTTACAAGTGGATATTGACTGCAACGGATTATTTTACCCGCTGGACTGAGGCAGTGGCTTTGAGAGAGGCAACCGAGATTTTTGTTTTGAACTTTTATCAAGATCTCATTACCAAGTTGGTGTTCTTGAATCAATAATTTTTGATAATGCTTTGTGATTTGTGGGATCTAGAGTTACTGAATGGGCTTTACAGAATGGTATCTACTTGAATACATCCTCTAATTACTACCCTCAGGGTAATGGGTTGGCTGAGTCAACTAATAAGAACTTAATCAGGATCATAAAGAGAATTTTGCAAGAAAATCAGAAGGACTGGCCCTTCCACTGTCTCCAAAATAAAGCCATGTCATGAAAAAGTCTCCTCAAGTCATCAACAATCTTATGACTCATCAAAACAGCCCAAAGAATGCTCCAACTAATCATAACTATCTTCCAAACCTTAGGGGAAAGTCAAATTCGACCCTAAATCTTCTCCAACTCCCCTAAAAGAACTCAAAAAAATCTCCTAGATTGCCTCCAACAAGTCCTATATTCCCTCTTTAAATGTCTAAAGACTTCCTCCACTCTCCTAAATACTCTCAAGTCCAATGAATTCTCTAATTAAGTCATGAAGACTTAGCAATTTCAACATATGCCATTCCTATTGCATGTTGTTTAATATCTAATAACTGGTTTATAAGATACCAATTATTAAATTTAAAACACAACAAAAGATGCATAAAAATAATAATAACATGATAATTAATTTTAAAACTTACCTCATATATTTATTTATATTAAATAATAATAAAATTTTAATTAACAAATATAAATAGAAACTTATATTTGTTAAGTAAATTTTGATTATTATCTAATAAAAATAAATTAAAAGATAAATTTTAAAATAAAATTACAACTATCATTACTTGTGCAAATAAAAACCACTTAAAAAAACAAAGGATAAACCTTGTGTTGCCGTGGACTTGAGATGGTTTTAAAAAATGCCATAAAAATCAATGCAAAAAACGGAAGCTTTAGGGTATATACAAACCCTAAAAGGCAACATATGATTCATTTGCATTTTTGGGGAAGTTGTCACTTAGAGAAGAAAAATGCCGCCAAGTGTTTGATAGATGTTGCAGCAAAGATTTTTCTGGAGAATTTTCTTTGAGTTTCTCCTTTATCTATTGCCACCAGGGATTTAACATGTGGGTTCATGGAATTTTTTCCTTTAGGTACTTCATGTTGATCAGATAAAGATGATTAATTCTTTCATCTCTTTGCTTTCTTTGTTGTTCTTCTACTTCATGTTCCTTGTGCCTGAGTTTATTTAACGATGCTACATTTAAATGCAAGGAACTCCTTGTTCGAGCAAAAAATTTTCCTTCGTCATTATCCTGTGGATTCACATGGTTGAAGTCCTTCAACACCTTTTCATATTTGGCTTTGGCAAGCTCATACTTTCCTTCTTTGAAAAGTCTAGTTCCAGTGCTTTTTTTTATTTTCTCAGCTTCATCCATTATCTCAGTAAAGTTCAAGCCAGTCCAGTCCTTTGGTGTTTCAAATTTAAGCAACTCGACTTCCTATTGTATATTAGCCCCTTCTGGAAAATTGTCAGGCCGTGGAACTTTGTCATAGGCATATTCCGGTGTGCTAGAGACGAGCAATCTCATTGGGAAGCATATACTGTAATGTCCCCATTTTTCAGGCTCTTGGGATTAGCCTATCATGTGACCCTCGTAGGCTAATGAGGATGGACAGAGGGTCTCTTTTAGTGGGCATCTACTTCAGGATTCAGTATGCTTTGGTTTGGCTTTCGTTTGGCGTCATTCAGATTTCATTTGCTATAGTTTTGCCACATTTACTATTTATAGTAAGTCTGATGTTGTTCGAGAAGGACCCTTTCTATTTTTGGAAAGTGCATTTGGTCACATGGGGAAATAATAGATGTGACTCTTGTTTCAGACGGCATATTAAAAGGATTAGTATTTTGGGAGTTATTATTATTTTGGTGGCCAAATTATTATTAAATCATTAAATGGCTTAATTATAAAGTTATAATTTAGATTTATAAGTTCACTTAAGTTGAGGGTTGAGTCATCATGGGAAGGGGCCATTTATTTAATTAATTCATTGAAGCCTAAGGCAAAGTATTATTTTAAAGTATTGGAGTAAATGAATTATTAAAAGGAAAAGTATATTTATTTATCCCACATTGGTAAGAATTGTGTTTGAGCTCTCACAAGAAAGAATAAAAAGGGACTTGAGAGTTCATTCTAAGATATCTATTGATCTTTCGATAGATTTGGTTGTGAAGAAGATGGCTAGTGTTTGAGGACCGATTCCTCTCTTTTGGCAATTTGAATCATTACTGATTGATGGTGAATTTTGCTACTGAATTCTGAGAATACAATTCTGGTCCTGTGTATTCGAATTTGATGCTGAAGTATATCAAATTCGAGGATATTTGAAGAAATTTTGAATTACAATTGGTGATTCGATTTTCTTCCTGGTGGCTATTGTTTGGTAGAAGATTGTTCTATTTCTACAGGAGTTGTGATCTATCTGTTGGCAACGTATGGTAAATAAAAGCTGTAGACTTCACTGTTTAGGAGCTACGAATTCATTTGGAAGTTGGCATCACCTTTCCCAGCCTGTGCGTACTTCACCTTGTGGCTGCGTTTTACTCACAACAGGCTGTGTTATTTATTCAGGGGGCTGCAATCACTCATTGGAGGCTGTGGTTGTTCAAATGATGGCTGCATTAATAATCTGGGAGGTTGCATTCTTCATTTGCAGTTGTGCTTCAATTCCCTTGGGCTGCGTTTTTTTTCCAGCAGTCACATGTAATTAAAGGTGCCCAAATTTATTTGTGAATGCTTGTAATAGGGAATTAATTTGATAGTTATTGTAATTCTGATTTTTTGTAAGCATTCAATGGTGAATTAATGGTTGTAGTTATTTATCAAGAGGGTAAAAATTTGAGAAGTATCATTGAAATTCATATTTGATGTTCATTAATTTCTATATATTCTGAAAGAAATTTAGAAGTGCAATTTAATTTGAGAAAAGAGCTAGATTGTAAATGAGAGCCAGCTGGGCTCTTTACAGTGGTATCAGAGCATGTTTCCTGACATCCTATGGGGAATGAATTCTTTTATATTTTGATGATATTTTAAAACTGATCAGCACTCTCTCTTTTCCTAGCTATGGACAAATACATGAGGCCTAGTTCTGGAAGTCGGCGTAGCAGTATGGGAAAAAGAGAGGAAATAATTGCCTTAGTGGAAAGTATGGAAAGACTTAGGTTGCATCAACAAATATTGGCAGAGAGTTTGTTGGATCCAGTGATAGTAGACAGGGCAGCGAGGTATATGGTCTCTGCTCTTAGGAGGCTGACATCGAGATTGCAGGGAATAAAGCTTGAGTTTTCCCCGACAGGTGCCCTTGATGCAGATGTATCCATATTTAGTACGGTAGCTGCTAGTCCTATCTGCAGTACTGATGATGGATTTATTTCACAAAAACATGTGGATGTTTTAGTACCATTGGTTGACAGCAGCGCTGAGCATCAACAGGTTGAGGCTCCCAGAGTAGTCGCTACGGATTGTATAGAGGCAGCTGATGATGTAGTTATCACTAAGTGTTTAGACTCTTCTGTGGAGGGAGTTGTTATTGGAGATTTTTATGTCAGCTATAGTAGTGTTGCTCCAGTGCAGGAGGCAGCTGCTTCCTCATATGGGACCGATGCATGTATGAAATCTGCTCGCTGTGACATTGGTGATTTGGGCGTTACAACGGAGTCAATTGATGATAGTTCATGCTCCAACATTATTGGTGCACAGCCTGACGTTGAGTCATGTGTGCAGAGTAAGGTGTCAGCAGTTGAGGCTTTAGTAGGAGGTGTGGATGCAGATAGTATAGACACATCTGATGATGCTTTTGAGGATGTTGTGAGCCGCATTGGGGATGACACCCCTTGTGAGATGTTGGGTGATGACTACGAGGAGTGTATGAGCTCTGACAGCTCAGGTTTATGATAGCAGTCACAGTGTGGAATTAGTGCAGGAGACGGTGGTTTTTTTTTGTATTGAGGATGTTAGCATGGAGCTATTTAGTGATGACACTCATGATATGAGTGTTGCAGTTGAGTTGGGTAACATAGATTCATGCCACAGTGTAGATGATTCACATGATGACATTGAGTCATGTATGCAGCTAGAGTTAGGGGAGTCGCGGATAGACGATGTGGATACTAGCATCACAGATATCTCTGATATTGAGAGTGAGGATGATGGGTGTTGTAGTGTTTCTGGCTTTTTATATCTGACTTTGGGTGTGGACTCAGCGCTGTCATATGGTGATGGTGGGTTCTAAGATTCTTTATTACAGGGAGTCACGGATGAGGATGGGGAAGCATATGAGTGGCAAGAGTTTGTTACAGCCATGGCTTCCACTTTTAGAGAGGGGGTTACTTCTTCGGTGACTCATGAGGATGATTCTTCCTGCAGCGAGACATCTCTGATTTATCAAACCTTGGGGGAGGACTCTAAGTTGTTAGTGAGTGAGGATGGATCCCAGGATCTAGATTGTCAGGCGGTTACAGAGGACGAGGTAGTTGGAGATTGTGTTGAGTCGGATTCAGCAGCAACTTCCTCAGGGTTAGATGAGGACAAGTCCGATGCCTGTACTCAATTTGTAGGTGTGTACTCGGATGAAAGTACACAGAGTTATGGTGATCTTGAGGGGAGTTTGTTGGATGTAGCTTCCTTCCATAGTGTGGACAGTGTAGTTGAGATTGTACATAGGAAGCCCGTTGTACAGAGTCATCATGTGACTAGCTAGTTGAGAGTTGGTGAGAGAGATATTAATACTACTCTCGAGCATTTTGATGCCGCTCGTCAGCTGTTGGATTTTTATGATTGGGGTGATCCTATGACAGATGAGCATAGGGGTGGTTACCTTTCCTTGACAGAGATTCATTCTTTGCTTGAGGCTGTCAAGATTTTGAGATAGAATTATTTACAGATGGTAGCCGATAGAGATCACCTAGTTGAGTGGGGGAGTACAGCATATGAGGCACTGATGGACAGAGAGGAGGTGACTGAGCTTACTTAGGAGCTCACAACGACTTTTGAGGCTTTAGAAGGCACTCGGTGGGCTCTTCAGGAGTCACAATTTCAGTTAGAGGAGGTGACCGTGGAGTTGGAGCATATTCGGTTCACACAAGCCCCAGACCCAGTCCAGTTGCACATTGAGGTCGTTAGTGGTGAGTTGGCTTCTACAGTTGGGGATGCACGACATGATGATGTGGTAGACACATCTGTTCGGGATGTGGGTGCACTAGGTACGGATGAGGTAGGAGTACCAATGGAATCAAGTTCTCATGTTGATTTGCTTCCTTTTGCTGGAAGTGAATCTATTTCTTTATCTCATATAGTTGATAGCATGGGACAGTTGGTAGTGCCACATTTTCAGAGGGATCAGCTATGGGTTGCGGGGGAGCAAGTTGATTCTTTCACGTATAATTTCTACTGCATCGAATCATTCATGGAGCATTTACTTGAGAGTGCAGATGTGCGAGGGGATTCATACAAAGTGTTTGAGGGTACTCTCATCCGAGGTTGTTGTGCTATTCAGAGGTTGGTAAGGAAGATTGTGGAGACTATCTACTATGCTTCCCCACAGGGATTTCGAGGTTGGGTTTGCTGAGAGGGTTACTTAGGATCCTAACCAGCCTGCGATTATGTGGAGTCAGAGATTGCAGTCATCTCATGATTCCCAATTGGGTAATGATGAGCCATTGACGGAGATTGGGGCTTTCTACCGACATTATACGGTGGGGTATGCTCATCATTTTTCTTTTGACCCACAAGTAGAAGATTTGATCTCACGCAGGTGTAGACCGGCTCCAGTTTCTTATCATCCATTATGGGATGGATTAGCACCATCTTTTGCAGATGGAATTGGCAGTTGCAAGTTAGACTACTTGCAATATCCACACACCCAGGACAGTTTATCAGAGGTTAGAGTTTGTAACAGTGATTCAGACACATTTGGTCATTGTCTTCTTCTCAGTGCAGTTGGGTGTGAGTGTCGGTTAGACAAGGACTCGAGTTTTGACAGATTTGGTCTTTCAGTTGGGTTGAGTTCCGCTGGGTTGTTTTCTGCATCGGCATCTACAGTCGAGCTTCAGATGATGTTTTCAGTGATGTCAGTTATTTGGGTGTTGAGGGCGGTTTTTCAGTTGCAGGTGTTTATACTGTTGATGTTGGGATTTTCTTCACAGGAGTATGGTGAGGATTGGAAAATTACTTATGACCATGCTTGGGATCCAGGTGATCTGTGATGTTGCTTGTTTTTCTTGATTGCTTGAGGACAAGCAATCTTGGGAAGGGAGGACTGTAATGTCCCCGTTTTTCAAGCTCTTGGGATTAGCCTATCATGTGACCCTCGTAGGCTAATGAGGATGGACAAAGGGTCTCTTTCAGTGGGCATATACTTCAGGATTCAGTATGCTTTGGTTTCGCTTTCGTTTGGCGTCATTCGGACTTCATTTGCTATAGTTTTGCCACATGTACTATTTATAGTAAGCCTAATGTTGTTCGAGAAGGACCCTTTCTATTTTTGGAAAGTGCATTTGGTCACATGGGGAAATAATAGATGTGACTCCTATTTCAGACAGCATATTAAAAGGATCAGTATTTTGGGAGTTATTATTATTTTGGTGTCCAAATTATTATTAAATTATTAAATGGCTTAATTATAAAGTTATAATTTAACTTTATAATTTCACTTAAGTTGAGGGTTGAGTCATCATGGGAAGGGGCCATTTATTTAATTAATTCATGGAAGCCTAGGCCAAGGTATTATTTTAAAGTATTGGAGTAAATGAATTATTAAAAGGAAAAGTATATTTATTTATTCCACATTGGTAAGAATTGTGTTTGAGCTCTCACAAGAAAGAATAAAAAGGGACTTGAGAGCTCATTCTAAGATATCTATTGATCTTTTGATAAATTTGGTTGTGAAGAAGATGGCTAGGGCTTGAGGACTGATTTATCTCTTTTGGCAATTTCAATCATCACTGATTGATGGTGAATTTTGCTACTGAATTCTGAGAATATTTGGTCTTGTGTATTTGAATTTGATGCTGAAGTATATCAAATTCGAGGATATTTGAATAAATTTTGAATTACAATTGGTGATTTGATTTTCTTCTTGGTGGCTATTGTTTGGTAGAAGATTGTTCTATTTCTACAGGAGCTGCGATCTATCTGTTGGCAGCATATGGTAAATAAGTGTTCCAGACTTCGCTGTTTAGGAGCTGCGAATTCATTTGGAAGCTGGCATCACCTTTCTTAGCCTGTGCGTACTTCACCTTGTGGCTGTGTTTTACTCACAACAGGCTGCATTATTTATTCAGGGGGCTGCAATCACTCATTGGAGGCTGTGGTTGTTCAAATGATGGCTGCGTTAATAGTTTGGGAGGCTGCATTCTTCATTTGCAGTTCTGCTTCAATTCCCTTGGGCTGCATTTCTTTTCCAGCAGTCACATGTAATTAAAGGTTCCAAAATTTATTTGTGAATGCTTGTAATAGGGAATTAATTTGATAGTTATTGTATTTCTGATTTTTTTGTAAGCATTCAGTGGTGAATTAATGGTTGTAGTTATTTATAAATAGGTTAAAAATCTAAGAAGTATCATTGAAATTCATATTTGATGTTCATTAATTTCTATATATTCTGAAAGAAATTTAGAAGTGTAATTTAATTTGAGAAAAGAGCTAGATTGTAAATGAGAGCCAGCTGGGCTCTTTACATATACCCATTAAATTGAATGCTCCCTTTCAACATCTTTCTAGAACAATGTTATCTGCAATTTTTATTTTATATGGCTTGCAAATTTGTATGAAATGTTGTTGCAAAGTAACAGAGATTCTAGCTTTGATCCTCCATATTTTGAGCATCAATAAAACTACTATAAGTGTTGTTACATGACTTTGAGATATACTCATATCTTGGTACACTCTTATGATTCTGGGTTATTTGGTGAAAGCTTCTATCTGCAACTTTCCTTTCAAACCTAAAAAAGATTTGACCATGGCTTTAAAATTCTCAAAAAAATTTATCTGATACGAGCCCTTTTGACCTGGAAACAAAAACACTAGTTGTATTCATTTTTTAATATCACATATGCATTGACGTTGCTTTGTCCTTGATCTCCTTTTACTTTTATGCTTTTCAAACAAATATTTGGAATTTTGCTTCCATAATAAAATGTAAAAAATGCTTCTACATCCTTGGTACTCATGGCCTCTATGCTTCTTCATTACTTCATGCTTTTGTCATGCATGTTTGTGCCCTATTACGAAATCCATTCAATATGTCTTCGCAACAACAACAATAAAATTTGATCTCAGTCACATTCCATTTGGTTTAATGTCACTTTTTAACCTCATGAGCTATTCTTGAAACTTTAGTTATTCTTTTCTCCGACATTGGATATATGCTTTCCTTGTTCTGTGGTTATCTCTGCCATTTGATTATCCTTCCCCTACTACCAGTGCTTACCTCTCCTTCTAATGTAAAAATCTCTTGATGTTCTTGTAATTGGCTTTTGTATCAACCATTAAATGTCACTGCCCACTTATCGTAGCAACGGTGAATTTTTTATACTAGAGCTACTTGATGAATCTTGGTGCATTTCTCACAGAATAATATGTGTATTTCTAATGTAGTGAGCTTCCTCTTGTAACTCCATTATGCATTAGATTATTGCATTAGAGTTCATGACACCAACATTGAAATGTTATTCCTTTTTACTAGGCTATCACATAGAAATAACTCTTTTTGCATTTGTTTGATGATGGCTGAACTTTGGTCTTAATGCTTGATCTGTCAATGCTGCGATTTGATAAACTTTAAGGTTTCGATTACAAAACATTGTCCCTTAAACAGATTATTACTCTATTTGCTTTTCCATATTTTTATCCGGATACAATAAAAAGGTTCCATGAAGAATTTACATGCCCCTTTGATATTATGTTTACTTCTCGTAACTGGATTGTGCCTATCACTGACATGTTGGGCTCAAACCCTTGTGGGAGCCACAATTACGTCCACATGTCAATGATAGGCAGCCTGCTGCATAGGAAACAAACTAGTTAGAAAATAAATACGGGTTTGTATTTTGGCAATATGGATGCATGTGGGGGGTAAATTGATGAGGTAAGTTAGTCATTGGTTAGATCTTTTTGGATCTAACTCCCTCTTGTTGTCATTTCCAAGATTTAACATAGGAGCGTGGAAAAGCGAGGCAACGAGGGCACAAAGCGCACGAGCAGACAGCATCACAGCCAGTCATTCAGGCAATGACTGGCCCCTATGAACCTTTTACTTTCCCTTATGCTATATGTGCATTAATCTTGCTTAAATCAAGCTTTTTAATTATTAACTTAGCTAGTTTCACGACTTGTGTGAAGCATTAATAAAAACTTTGATGGATAAAGTTCTACATTTTCAGAAAAGATCAAATATTAATCAACTTGCTGTATTTTCTTTGTTTTTCCTCTTTTGCTCATAAAATGTGAAACTCATATGCATGAATAAATCAAAGTAATTATCATAAGAATCAAACATGAACATTCAGATGATCAATCACTCTTTAGCAAGCAAAACTCTACCTAGTTGAACCGGTAGGTGAGAATGGGTAACACAACCAACGACGCTAAGGATGCACGACTAGCAGTGGACAGGAGGTGTGTCTACCAGATGCAGGGAGAAGCAAACACAAGGAGAAAAGAAAAACATAAATCTGAGCACCCTTTTGAATTCAAGACATTTGGCTAGCATGTAATATCTCTCCCTGGTGATGATTTCAAATCCCCTTGTGGAAAGATTTGGTCACATATAAGCATGTGTTAGAGTAGCCTAGGAAGGGCACGAGTGTATGTGAAGGCAGGGCAAATTGAAGAATGAAGAGAGGCACAGAACAATGGTGCAGTCATTCAAAAATTTTGATTGTTTCCTTATGCAACATAGCACTCAGGGAGGTGACTTGTGAAAGAGACAAAGAAACTTTTAGTTTGTTTTCAATGTCTTTGGATAATCATATCTAGGCGTATACGAGGAAGATGAGATTGGTACAAGGATAAGAAGTCTGTTTTAGAACAGGGAAAGAGGTGTTTCCAATTACAAATGTGTTTTTGATAGCTCAAAGTGTTTTTGAAAATTTGGCAATGTCTGATATTGAGAAGAGCTGAAAATATTAACACTCTTAGAGCATGGGATGCTGCATCCTTGTGAAGAATAGGTATTAATCAGCCCACCATGGGTTAGACATAAGCTTCACCACAAGTGGAGTCATTCAATAAGTTTTGTTTGTCTTATTTAAGTTGCTTATGTTCAATTAAGAAAGCCAAACTCATTATTTGCGGTGACAATATATAAAGAATAGAGGTTTTATTCCTTCATATTCTATCACATTTAAATTCCTTGTCAATCATGGTTCTGCATTCCTTTGGCTACTTGCATTTGTTCTCTTCCCTTAGAGAACTCATATCTCCTAGTGGAGCATTGTTGTCTTCAAAATAAGTTTTCTTTAGATGTTAATACATATTGATAGGCACCCTCTTACCGCTGGCTCGCTATTGTTAACTCATCTTGAATATTCATCCTTTGCAGTTGATAAATGTAGCGACCTTTTGATGTTCTAACTCACTGTGACCATATTTGATGTAGATCTTGTAGGTTTTTTCAACATAATTTTTCATAGTCAACTCCCTTGCCTCATGTTTCACAACTTCTTAACATGTCAAGTTGATAATCAATTGGGAAGGATTTGACCTTTGTTCTTGTTACCATCCTATTCCCATTTGGTGATACTTTCGATTCCATGTCTCCCTTCTCTAGGCTATGCTTCTTTTCACGAATCTTTGGCATTAGTTTTTAGCTTGGTTTGTGCTACCTCTATCTCATCAACTTTGCTCACCTTTTTGGATGATGGAGTGAACATGCTTATTGTAAAACTCCAGGGTGGGGTCTTTTCCACAAGTGTTGGAGTTCATTTGGCAAAGCATGCTATCAATGCACTTGTAGATCTTTCCATGGCTAAGACATTCAAAACCCCCAAATTTGCCAATTGTAGAAGAACATTTGCACCTCCCTTGCATCCACCACTACTTGTTTTACCCACCCTATCTTTCCAATGTTTTTGAGTGCATTGTTCAGAGCAGGCATACAATAATGATTCCAATGGATTTTCTTATATGTTGATTTAATCAACTTATCTTCTAGCCTATAAACATTTTCTGCATTAGTAATCACCGGTAGTGCTTTTTGAGGACTAGCCTCCTCAATGGACTCGTAGGATTTGAAACTGAAGTTCACCATCTTTGCATTTTCTTGATAAATCAATTGGTTGCAATAAATAATGTCCTTCAATGTATGAAACTATAATGTTGATGAGTGGACATTGTCTAATATCCATCCACCAATCCACAATTATCCTGCAGCCACTTGTTACCCATTTTGTCTTCCTCTCTTGCGTCAACAATTTTACCATGGAGTAAGATTTTTCCAAGAGACTGGTTCTCCATTAGGGCGCATGTAACCAAGATAATCTTTGCATATGTTGTCAAGATTTCTTTGTATAAAGGAGATTGAGCAAAATGGAAAGGAATGTTGGTACCTGTTGATGTGAGTTTTATTCTACTACAACATGCATAATTGAATGATCAATATTCAGAATGTAATACCAAATATTCAACTCTCTCTTGAATAAGGATGCTCATATGCTAAACAATGTAGATGAATTGTGTGATGAAATGAGACAAACTCAAAGGTTCCTTCTTATTGTGAACTTCCACTTAGTTATAATGATGTGATGTGCTGGGTATCACAAAGGGACTTACGTTGTTCATTCAATGGATATCAACTTGACTTTAACTTCTCCCAATGACAAACAACTAAGGGAAAGTGTTTAGAAAGCTAATCCAACTCTAAGAATGTAAGACAATGTTGATGATGGGGTGAACCTTTAACTTGTCTTTGCTTTGTCGTGTCAATAAGGTATAGGAGGGTGCTAACTTCTAAGGATGCAGGGTTGGTTTTCACATTGTCAATACTCATTCAGATACCCTATGAAGGTACAATCTAAATGAACATTTCTAATAGAAGCTAAATATTTGCAATTTAGGCCCAAACTAACCTTACATTGTCACTTACAATCAACAAGTACTAAAAGGTATACACATTAGCTTCACCTTTACTTACAATTCAACAATATCTTCCATCCATCTACTTCTACTTCTACTTCTACTCAACAAAAAATGAAATCTAATCTAAGTGAGGAAGTAAAGAAACCATGCAATACTCCAAATGTCACAAACATTCAACATGAAAACCAACAATGGAAGGAGGAATACTTTTGGTAGTATTATGGCAACAATTTCTCGAAGTCTCTCCTACTATATCTCTAATCTAATCTCATCTCTTATGAGTTACAAATGAGAAGGCCTTGGTCTTTTATAGTAGTTCAATTACAATGAAGAGCCAAGATCGATTCAAGATCAAGGGCCAAGATTAATCCAACACAACCCTAATTAGGGTTTCAAAACCTCCACTCATAATTATTAAATGCCCACCCAATTACAAAAGAGCACTACCTTGTGGGTTAATAAAAAAATTACAATTCTTTAATGGGCGAATGAGAAAATATATTAGGTAGAAACATGCAAGAGAAGAAACCTGTCAATGGGCCAATGATAAAATGCTGCATGGGCTTACAACAAATCTTCTTTTAGAACTTTAACTTTTCCTCTTTTGCAAGTTCAATGAAACTGGACATAATATTATTGATCTCTCCCACTGGGACACTTGGCATGATTTGAATGGTTGAAGAAACGGGTGCCACCTCAACATGCTTATCTTATAGGCTTAATAAACCTTTTCCCTCTTCATAAATTTCTTTTATCCCTAGAAACCTTTTCATTGCATTGGCTTGTTCTTGCATTCTTGACTTCTTGATATGTATTGTTCTGAATTTAGGTTTGGATTTATATCTTGTTGACTTGATCTTGATCTTGAAATCGCCTCACTTATCTCCTTGATTCAACCTGCAATACCATACCTTAATCAGATTTTAACTTCGTTTTATCAAACTTGCAAGATAGTAAATTAAATCTTGAAGTTGCTAGGTGCTGGTGTGTTAAAATCAGACTTTTAAAACTTTAAATCAGAGTTATGAAATTGACGCAAGACAGGGCCAAGAGGGGCCAAACAATGGCACACCCTAATGATCCAAGCCCGCTCAACAACACGCGGAAGCAAACAACAACACAATGAGAGAGAGAATGCAAGATCTTTCATTAATCATCATCAAATAGAATCATACATGCCAGGCTGTAAGGCCTTCCCGATTAGGGCCAGATATTACAATGAATTACAGAAGTCCTCAAACATGCCAGGATTTGTCAATAATCTTCAATCTCTTATCTTCTTCTATCTAAAAAAACTGCCTCCTAAACTACAATCAAACAACTATATTTATACAAGAGTTTACCGAACTAAGTCGGCCTTCAGATCCACAATCAACGGAAGAAATGGTCAGATCTGGGACCACACGCTTCCCAATGATGGATACCAACATTAAATCCGCGACCCATGATAAATGCACAGGTCAGCCCAACAGAAACTCAAAAGAAACTACTCGGTAAGCAAGGATAATCGAGAAACAGACAAGCATCGCCGAGCGCCAGTGAAACAACCGACTGCCCAGGAGATAACTGACCACACTCGGTAACCAACAGAAACCAACCAACTACCGACCAACTCGGTCAAAGCAGGAACCGAGCAACACAGACAAACTCAAATATATTTTTGGTGACATAGGATTGCCAAGGACCCAAGATGCTCCTGCATCAGACACCTGGGGTTATTTTGAAATGATTCTCCGAATCATTTGGTAGGTATGATCCGAGCTGCATCCAACTCAAACTGTGGAATCCATGAACTGTCTTCAATCGCTCTATTCTTCCACTTTACCAGATACTCCATATATTGTTTTCCCCTTGTACTCTTGCCAATTCTTTGCTCCAAAATCTGTTCAACTTCCTCTTTCTACTTCTTAGGATATTCCATTGGTACTGCCATGTCTTAATCAGGTTCATGATATTCATACAAATCAACAATGTTAAAAATAGGTGATATGTCCATGTCATTAGGTAACTCAATTTCATATGCATTTCCACTGTCAAATTTCCTCAAAATCCTGCAAGGTCCAAACTTCTTCATCTTTAGCTTCCCATATGTTCCAACATGAAATCGGCCTTTCTTCAAATGAACCGTCACTTCATCACCAACATCAAAAGTCTTATGTCTCCTTGATCTATCAGCTTTGTCTTTGTATTTCAGATTATTCTCTTCCAGCTTCAGCTTCACATCTTCATGCAATGTCTTCATATACTCAACAAATTTTTCTCCTTCAGCACTTCTCTTACTTTCATCAGCAATGTCTCTCAAATCAGATATACCTCTCGGCTGTGTGCCATTCACAATCTCAAATGGTGTCTTTCCAGTACTCCTATTCACTGAATTATTATATGCAAACTCTACTTGTGCTAATATAGAATCCCAATTACTCGGTGTGTCTCCAACTAAACATCTCAAAAGATTTCCCAAACTTCTGTTCACAACTTCAGTCTGTCCATTGGTTTGTGGGTGAAATGTAGAACTATATTTCAACTCAGTGCCAAATTTCTTATAAAGGGTCTTCCAAAAGTATCTAACAAACTTACTGTCTCGGTCAAAGATAATACTCCTCAGTAATCCATGCAATCTGACAATTTCCTTAAAGAAAATATTTGCTACATGTATTGCATCTGATGTCTTTCTACAAGGTATAAAATGTGCCATCTTAGAAAATATATCCACAACAGCAAATATAGAATCATTACCTCTTACTGTCTTCGGTAAGCCAAGAACAAAATCCATAGTGATGTCAATCCAAGGTTTCTCAGGAACAACAATCGGTACATACAATCCAATATTCTGACTTACTCCGTTTTCAACTTGGCAAATGCCACAACTTTTCACAAATTTCTGAACATCTTTATACAACTGCGGGTAATAGTATTTCTCCTTAAGCAAATTTCATGTTTTGTCAATACCAAAATGTCCAGCCAAACCACTACTATGTTTCTCCTTTATCAAATTAGTTCTCATTATTCCTCTCGGTATACACAACTGAATACCTTTAAACAACATGCATTCCTGAATAAAATATTCATCCCACTTAGTGCCTTGTTGATCTTGAATAGGTGCTCTGTACTTTCTCCATGGCTTAGAAAAATCAGGATCAATTTCATACAAATCTCTCATCTCATCAAAATCAAGGACTTCAATTTTCATCTCCGTCATCAAAGGTCTTCTTCTACTCAATGCATCAGCAACTCGGTTAGTGACTCCACTTTTATGCTTTATCACAAATGTATAACTTTACAAGTAGTCAACCCATTTCACATGTCTCTGATTCAACTTATTCTGACTACCCAAATACTATAAAGCCTTATGATCAGTATACAACACAAATTCATTCGGTATCAAATAATGTCTCCATTTCTTTAGTGCTTGAATAATAACATAGAATTCTTGATCATACACAAAATATTTCCTTCTAGCATCATTCAACTTTTCACTAAAGAAAGCAACAAGTTTACCTTCTTGACTCAACACAGCTCCAATAGCACTTCCACTTGCATCACATTCCACTTGAAATACCTTATTGAAATACGGTAATGCCAAAACAGGCAATTCAACAACCTTCTGCTTCAGGGTCTCAAAACTTTTATCAGCTCCATGTGTCCACTTGAATTCTCTTTTGTCTCCTCTCATAGTCTCAGTCATAGCATTACAAATAGAACTGAAATTCCTTATGAACTTTCGGTAAAAACTTGCCAAACCATGAAATGATCTTATCTCACTAACATTCACAAGTGTAGGCCAATTCAAAATAGCTTCAACCTTTTCAGGATCCATCTTCAAACCATCAGCTGAGATCACAAATCCCAAATACACAATTTCCTCTTTCATAAATGAACACCTTTTTAGATTTATCAACAACTTTTTCTCTTTCAATCTCTGCAAAACTTGTCTAATATGCAACAAATGTTCTTCTTTGGTCTTACTGAATATCAGAATGTCATCAAGATATACAATCACAAACTCACCCAAGAATTTCTTTAAAACTTCATTCATCAGCCTCATAAAAGTACTCGGTGCATTAGTTAAACCAAAAAGCATAACCAACCACTCATACAAACCTTCTTTTGTCTTGAAAGCAGTCTTCCATTCATCACCTTCTCTGATTTTGATCTGATGATACCAACTTTTCAAATCAATTTTGGTGAAATACTTTGCTCTAGTGAAACTGTCCATTAGGTCATCCATTCTCGGTATAGGAAACCTATACTTCACTGTTATCTTATTGATTGCTCTAAAATCAGTACACATTCTTCATTCTCCATTTTTTTTCGGTGTCAATACAGTAGGTACTGCACAGGGACTCAAACTTTCTCTGATCAAACCTTTCTCCAGCAACTCTTGAATCTATCGGTTCAATTCCCGATTCTCGGTAGGTGTCAATCGATGAGGTGCCTTATTCGGTAAACTAGCTCCAGGGATTAGATCCATACGATGATCAATGCTTCTCTTCGTTGGCAAACCATCAGGTACATTATCATAAATGATATCACTATACTCGGTGAGTAACTTATCAATCTCCTCAGGGACATTATCCTCTGTTTTCTTACTTGGTTTGTTAGGAATCACAACAAAATATACATCATTCTTTTTCAAATCTTTGACAAACTTTCTTCCTTCCATCAAGCAAACTTTAACAAATGTGCAAACATTACTAATAGGTTCTTCCATCAATAGTAACAAGATTTGTTTCTTTCCATCAGCCACAATAGTATACTTATGCAATGTCCCATCATATATAGCATGTCTATCATATTGCCAAGGTCTACCCAACAAAATAGGACAACAATCCATAGGCATGATATCACATAACACCTTATCATAGTACTTTCCAATCTTCAAATTCACATAACATTGTTCACTTACCAGGAGTGTATGCTCATCTTTGATCCATGAAATCTGATAGGGCTTCGGATGTTCTAACCTTTTCAACTGCAATTTTGTGACCATTTCCTCAGATGCCAGATTCTCCGAGCTACCACTGTCAATGATTACCTTCCAAACTTTATCAGAAACTCTACATCTGGTCTTGAACAAATTTTTCCTTACCGGATCTTCCTTTTTTCTTTCATTCCACAGTACTCTCTTTACCATCAAGTTATTTTCTTTCTCAGGTTCATTCGGTGATTCTTCTTGCACCAAGGCATTTCTACTGCTACCAGCCTTCTTACTAGCATGTGTACATTCAAAAGATCTGTCTTTCTTCTCCACAATTGTAACAAGTTTCTCGGAAACTTCCTCTACTATAACCACCTCGGTAGTTATTGCCTCTGCGTCTAGATGAACTTTCACCTTTCCATTCGGTCTTGCCTTTGTCCAGACTTGTCTTTTCTGGTTCAAATCTACCATTTTCACCATTAGATCTACCTCTTCCTCTAGGGAATCTACCACCTCGACCTCTTGTCTTTGCTCATGTCTTTTGTTCAATTTCTCCTTGGCTTTCAATGCAAATTGATAAGCCTCTTCAATGTTCTCCAACTTGATCAAACTAATTTCCTCTTGGATGGAAACTCTCAAACCATTCAGGTATCTAGCAATTCTTTCCACATCATCTTCATCATGTCCAGATCTAATATCTAATCTATAGAATTCCTCAGCATATTCTTTTACCGAGCTGTCTTTTTGCGTCAAACTTTGCATTCGCCGAACTAGGTTAATCTGATAATCACAAGGTAAGAACTTTCCTTTCAACTTATTCACCATTTTATTCCATACCTTGATTTTGTCTTTGCCTTTCCTCTTCTGATCCAATTGCAGATGTTCCCACCATAAGGATGCATGACTTTTTAACTTTGTGCTTGCAATCTTCACTTTCTTGTCTTCAGGAATGTTTTTATACTCAAAATACTTTTCCATCTCGGTGATCCCGTCCACCAATTCATTAGAATCCTATTTTCCACCATATTCAAGAGGATTGAAATGTGGTGTAGACTTTAGATTTGTCAAAGCCTTCAAAAATCTTTCTTCATCTTGATCCATAACAGGTGTAGGTTCTGCATTCGCCTGTTCTTCCTCAATTTCATCATCACTAACATCCTCAAGATGTGTGCCTCTTCTTTGGGTTATTTCAACAGCTTCCAATCTAGCAGCAATTTGTCTCATCATGTCTGCCAATCTTGGATCCGCATCTCGCCTCCCACAAACCATCTTGACAACCCTCTGCAATTGCAGGTCAGATCGCAATATGCCACCCTACAACAATCAACTAGGGCTTCTCAAGAGAAACCTACAAACCTAGATCCGCAAACCTAGATCAAGATCTAACCTCGCTCTGATACCACCTGACGCAAGGCAGGGCCAAACAATGGCACACCCTAATGATCCAAGCCCGCTCAACAACACACGGAAGCAAACAACAAAACAGTGAGAGAGAGAATGCAGGATCTTTCATTAATTCTCATCAAATAGAATCATAAATGCCGGGCTGTAAGGCCTTCCCAGTTAGGGCAAGATATTACAATGAATTACAGAAGTCCTCAAACATGCCAGGATCTATCAATAATCTCCAATCTCTTATCTTCTTACTTCTATCTAAAAAAATTGCCTCCTAAACTACAATCAAACAACTACATTTATACAAGAGTCTACCGAACTGAGTCAGCCTTAGATCCACAATCAACGGAAGAAATGGTCAGATCTGGGACCACACGTTTCCCAATGATGGATACCAACATTAAATCCGCGACCCATGATAAATGCACAAGTCGGCCCAATAGAAACTCAAAAGAAACTACTCAATAAGCAAGGATAACCGAGCAACAGACAAACATCGCCGAGCGCCAGTGAAACAACCAACCGCCTAGGAGATAACCGACCTCACTCGGTAACCAAAGGAAAGCGACCAACTACCGATCAACTCGGTCAAAGCAAGAACCAAGCAACACAGACAAACTCAAACATCTTTTTGGTGACATAGGATTGCCAAGGACCCGAGATGCTCTTGCATCAGAAATAGCAAATCTAGGTTTCTAATAGCATGAAATACTTGCAATTTCAATCAATTCTCAACCCTACACATCATACCTCTCTTGCTAACTCACTTTCACTTTGCTGTTTATGAGAAAAAGTGACTAAGATCTGCGAAATAATGCCTGGTACAAAACTATATTGTTCTGAAAAATGATTCAGATTTCTGTCTCTAATAGCAACAGTGTTGTAGAAAGGTAAAAATTGAAGTCTTCTGTTGATATCTCTTGATTTCAGGCCTTGAATTCGCTGGAGATGACCGAAATGAGAACTTTATTTGTTGGTAAATGCTATTATCAGTCCTCCTTTGGCATGAAAACTTGAAGAAGATTAAGTTTTTATCAAAACCTATATGCAACCCTGCATCAAAATTGATTAAAAAATCTTCCTCAATTTGCCCTTTGCTGGTTAGAATTTCTCCTGGTATGCCTGAAATCAGATTGAAATGATTTTCTTTGAAGTGTTTGAAATAGCCATTTTATATAGTTTCCCTGTTGGATCAATTTTTCTTTCAAGGCTACAAAAATTGAATTTTCACCAACAAATATTTGATGGCAACATTGATGATGGATCCCTTTTTTGCATTGAGCTTATGGCCTTCTCATTAAATTTAATGCTCTCATATTTGAATTTATCCTCCTTGCATAGGATCAAACTCCTCTCCATGTACATGTGAATGCAATTCTTCATTAAATTTGGGCCTTCCTTGGTTAAGTTCGTGGCTTATCAGACCAGATTTGAGGTTTCTCCTTTAAATTTGAGGCTTTATATTAAATGTTAGGTCATGGCTATTGATTTTAAGGCTCCATGTTTGAGATTTGTGCCTCAAAATTAGGCTTTAGGTCCATATGTTTTATTTATAAGGCTTATGTTTGAAATAAACAGCCATACATTACCCACTTAGGCCCACATGTTTCAGATCCGCGGCTTCCTTATTGGACTAAGTCAGATTTAGACCTCACCCTTTGGATTAGGACTTATGTGTTTGGAATGAAGGCCTAATTTGTTGGACTTGATCCTATACATTATGCCAATGAGGTTGCACGTTTGTTGATTGAGGTCAGATTTCAGACTTAAGAGGCCACACACCACCCTTAGGACTAGCCCTATTCAATCCCTGCGTTTCTCTACAAGGCTCGTGGATTTGGAAATTAGGGCCATAAATTTCACTTAGGACCTGAGTTTGGGTGCTCCATCGAACTCAAGGTCTGGTTTACTATTTAATAGATTTGAGCCCACACGTTTGGACATTAAGGCCTATACGTAGGAATTAGGTGACATGTTTGATTTAGAGGTCTGACCTCACTGCCTTGCACCCAGACTTAGGGCCTTGCCATCAATTTTAGGGCTAGACGTTATTGATTGAGACCCCACACCTTGAGCTTAAGGCCTAATTTATTTAAATTTGGATTCACACGTTTCATGGTTTGGAGCTCATGCCTAGAGTTTTGAGTCCATATATTTGACTTATAGGCCTGATTTAGGCCTTGTCTCCATTGAATTGAGGCTTAGTCATAGAACTTAGAGCCACAAGTCTTATGTCCGGCCTGATCTAAGCCTTGTTATCATCAAATATAGGCCTGATCTAAGCCTCAGTATCATCAAATTTAGGCCTGATCTTAACATATCAGGCCCACACGTTTCATTATAGGGTCCAATTCTCATTGAAGTTAGGCTCAGATTTGGGGCTTAGATGTTTGCAATTAGCCCACACATTTTATGCCTGGGCCTTGCTGATTGGCCAAAGAGCTCCTATGTTTTCTTACGAGTCCATATGTTTTTTTTATCAAAGCCCATTCACCAGCCCTACGGCTTACACGTTGATCTACAAGGGGCGGCAAAGTTTAGGTTGGGTCTACACTTACACTAAATAGGGGCCATGTTAGGAATAACAGTCCACAATACAACTGAGAGGGGGGGTGAATCAGTTGTATGACAGAATATTAAACTTTAAAATTTAAGCTCAACAATATCAGATCCGATGAACACAATGAATGTCAAATCAATAACACAATATTTTGGTTACGGGGAAACCCTGTCAAAGGTAAAAACCCCGGTGGGAATTAGCAACCACTAATGATGTATTGAAAGTATAGTGATCCTTGTTAGAAGATATAGCCCTGTTAGGAGCTTATTGAAACATTACAGTACATAGTCCTTGTTGGAGGACAGACTCTGTTAGGAGTCAAGAACAATAGAAGGCTCACTGCCCAAGGCTCACTACCCAAAGAAGGTTTAATCCACCTTCAGAACTCACTAGATCGCAACCAGTGTATATGAAGAAATACACAATCTTTTGAACTGTTTGCCAGCAACTATCTTTGCTTGATCAGTTCTAATGAAGTCCACTAGTAAACCTCTGCTCTACATGCAACAGACACAAGCTCGCAGCTTTCACAACCTCTCTATATCACATCTATTCCATCCCTATCTTTTCCAAAGAAAAGAGCTTTCATTTATACCTTATTACATTTTACCAAGATTAGGTCGGCCCATAAGGCTTTCCTAATTACAAACAATTACATAAACCCTTGTTAAGATCCATATGGTATCTAAAACAAGTTTACAGTGATTACATTACAACAATTAAGGACCAACATCCTTGATTTGTGTTTGCCAAACAAAACACACGCTTCATTCCCTGAGTCAGCTTCAGAATAAGCCATCACCAGAGCACACATCACAGATGACATCACCAATCACTCTGTACCTTGCGCTGACCAATGAACATCCGTCAATACCTCTTCCATCATCCTTCAAGTTCGCATACCTTGAATTGAATTCCTCTGAAAGATATATCAAAAACTCAGAGACTAACTCTGTCAATTCTCACTGTCAGAGTCCAGTGACTAGTGTTTACCAAAGCAGTTGTAACTCTCTTAATATGCAATATCTAATGATGCAATCACAGATATAAGATCACAACATCCACCTGAACTCTCATCTGACTTCGCAGCATCTGAAATATTCGTACACTATGATTACCAGTCTGGTTCCTTCATAAAAGCATATGTTGACATTAGTGACAAAACACAAATGACAAAGTATGAGTGCCCATTCAATAACGTAGTGATTAAAAATATTACATGTCTCAATCATCACCCATGCATTAGCAATATCCAACAATCTCCCCCTTTGGCATTGATGTCAACATATGGGAAAATCTTATCCCAAAGTTATATCAATCCAAAGTCCTTCAACTAAATGATCTCCCCAAACAGTAGAGATTTTCTCATAGCAACACTCCCCCTTTGACAGCAGTGGCAAAGGGTGCCAGGAGCCTTGAAATGCCTTCACAGATAAACTTTCTTCCACGATCACTCCCCTTGAGGAGTAGATCCCTACATCCAGTCCAGAAAATGATGAGGCTCTAAACATTTTTGGACTGATGCATCTCTGCATCATTTAGTTCTGACTAGGAAGGGCCTAAACCCCTAGCATACCTCCGAGATATTCAAAAGTATCTTTCGGTAGTGGCTTTGTAAAAATGTCTGCAATCTGTTCTTTTGTACTAATATATTCTAGCTTGATTTCTTTTTATGCCACCTTGTCTCTCAAGAAGTGATACTTGATAGAAATGTGTTTAGTTTTAGAGTGCATCATCGAATTCTTTGACATGTTTACTGTGCTGGTGTTATCACAATGGATAACCACAGGCTCATTAAAAGTTATTCCAATGTCTGTCAGCATTTGTTCCATCCAAACAATCTGAGTGCAATTTATAGCAGCAACAACATGTTCTGATTCAGCAGTAGATTGTGCTATACAATCTTGTTTCTTACTTAGCCAAGAAACCAAGTTTTTCCCAAGGAAAAATGCACCACCACTTGTACTTTTTCTGTCATCAATATTTTCTGCCCAATCAGCATCAATATAAGCATGAAGTTCAAAGCTATCATTCCTGTCATACCATAAAACATAGTCTATGGTTCCTCTAAGATACCTCAGTATTCTTTTCACAGCAACTAAATGAGTCTCTTTGTGTTCTGCCTGATATCTAGCCACAATTCCAACAACATTAGCAATATCTGGTCTAGTGTGAGTCAGATATTGTAGCCCTCCAACCATTGACCTATACAAAGTTTGAAAAACACATTTTGATTCATCATCAATTGTTAGCTTGTTTCTAGTCACCATAGGTGTTCCTACTGGTTTACAATCTTCCATACCGAATTTCTTAAGCAGTTTTTTGAGATACTTGGTTTGAGAAATGAAAATACTATTCTCATTTTGAGTTATTTGCAGTCCAAGAAAGAATTTCATTTCACCTATCATGGACATCTCAAATTCACTTTCCATTTCTTTAGCAAACTTTTTACATAGATCATCATTACCTCCAAAGATAATGTCATCCACAAATACCTCTACTATCAGGATTCCATCTTCAATAGTTCTTAAGTACAAATTACTGTCCACATTACCTTTTCTGAATCCAAGTCCAAGTAGATACTTGTCCAACCTTGCATACCAAGCCCTAGGAGCTTGCTTCAACCCATATAGTGCTTTCTTTAATTTGCACACCATGTCGTTGTCTTCGCATAGAGGAAATCCATCTGGTTGTTCTATGTATGCTTCTTCTTCAAGATCTCTATTCAGAAATGTAGATTTAACATCCATCTGATACACTTTGAAGTTTTTGTGTGCAACATAAGATAGAAATAATCTTACTGCCTCTATTCTAGCAACAGGAGCAAATGTTTCTTCAAAGTCTATGCCTTCTTGCTGTGAGTATCCCTTACACACTAGTCTTGCTTTGTTCCTTACAACTATTCCTTCTTCATCCATTTTGTTTCTAAAGACCCATTTTGTTCCTATAACATTTTTATTTTTAGGTCTTGGAACCAATTCCCAAGTATTATTTTTCTTTATCTGATCCAATTCTTCTTTCATGACATTTATCTAAGATTCATCTATAGTTTTTGGCTCAACTTGAGAAATCAAACAAATTTCTTCTCTAACTTTAGATCTAGTTAGTACTCCCGGAGTGGTATTGCCAATAATTTGATTTTCAGGATGGTTATTTTTTACATACCTTGGAGTTTTATGAGTTTCAGTAGTCTTGCTTGTATCATCTCAAGCCTCTTTTTCACTTTCTTCCTCAACAAGTTCTTCTTCTTCGGCAACAGCAGTGGCATCTTTTACTTCTGATATCTGACTGCTATCATACATTCTTTCTTGTATCTGAAATTTATCATCTATTCTTACATTGTTACTTTCAACCATCTTCCTTAATCTCATATTGAAACATTTGTATGCCTTACTTTTAATAGAGTAACCAAGGAAGATACCTTCATCACTTCTAGCATCAAATTTTCCTATCTCATCATCCCTCTTAATATAACATTTGCTACCAAAAATTCTAAAATATTTTACAGTAGGAGTATGATCAAACCATAGTTCATAGGGAGTCTTACTTGTGCCATCTCTGATTTGGATTTTGTTTAATGTGTACACTATTATTCCAACAGCCTCTCTCCAATGTACATGAGATACATTCCCTTCAATCAGCATTGTCCTGGCAGCATCAAGTATAGTTTTGTTTCTTCGCTCTGCTATCCCATTCTGTTGTGGAGTCCTAGGAGCAGATGTTTGTCTTTTTATCCCATGCTCTTCATAGTATGAATTAAATAAATCTGATGTAAATTCTCCACCTCTGTCTGATCTTA
Source organism: Chamaecyparis obtusa (assembly GCA_027943335.1). NCBI lineage: Eukaryota > Viridiplantae > Streptophyta > Pinopsida > Cupressales > Cupressaceae > Chamaecyparis > Chamaecyparis obtusa. The sequence goes on along the minus strand of BSBK01002154.1, from coordinate 365,496 downwards.
AACACTTTATTTTTAGTCCTGATTCATTCTCTACTTTTGATTTAAACAACTTGAATTTGTCAAATGCTTCTGATTTTTCTCTCAAATAAGTAACCCACATCATTCTAGAAAAGTCATCAACAAAGAGTATAAAATACCTTTCACCATAGTATGACTTTGTTGTTGTAGGCCCACATAGATCTGTATGTACCAGATCCAACTTTCCTTTTGATGTAAATGTTTTGCTTTTATGACTGCTTTTAGTTTGCTTTCCCATAACACATTCTCTACATATAGTTTTAGAAGGTTTCACAATCTTCGGTAGATCTCTTACTGCATTAACCATACTTGCCTTCACAATGTTATCAAAGTTAACATGACAAAATCTTCTATGCCATAACCAACTATTAGCTACCTTCGCAACAAAACAAGAGGCTCCAAATGTGTTTAGTTCAAATACATTACCTCTAGATCTTGAGCCGGTAGCAATCAATTTTCCTTCCTTGCTTCTGATAAAGCATTTACCATTAACAAAACTTAATTGAAAGTTTTTATCCATTAATTGTCCAACACTCAACAAGTTATGTTTCAGTCCTTCAACAAGTAGTACATTGTCTGTATTAGTCTTTCCATCCAGAGTGATGGATCCTACTCCTATGATAGATTTTGGGAGATTGTCCCCAAACCTTACAACACCTCCATCATAATTTACTAACTTAACAAACTTGTTCTTATCACCAGTCATGTGATGAGAACATCCACTATCAATTATCGATTCAGTTTTCTTGTCAACATGAGATACTAAGGCTTTTTCCTCATGAACTAGTTCATCTTTAATAGCAACAAATCCAATCTCTTCATTGTCTAAATCATCATCATCAGAGATTCCTTCACTAGCATAATAACATTCTTTGTCTCTTCTAATCTTTGCATAATCAGGTTTGTAATTAGGAATTCTTGTAGGACATCTAGATGCAAAATGACCTATCTTATTGCATGAAAAACATTTCAAAGGTAATTTGCCTTCAAATTTGGCCTTACCTCTTTTCTCTCTTCTAGCTATCAGTGCAACAAGTTCTTCCATCTTCTTTTCTTCTTCCATTATCTTCCCCCATTCCTCAGCATACTCACCAAGCTCTTCTTTCAGGTCTTCTTTGCTTGTGGTCGGAAGTGCAGATACTTTCTTGTGTGTGGATGTGCTAAATGCAGATTCAACTTTAGGAACAACTTCTCCTAATTCCGCAGTTTCAAAGGTAGTTAACTTTGCAATCAAAATCTCTCTGCTAAAGTTTGGAGTCAGGGGTATAGTTCCTTGAATTGACATTGCCTTGAATTTGTAAGTAGGAGTTAGAGATCTGAGAATCTTTGCAATGACTTCATCTTCATCATAAGTACCTCCACAATTTTTGATTCCAATTACAACTTCTGTAACCCTTTGAACATAGGCTCTAATGCTTTCATCTTCATTCATTTGTAGCTTCTCCATCTTTGTCTTCCAGTTTTGCAATTTCACTTGTTTGGTATACTTGTCTCCTTCATAGAGTGCCTATAGTCTATTCCAAATTTCATGTGTCGAATCTAGATCTTTAATTTCAGTAAACTCACCCTCAGATAGTGCGCTAATCAATGCTTCTCTTGCGACCATGTTGCATGAAAATAACTTCTTTTCATCTTCATTAGCTATTTCCAAGTCATTCTCAGCTTTCAAAGATTCCTTCTTCTTCACAATCATCTAGTAGTCTATGCCCATGCATAGCAGATGTGTTCGCATCTTGTTCTTCCAACTATCGAAGTTTTCAGGATCAAACTTAGGACTTTGCTTCCTATAGAATGTCATTTCCAAGATCACCTCAAACTATTAAGCTTTCTCTTTGAGGACCACAAGCTCTGATACCAATTGTTAGGAATAACAGTCCACAATACAACTGAGAGGGGGGGTGAATCAGTTGTATGACAGAATATTAAACTTTAAACTTTAAGTTCAACAATATCAGATCCAATGAGCACAATGAATGTCAACACAATAACACAATATTTTGGTTACGGGGAAACCCTGTCAAAGGTAAAAACCCCGATGGGAATTAGCACCCACTAATGATGTGCTGAGAGTATAGTAATCCTTGTTAGAAGATAAAGCCCTGTTAGGAGCTTATTGAAACATTAGAGTACATAGTCCTTGTTAGAGGACAGACCCTGTTAGGAGTCAAGAACAACATAAGGCTCACTGCCCAAAGAAGATTAAATCCACCTTTAGAACTCACTAGTTCGCAACTGGTGTGTATGAAGAAATACACAATCTTTTGAACTATTTGCCAGCAACTATCTTTGCTTGATCAGTTCCAATGAAGTCCACCAGTAAACCTCTGCTCTACATGCAGCAGACACAAGCTCGCAGCTTTCACAACCTCTCTATATCACATCTATTCCATCCCTATCTTTTCCAAAGAAAAGACCTTTCATTTATACCTTATTACATTTTACCAAGATCAGGTCGGCCCATAAGGCTTTCCTAATTACAAACAATTACATAAACCCTTGCTAAGATCCACACGGTATCTAAAACAAGTTTACAGTGATTACATTACAACAATTAAGGACCGGCATCCTTGATTTGTGCTTGCCAAACAAAACACACGCTTCATTCCCTGAGTTAGCTTCAGAATAAACCATCGCTAGAGCACACGTCACAGATGATGTCACCAATCACTCTATACCTTGCGCTGACCAATGAACATCCGTCAGTACCTCTTCCATCATCCTTCAAGTTCGCATACCTTGAATCGAGTTCCTCTGAAAGATATATCAAAAACTCAGAGACTAACTCTGTCAATTCTCACTGTCACAGTCCAGTGACCAGTCTTTACCAAAGTAGCTGTAAATCTCTTAATATGCAATATCTAATGATGCGATCACAGATATAAGATCACAACATACACCTGAACTCTCATCTGACTTCGCAGCATTTGAAACATCCATACACTATGATTACCAGTTCGGTTCCTTCATAAAAGCATATGTTGACATCAGTGACAAAACACAAATGACAACAGTATGAGTGCCCATTCAGTAATGTAGTGATTAAACATATTACATGTCTAAATCACCACCCATGCATTAGCAATATCCAACAGGCCACGCTTTGCCCGTCAAGGCTGTTTGAACTTTATGAAGGAGCCTTGCGATTGGTTGTAAATCCTTCATTCCTTTGTCTAACATTGTTTCTCACCTCATTGATTTTATGTCTTTCACTTAGATCAAACTCCTTGGCCCCATTATGCAATAAATGTAATTCACTCCATTACCACTTAAGGAAGTGGATTCCACCTTTTTATTTGGCAGGGTGGAACAGGCTTCCTATCTAACCAAGTGATTTAAAACAAAGCCTTGCCCTTCTTTTCAATGCCATTGACTAGCTCGAACCCAACATTTCACTCTTAACCTCTAGCTCTTATACTTAGCCAATTTTTGGCCTTTTCAATTTTTAACACTTCAATTTTAGAGGCCCTCAAATTTTTGCCAACCTAATCTACTACCTAAACTTACCAATGGGAAGCAAAAAGAGGGGGTCCCCATTTGCAATGGGGCAATGGTGTGAAAGCCTCACAAGAGTACCAAATAGAAATTGGCAATGGCCTAATCTGCAGCTTGCCTTCCTTCTCTGCACATTGAACAAATCTGTCATTGGTTTTGGTTGGGGTAAACCTGTAGCTTTCTATTTCCTCCTTGACTGCACTGCACACACCCTCAATGATGAAAATGAAGGTTCTCAACTTGATCTCTGTAGTGTATTAGAAACTAATGTTTCAGTGATATCCCCTTGAGCTAATTTAGTCATCTTAGCTCTCATTTTAAGTGAGTTTTGCACAAGGCCCAACTAGTTTACCAGGGAAATAAAACATATTGGTTGATCCTTGTCATGGTGCCATTCCAACCTTCTTGGAAGATGTTGTATTTCCATTTTGGACTTCCACCTGAAATAGGTGCTCTATTTGTGTAAACAATAGTTGCAAACTGATCTGAGGGTTTTCTCTGCTAAATGGCCATTTGTCAAATTTTGACAACACTGAAGCGCAATATGATTTCAGGACACTCACAGTTGAACTAACTATGATTCTGCTTGGAGTTTGGATTTGGCTGCCAACAGCCCATTCCTTATCAATTGTATTCTTCAAATCAATATCAGCAGTATAACTGAATGTATCCATCATGACATAGGAAATCTTAAATGAATGCAACATTAAAGAGCTAGAAGTTACTGTTATAACACTAACGATATAATAGAAAATTCAAATGAAAGCTTGTAACAGGACAGTGCTGACTATAACTTGATTTTGGTGAATGATTGCTTATTGTGAATTTGTAATTCACAGTTAAACTATTCAAAACAGGGAGATTTTAATTTTTTGTTTTTTAAATAATGAATTTAATTTTCTTTTATCTAAACTGAATTTAATTTGTTCTTCTTGTAAGCAGTAATGTATATCTCAGGCAAGTATGGATAAAAAAATGTTCATCTCAGGCAACAACTTCAAGAAAGTAAAATAAAAAATCAGAGGCCTAAAATGCCAATGATGATGCTCTAGTATTCAGTTAGATATCAAAGGCAAATATGGACATTTAATTGCAGGCGATTTGTTGTAAATACTTAGAGGCTTCCCTTTTTAGGAACCAGCTATATATACTGCCTACTAATAAATTTCTAGAAACTGGAATAAAAGACTTGTTTGATGCAATAGTTTAGGCTACCAAAGTTCATAATACCAATTACTCAAACTTGTGAAATAGATTTGACAACATGGGCCAAAATAATAAGCATTGTACAGAATCACATCATTCTCTGTTATACAATGACTCCATCTAATTGGGGAGTTTGTAAAAGACCACTATTAGGGAGAACATTCCTTCAACTTCTGGAAGAGAAGAGTAAGAACTCCATAGACAAGCTCGTAGATGCAAACATATTGCGTAGTTGAAAAGGTGAAGAACATCCATTGAATTGTTATTGAGCTATCAAATGTTAATAAAACTTCCAACCCAAGCAGTGAATGATGATTGGAAGGTTGTCTTCAGTGCAATCCCTCAATCACCACGGGTTTCTTTCATTAGTTTTCATAGCTCAATTGACATGGCTGTTTTGGATTTGAATAATTCTATCATATAAGAATTCTCTTGTTTACAAAAAATGTATTGCATAAACAATAGATTGTGAAGCACCAGCTTAATGTTACATTTTTATAGAAGGCGTTGAAGTTCTGAATAATGCAGTTGTTGACTAAGTTAATAATATTGTGAATATCAATTCCTTGCTATAGTAGACTGCCTTAAAATAAATGAATGTTCATGATTTTCTACTTCAGTAATTAATTTTTCGTGCTTCTTTGTTTCAATATTTTGCTTAGTTGTCTGCTATGAAATGGAAAGAAAAAAATGCAAGCATTAAGTTGTAGTGTTAATAAATTAGCTTAGAGATTTTATTATTTTTATGCCGTAGGCGTTTTCTATCTGGAAAGCCCTGATCTATTTTATGGAATCAATGATTGCAACTAATGGAATAGACAATGACTACCATTGGGACAATCTTACGCATCTATACTTTGATAGAGATGTGACCTTTTTCGCTATGGCAGGAAAAAACAAAACACAGAATGCAAGTAAGTTTATGTCATAATACTTCTATCGTACATCAAATTACATGAATAGACAGCAAGGAGTGATCACCACCTCAATTCAGATAATGTCAGTGTGAATGGATAGCAAACAGAGATAACTTGAGTGCGATTAATTAGAATAGACTGTTCATCCACTATACTTGGCGATAGCCTCTTATGTCACAAATGATGACCTCACTAACTTTCCTTCTTCTCTTTCTTGTTTTTAATCTTCGTATTCAATTCTATTCCACTTTCTTACTGGGAAAGTCGATCCTATGAAAGGAAATTATTATTCTTACATAGGAATTTACATCCAAGTAGAGCAGTCGAGTAAGGCATTAAATCAGGGAGAGAGAAAATGAGTAGCAAAGGGAGCACCATTATCATCTTGATTCTTGATTATTAAGCATGAGATCACATCTCATTCGAGCATTCTCTCAAACAAATCGCACGCCACTTCCATGCTCCCTTTTCGGGCATACGCAACAATCATTGCATTCTAGGATACAACATTTCATTTTGGCATTTCATCAAATAGTTGGCGAGCACATTCAATTCTTCCTTTTTGCAAAACTCCAGATATCATCATATTCCACGATACCACATTTTGCTCAGACATTTTGTAGAAAATATTTTGCTTCCTCAATTAATCCATTGCGGACATATCTAGACGACATCACAGTCCATGAGATCACATTTCCCTAGGGCATCTTGTCAAACAATTGGCGTGCATTCTCTTCTCTCCCATTTTGAACATACCCTAAAACCATGGCAGTCCACAAAACTATATTTCGCTCAAACATTTTGTCAAAAACTTTGAGTGCATCCTTCATTCTACCTTGTCTTGCATATTTTGAAATCCTGGCATTTTGAGAACCCAAGTCTTAAATGACAGTTTCGTAGCGCCTATAATTTGATTTCCATTTAGGTATTGAGTTCAGATAAATTCGGGACATTTTATTGTAGTTTTGGACTTAAAGGGCATTAATTTTTTGTTGCTTTCATCTCGAGTCCACGCACAGCTTGGAAACTACTTCCATTTCTTGTTATTTCAACATTCCATTCAATCCACTTTATCCTTATTTTTCAAATAACTCTCTGTAAGCAAGTTTACATTTTAATTATCATGTTTCCCGGTTAGAGAAACGCATGTTCATAATTTGCTTGCTCATCTCTTAGCACCAGCATCTCACTAACACTAATAAATGAATTCATGAAGCATTCGATGCATTGTTCAAGGAAAGTTCCACAATTATCAATGAGTGTTAAGTATTCTTTTCATTCTCATGAGAAATAGGTTATTGTAAATCATGGATCAGTGAATATCTTGATTGCAATATCACAAAAATCTATAAGCTGTTTATTCTTGTGAAGATCAAAATATTTTTGTTCTATTGCTTTATTGCATTTATTAGAGACACAAGTGATTTGATATGCTCTGGCATAGGAAAATGCCCTCCCCTGCACTGAATGAAACACAATTCAATCACTAGAAACATGTGCCAACTAATATAGACTACGAATTCTCTTGGCTCCATACTTCAATTAAATCACAGAAATTCTGAATGTGATATTACGATCCTCTAGAAATATCTTCTATGAGACTTTTTTGGCAAAAAAATTGTATTGAAAAGATGTGTGGAAGGTGCGGCACATCTTTCAAATACCCTTAGAGAAGCACCAAATCCCATTTCTGCTTTCATTGACAATGTTCACAAGAAATCTGATATCGATAAGCTTATATCCTCTCTAACGCCTTGACAGTAGCTTGAGTTGGGTGACTAAATTGACTATTTAATGAAATGTCTTCATGGCTTAGAAGCAACAAATTTGATGTTTAGAGAAGTCTTAGGCAATGTCAAGGCAAGCTTTTCCCTTAACATAAATATGGACAGTTTGATGATGATGTGTAATGGCATCCCACTAGCTCTTGGGATAGCTGCCCCTTATGTACACAAAAATGGTTACCACCTCTCAACCTATATCCATTTTCTTAAATATATATAAAATAAAAAGTCATCATTCAAATTCAATATATGTGGTAGCATAGTTGATTTTATATATAGCAGATTGCAAGATCTTTATAAAGAATCCTTCTTAGATAGCTCATGATACCTGTGGTAGCATAGTTGAATTTATATACAACAAATTGGGAGTGACACAAGGTTGTCTATACTTTTTGAAAGATGCAACTAAAAGTGGTGGAAGCGGTGGGGCTCATAATGATCTCTCCTGAGATCAAATTAAACGAAAATGCACAACTCATGATAAATAGGTGATAAAATGGTGGTGAAATTATAATATCTATCTCAGTGGAGGAAATTGAACTATGTAAATGCTCTATTACGAGCCTCTATTTAGACCCTAGTTTGGCCCTTCCAATCATCTTCTCCTGCGGAGGAGCAAGCAAAACCCCTATACTAGTGTAGATATGAGAGATGCTACTAAATGTTGTGGAATCAAGCTTTACATTGTCCCATTGCATTTTTTCAAAAGCCTTTTCAACAAATCCATTGACACATCTCCTAGAATCATGACATTCCATGAGACAACATTTCTTCTTGGTATCATGTTAGATGGTTCACATTCTTGGTCTATTGCTCCACAGTTTGCATACATGTTTACTGGGGCTGTTGGAAATTGTGAGATTGACTTTAACCATAATTGGGAAGACCTATTCAATGCAACACGTAAATTAGTAGCTACTACTTTCATAAGCTTCAGTAGGAGCAACTTTCAAGCCCCCCTTGTTCTCAACTAGCGTACCCAAAACAACATCTACTCAACAACAAAAGGCATATGATGTATTCACAACTATATGCCACTATTCTACCACCAACACTAAAAATAATTGTTTAGCGAACTACAAGCACGAGAAAGTCTCACTTTATTAAAAGCATAAATTCCATAATCATTAACTCAACACCAAATAGGCAGTCGCCATTGCTACTTCTCACACAAATACGAATCACATTATTCAACATATAGGCATCGACAATTTATTCCTCTCTTTGTATACTGATCAAAGAAATGCCCCCCTATAAGGCCAGACACTTGCAAATTTCCAAGAGAGTATGTATTTCATTAGATACATTCTAATTGATGTAATGAGTTTCATTTGTCCAAAGTTGCTAGAAAGAACTGATATTAGGCTACGAAAAGAATTCCCTACCCACACTCAAATTCTATTTGGAGGACACTCAATCGTGCATTTTAGTGACTTGGGACAACTACCACGAGTGAAAGACATCCCAATTTATGCTCCACATTCCTATGGGGACACACTATGGCATAGCTTCATAATAGTTGTAATCCTAAGCAAAATATTTTGGCAAATTGGGAATGATCCTATTCAAATTCAATTTTGTGCAATTCTTTCAAATTTATGGAATGGAACACCTACAATTGCATATTGGCAACTTCAAATATCATGGTTAGGTTCCACACTCACCTCTAATGAAAAATCTAATTTCTTATCATCAACACATCTATTTGCAACAAACGAGATGGAGATACAAAATTTGTCTCCACCTTGTAAAGTATTTTAATTCTCAAATTTAATGCATATACGAGCCTCCCAAAGTCATTCTTACACTTGTCTAATGTCTACTTCAAATATGTACAAAATATAATTAAAAAAATTGCCCACTCCCCTCCCATATTTCTACGGCATACCCGTTGCACACTAAGGTGCGATTGCTAGTTTATTATTTTGAGCTCAGTGGTTTTTTATTTTAGTGAGGGATGCTCGGGTGCGCCCTATGAGAGGGACCTTTGTAGTGGATGTTCCCCTTACAAAGAGTGCATCCTTGGGACATTCCCATTTGAAGGAAAAAGGGTATTATTATTATTATTATGGAAGTGGCATGGGGGGTGGAGGGGGTGGTGTGTGCTTTATCTTTGTCCCCATGTTCCTAAGACACCCTTAATTGTGTGAGTGACAAAAAACTAGGGGATTTTTTCTTAGAGGACTACTAGATAAAAAAGCTTAAAATCATCTTCAATAGATTCTGACCTTGTAATGAATCTTCCAATTTGAAGGAAAAAGGGAATATGTTTATTTTTGGGGAGTGGGCGTGTGTGTGTGTGTGTGGACGCACTCTATCCTTGTCCCTATGTTCTTGATACATCCTTGATTGTGCGAGTGACAAAAAACTAAGGGAATGTGTCCTTGAGGACCACTGGATATAAAAGATTAAAATCATCGTCAATAGATTTTAACCTTGTAATGATTCTTCTAGGTTCTAATTTGCCACTCTTGTTCTAGCACCATTTGTTGATGCAAGTTTCAACACGCAAACTTGAGAACAAATTTTCCTAGCTTTAAAGATGATTAGTTACCTGAAGGCTAAGTCATTTGGTGTTGGCATCTGGATATAAATGCTTAAAATTATCTTCAATAAATTTGGACCTTTTAATGATTCCCCTAGGTTCTGACTTGCCACTCTCATTCTAGCACCATTTGTTGATGCAAGTTTCAAAATGCGAACTTGAGAAGAACAAATTGGCCTAGCTTGAAAGTTGATTACTTACCTGAAGGTTAAGTCATTTGGTCTTGGCATCGTGGGTAACCTAGGGGTTTGTGTCTTTTTCTTTTCTTTTTTTTCCCTTTGAAGAGGCTTAAATTGCTAGCTAAGGAATGTTAGAATTGTTGTCATTGTTGTCAAAGCAGAAACATATGTTATTACTGAAGTATTGATAAATAGTTTTTATTTATTTATATTATGATGTTTCCCTTGTATTTTGGCACCCATATTTATTTTTAGCCAAATCCCTTGTATCAATAAATAGGTTTTATTTATTATTGAAGGTTATTTGAATTGAAATAAGTATATAAGACATGGGACAACCTCCCTCATGGAACATAACCAATTTATGAGGGTTTAGATCACAAATAAGTCAATTTTTAAAGGGGTTCGACAACATCATCCCCCAAAAAGAAAGTCATCTCCCGACAACACACAACAAAATGGGGAATACAACTACACAAAAATAAATCAAGGAACTAGGGGCCTAGAAAGCATCCTTGTTGAAGAAGGCAAGAGGTTGTGTTGATGTTGCCAGTTGTTCCCTCAACTGATAAACCTGCTCAGTCCATCGTTGTGGATCCCTTTCGACTAACATTTGTCTGTCTTTAGCGACCTTGACCATAAATGTCGCCTCTAAAACCTCATTATGTTTCTTATCGATCTCCTCCAATGCTACAACAAGGCAAGTCTTCACCACTGCCTACTCAGACCTCTCTCCGTCAGACTGCTCCATCACGTGAGTCTCCCCTATTGCCCTCTCAACCCTCTCATGATCCATGTGCTCCTCCAAGGCTTCCATCTGAGTTCTCTACTGCACTAACTCATCCTCAATCATTTGGAGCTGAATCGCTAACTCCTCTCGCGTTGCAATAGCTTCCACCCACTTGACCTCAACCCTTGATGCAAATGTTGGGGCCTCCTAAGCTCATAATGGCCATCTCGAAATGCCTACTAAACCCTCCTAAGCAAGGAGTGGATCCTACTCTCCCCCACGAGCTTCTAAAGCCTCCAGTCCTCCAACATGCAGGGGTCTCCGTAGCAAGCCATCCCTAAGAATCAAAACACCGGGTAAACTCCCAAGTGCAACCTCTTGTAGCAAATGTGAGCAAATGCTCTCTTGCCTAATCCGCCACCCCGTGGACCCGTTCGTGGATAGAGGCCAATATCCTCTGTGCACCAACCTCCATATCTGCGAAAAATTGTGCTAGGTCACTCGACTAATTGTGAGTCTCAGACAACTTGAGCTTGATGACCCAATTGTATTGGCTCGTTGTTGTGGGATGGTCGTTGTTGTCGCAATCATGGATGATTGCTCCTATGCAAAGAGCACGTGTGCACTATGGGTCTTCATGTTGTATGGGAACTCCTTGGTGGAGTGTCCCAATATTTGACAAATGTCACAAAAGGCCTTCTTAGGACACATGCCCTTTATGTGACCTTGATCCTTACAATTTGTGCACCACAGTTCCCATTTACCCTTACTACTGCTCCCCTTCATAGCTTTGAACTCTTTCATCATTCGGTGCATGTCCTTCTGGAGTGCTTGCACCTTCTTACTTGATTCCTCATCGCCATTGCTCCCTTTGGACGAGTCATCATCATCCGACCAGTTCTTTCGTGAGGTCTTGTCCTTGCTTTCTATGTCCATGGCTCTATTGTAAGCATCGTCATATGACATTGGTGGGACAACCTTCATCTTCTTCCTCAAGGAGGATTTTCGTCCCTCCACAAATGAACATTTCTCTAATCCATTTCCTAGTTGATTCTCCATCTTTCCCAACAGCTCCTTGAGATTCCTATTGTATGTTCTCATACTTTCATGCTTACTCTACTTTGTACTATATATCTCTGGTACGATCTTGCTATCATCCCAAAGTAGTTTGAACTCATCTTGGAATACCTTCTTTAGGTCCGACCACATGCTCACCTTGGTTTTGTCGATCTCCAAGAACCAATCTATTGCCACCCAATAGAACCAGTTATGAATTGTACCACCCTGTCATCTTGGTTGGTCTACCCATTGGCCGACTAGATTGTTTCACATGTCCTACAGTGTGATACGAGATCCTCTGATCCATCCCCCCATAAACTTCGACAACTTTTGATTTTTAAACATTGTAGTAGCTCCCTATGACCCACTTTGTGTACTACTTTGTGTACTCGGTCTGGTTAGAATTTATCCCAGGTTTGGTGCACTCGGCTCGAAAATATCATTTTGACTACGATGTCCCTTTGCTCTCCTGACACTCTAAGCCTCACATGTATCCTCTACACGTCTGTCTTCTTCTACGTGCTCTGCACTCTATGTTCTTCCAACCTTCGATCCCCTTAACTCCCTTTGTTATGAGGTTTATTCTTCTACCCCTCGACAGTCCCTGCTTCCTTGTTTTGTGAGGATCAAGTGTCCCAAACAATGTCGAATATTTTCAATCAATTCAAATACCTCATCATCCTCAACCAATCCCCCTTCGGCACCTTGGTTCACCTTGTACTCTTTGGCACTTTCTTGGTTCCTTTGGGTAATCCTTCCTCCCCTTCAGGCAATCCTTCGACAATTCTCCGTAGCCACCATCTTCCCTTGGTTGGTAAAATTATCTCCTTGAGGACTTCTATTGGTTGGTAAAATTATCTGTACTTTTATTGGTTGTTAGTAAAATTATCTGTACTTTTATTGGTTGTTGGTAAAATGAGTAAGGAGAAAAATCAAATTAATTAGCAAAAATGTAAAAAATTAATAATAAGCGATAAATATTAGTCACATTAGTGTGCGTATCATATAGCTCTATTAAATGTCAAGGCTTTTATCTTTGCTTCAAGAAAGCTCTCCGCTCAGATTTTTTTGGATTGGCTATTGAGAAAATGAGTGCATTTAGAACACAAGCAAATGTCTGGCGCAATTGCATTCTTGCTTGAACTTGCCCCTGAACCAACAATTTTAGAGATGGCAAGCAGGATTGGCCTAGGTAAGAGGATGGCCAACTAAATTCCAGATATTCTCGTAGAATTGAGAGCCCTAGGAAGGCTCAATGGCTTTTTTTTAAAGCTTTTGGTAAATTTGAAGGCTTTTGAATCAACAAAGTATTATAGTGTTTTCTGGTCTAAGATTTTGAAGTAGACCCACTTGAAACCTGATATGTTGGGTATCTGAATGCAGTTAGGTCCTTTAGTAAAATATTTGAGTATTTGAAATGCCAAACTAATGTTTTATGTCTTTCGAAGAACACCCAAAAGTTTAAGGCTTGGGAGCATTTGATGTATTTGTTGGTATAATTTGGTGGTCTGATAAATTGAAGGCTCCTAGAAGGGAATCTGTTTTCTTTACTCTTTTTCTGAAAATGTGTTTTGGGAAATACCCAACTGGAATATTGGGCTTTTAGAGCTTTTCTATGTGTTTGTAATATAATAGGGTGCTCAAAGCTTTTAACCGCTTAACTTTTCTAAGGGTTTTCTGGAAAACCCATCTCATAATTTGATGTCCTTAGACCCACCGCAAAATTTGATGTCCTAAGAGCTACCTCTAAATGTGCTAGCCTCCGAGGCATTGCTATATTTGTTGATACAGTTAGGTAGTTTGAGAATTTTAAGGCCTGTAAGACATTTTTGTTTATCATAATATATGAGATACTACTTAACATAAATCATTTGACATTTGCATTTCTAAACTTTGGTCAATGCATTTACTACGACTACAATGCACCCACATTCCTTATGAAAACAAAAGAGGCTGACAATTTTTTCAATTTTCTCTTCAATCAATTTACACTTATAAATGGTTATACATCTTAGTTCTATGACCATAAGTACCTTCTTATTTTTAAATATATAACTTTTAATCTAATGTTTAGATTTAATGAGCATTTCACGATGAAGATTGCTAGATCAAAATTTTAAAATATCAATAATTAAGTACTACATTCATATGTGGCATTTGTGTGTGCAAAAAAATAAACATCAATCTAAAGCAACAACCTATCAATGGAGACATAAGTTGTGCTCTATTGTGTGTTAAAATATGACATGCTCAATGAATCCAATCAACATCAGCGTACTCATTGCACACCAAAGTCTTATTGCTAGTTATAAAATTTAGGGCATCCTCAAGAGAGCCAGGACAGGCATGAAGGTCAACATGCCCGCATAATAATAATCTCATGTGGGTGTAATGCAATATGGTTAATAATGTGGTTGAAGTATTTACAACCCTCATCCACTAGTAAACCCATATTACTATGATCTATGTGAAGTAGTTAGATTATAGTTGTTAGAGAAACTGAGGAGAATTAAGCATGACAAAACAAATGCATTCAGATTTGATTCCTTGGTACCACACCATTTCTTACACATTATTCATAAGTTTTTTGGAATGCATCCCCATGCATGAAAAGAAGATGAACCTATAGCTACTCAGATTAGTGGGTATTATAGAATGCTTATAGAATGCGTGCTAAGAATTGTGTTGATGGTGAAATATTTGGTATGCTCAAAGCCTTTCAAAGAGACATGAAGCAAAGGGAGAGGATACCCAAGGAGAGTAGAAAAGTACAAGGAGATTGTTGGCATAACTAGTTGGAGATTGTTGACTTATGTTGTTGCGGGTAAAGACATAATTGGTATATATGATAATCTGTTATATGTTTGTCGTTGATGTCAAACTGTTTGGCATGATGTTTTGACTTGTTACTATATCTATCAAAAGAAAAAATATTGTTGTTGTAATGAGAAGTTAAGGTAAAGGATATGTCAATAGGAACCTTATCAAGTAACAGTTAAGAAAAGCAATGGTGGATAGATGAATGATTTGATTGTTTATCATAATATGTTAAGGAGTTAGCTGAAGGATGCTATTCATAAAGATGTTAATCAGATATGAGTAAAGGTGAAGGTAATTTGATTAAGATACTTACCGATAAACTATAATCTTATCGGTACACTAAATAAAATATTATCGGTACAAAGGAAGTCTTATTAGAGATAGTAAAGACTTAAAGTCGAGAGAAGAATAGATGATGAAACAAGAAAGAAGGATGACTTGAGCATAATCTAAGGAGAAAGGTGATGACACAAAGATCAAGGTAAAACGTATTAAGGAAGTTTCTACAAGAGTAAAATGGTTTATCAATTAGCAAGTCAACAATGATATAAAGAAAATAAATATGGATGGTTAGATTTGATATGAAAAATACAAATTGTTCGATTTAGGTTTAGGATTTATGATTGAGGAAATTATACTTAAGGAAGAAGAAATAAGAAGTTTGGTATTGCGATGAAGACAAGAAGAAGGTTGTGGTGAAAGACTAGATATTGGCGAAACAAAGAAGTTAATTGGAGAAGTATTGTTGTGATCACAGAGAAGAATACAAAAAATAATAGAAAATTCAATTGGTATGATATTGTGTTAAAAAACTTAATTGGATCTTAATTAGAAAGATTAGTGCAAACTACAGATCATTTATTTGTTACTCTCTAACAGTTGTGACAGTAAAATCCATTATTGGGTGACCCTAACAGGTCGATTGTAAAATCCTCTAACCAGGTGGCATTCACAAAAGAGTCTAAAATCAAGTTACTCCTAATAGAGTAAAGACTTTAACGAGTCTCTAGGGAAATCCCTCAACTGGGTAGCATTTAACCGTGCTTTTGTAACCCTAATTGGATGGACCTTTAACAGGTTGTTAACCAGGCGTATTCTAGAAGAGTAAAATTATTTGTGGGCATTTTTCTCACACTATGGTTTTCACCCTAATCGGGTTTCCACGAGATAAATACTGGTGTTATTGTTGTGTGAATGATTTTATATGTTGCATGGATGTTTAATGTTTAGTTAACCGATAATGATGTTATAGGTTAAAATATATGTTAATCGCTAAATCTATTTAAAGAAGTATTGGAACTGTGAAATTTAGTTTGAGTTGGTGATTACTGATTCCCCCCCCCCTTAGTAATCGATCCTATACTTACAATTGGTATTAAAGATAAATTCCTTGATTCAGAAAGCTTAAACCGCTTAGGGAAAAGATATGAAGATGTATAGGAAGGAAGCACCCAAGTTTACCAAGGACAATTTCAATACATGGGCAAGCATAATGAAGTTACATTTGTCGAGACTGTCAGATACAATAGTTGGCTATCTTACCACACAGTACAAACCACCCATTGGAACACCTTCTGCAAATGAGAGAAAGGAAATGTTGATACACAACTCAATAATGATAGAGATTGCAAGTGCCTTATCTGATGTTGAATATATCGATATCCAACACATGGATAATCCAAAAGACATGTGGGATAAGTTGAAAAATGTCTACCGAGTTGATGCACATGTACTAAAGGCTAAAGTTGATAGTCTAAAGGCAAGTATGATGAGATAAAGATGTAGGATGGAGAAAGCATTGCATAGTACAATATAAGGATAAAGGATATTGTTGCGTCCATCAGAGGAGCTGGAGGAAACCTTGAAGATGATGATGTAGTAAGTAAGATTCTCAAAATACTTACACCTAGGTATGCAATTAGAGTTTTTGTTAGTCAAGAGTTAAGATCTATTGATCCAGATAAAGTCACATTGGACTCATTAATAGGAAAATTGACTGCATTTGAGTTGAGTAATTTTGATAATAGTCAACCTACTTCTGAAGTTGCATTTCAAGCCTTAGCAAATATTGGATCATCTAGAAAAGGAATTTTTTTTTATGATTCAAATGACTATGAACGTTTAGCTTCTGAAAAAAAAGAGTTGGAAGAACTCAAAGTTTTAATAGCCAAGAGATTTCCCAAAAGAAAAGGGAGCTATAAAGGAAAAGCCCTATTGCATGCTAGCATTGTAGGCAGATTGGTCACTTTGCACACAAATGTCCCAACAAATTGAAAAAGGAAAACGATAGTGAAAAGAAAGTTAGTACAAGAAATACAAAGACTTCAATTAGAAGAACAAGAAGACGTGTTATGTAGTTGAAGATGAATATGATGATGATGATGATGATGATGATGATGATGATGATGAGGAAATAGTATTTGTTGTTGTAAAGGAAGATCCCTCTACCGAAAATAGTCAAACCGATGAAGAAAAATCTTTGATCACAAGCATGAATTTTTATAGCGATTGGATCGTCGACAATAGTTGCACACATCATATGACTAGAGATAAGAACAAATTGATAACCGTGGAACATTGCGATGGAGGTTCAGTCAGATTTGGAAATGGTTCTCCCTATGTAATCAAAGGTAAAGGTTCTATTGATTTAATTGATGAAATTACTTGTGAAGATATCTATTGGGCTGATGGATTGAAGTACAATTTGCTAGTTGTATCTCAATTGAATAACAAAGGATTTTACTTTGAGTTTAGTAATGAAAAATGTAAGATATCAGAAAAGATTGTTGAACTGATTGCTATCGGTGAGTAGATAAAAAGTAGTATTTTCAAGCAAAATACTACATTTGGTCATTGTTTAATTGCTAAAGCAGAAGAAAGTTGGCTATGGCATAAAAGACTTTGTTATGTGAACTTTGATAATTTGGTAAAAGTTAGCAATAAGAAAAGTGTCAAAGGAATATCAATACTGAACAAACCGGAGAATGCCATATGTAAGGAATGTCAACTAGGGAAAATGACTAGTTCAAGTTTCTCAAGTAAGGTCTACTCTACAGAACATATTCTAGACTTAGTACACACAAATTTATATGGTCCTATAAGTACAGAGAGTTGTCATGGTGATAAGTACTTTACACTATTTGTTGATGACTATTCAAGAATGATGTTGGTAATGTTCCTAAATGTTAAATCAGGAGCTTTTCATATGTTTAACATGTACAAAGCAAGAGTTGATCAAGACACTGGAAAAACTTTGAAATGTCTAAGATTAGATAGAGGATGTGAATTTACTTCAAATGAATTAAATGAGTATTGTGATGAATATGAAATCAAAAGATAACTAACTACACCAAGAACACCTCAACGGAATGGAATTACGGAAAGAAGAAACAGATCTATTGTTGAATGCGCAAGAAATTTTTTAAATCAGAAAGGAGTTGCACATAAATTATGGAGAGTTGTTAGCACTACGATATACACATTGAACCGAGTACAACTCAAGAAAGGAACAAACAAGACATCGTATGAAATCTGGTATGGGCAAACACCTAATGTAAGCTATTTCAAGATATTTGGAAGTAAATGTTCTATCAAGAAAGATGAAATGAAAGGAAAATTTGACACTAAAAGTGATGAAGGAATATTTTTAGGATATTCTACGAAAAACAAGGCCTACAAGTGTTTGAACAAAAGGACAAAAAAAATGATAGAAAGTGCCAATGTGAAGATTGATGAATTCTTAAGAACAGAATGAGAAAGATAGTGGAAAGAAATTGGAAAGATATGGTGAATCGATGAATTTTGAAATTGAAATAGAAACAAAGCAAGTAAGTATAGGAACTGATAATGCTCAACCGATAATAGAACAACAACCGATAACGGTGCAACGAGCTGAAACTAGTGAAAGAAATGAACAAATTCAAAATGTGAAGCCTGTAACACTAAGAATCATAAGATTAAACCATAGCTTGTTAGATAAAATTGAAGACATGAGTGATAGAGTATTAAAAAGAAGTCAATTAAGATCTAGGGATAATACATGTTTACTATTAGAGATGGAGCCAAGAATGGTAAAGGATGTACTAAAATATGATGATTCGATGCAAGAAATGAAGGAAGAAATTGAACAGATTGAGAAGAACAAAACATGGTCATTAGTACCCAGGCCAAAAAAGAAAAATGTTATAGGTACTAAATGGGGTTTTAGAAAGAACTAAATGAGAATGGTGAGGTGATTAGAAATAAAGAAAGATTGGTATGTAAAGGTTATGCACAAGAAGAAAGACTAGACCATGGAGAGACATTTGCACCTATTGCTAGATTGAAAAGAGTCATAATATTAGAGGCTTATGTTGCCTATAAAGGATTTAAAGTCGATCAAATGGATGTAAAATCTACTTTTCTAAATAGAATGTTAGAAGAGGAAGTCTACATTGAACAACCTAAAGGATTTTTTGCAAAAAAGGTAAAGATTTGATTTGCAAGTTGCACAAAGCACTATATGGTCAAAAACAAGCACCAAGAGCATGGTATGAAAGACTACACTCGAATCTTATTAAGATTGGATTTGAAAGAACAAATGATAACAATAATGTTTATATGAAAGCTGAAAGTAAGGATAAAGTGTTGATTGTTGAAATATTTGTTGCTGATATAATCTTTGGAGGAAATGACTTAATGAGTAAGCATTCTGAACAAATGAGGAAATAATTTCAAATGTCTATGATAGGAGAAATAAAATTCTTTATTGGATTACAAGTACAACAAATGAAGAAATGAATATACATAACTCGATCTAAATATATTAAGGAGATATTGAAAATATTTGGGATGGAAGATTCAAGACCTGTCAGTAGACCTATGGTCACTAGTTGTAAATTGTCAAAAGAAGATGGTTCTAAGGAGGTCAATGAAACATTATACATATCAAGGATACGTAAATTACAACATGTTGTTCATAGTAGACTTGATATTGCACATTTTGTTGGCATAGTTGCTAGATTTTCATCAAATCCTAAAGATCCACACATGATTGTAGTTAAAAGGATATTCAAATATATAAAAGGAACTAAAGATTATAGAGTATGGTATGAAAAGAAAGGAGAATTTCATCTTAAAGTTTATACAAATGCAGATTGGGCAAGAAACATTGATGACAAAAAAAGTACAAGTGGAAGAGTGTTTTATCTTAGAAACAAATTAGTGTCATGGACAAGCAAAAAGTAGAATTGTATTTCACAACCTACTACTGAAGCAGAATATGTGGTTGTTGCAATTAATTGTCAACAAGTTTTATGGATTAAGAAAATACTGGAAGGAATACAAGAAAAGGTAAAAGAACATGTTGTTATACACTGTGATAATGCTAGTGTGATTAATATATCAAATAATTCGGTAATGCACTCAAAGACCAAACACATAGCTATCAAGTATCATTTTCTAAAAGAGTAGGTACATGATAAAGAAGTGAGATTGGAATACATACCTACAAAAGAGCAAATTGCAGACATATTCACCAAACCACTATATCTAAGAGGTAGATTAGGGGTCCTACCCCTATTGGCTATAAATTAAGGAGAGATGCAATATGCATCAGTTCATAACACTTCATTATAATATTATGAACATGAATTAATGTATTGGAGGACTACTATATGGGGGAGCAGTCTAGGTTGGAAAAAGAAAAAGAAAATCACATAACACGTACACAATCAGAAGACAAGAGATGAAATGTTAATCACCTTTGGCATTGTTGTCAAAGCGGGAGAGATTAGTGTTAAAGGGGAGAGATAAGATATAGAAGAAATTAGTATGTTAGAAGAGATATGTAATCAGAAAGATAAGATAAATCAGACAGGACAAGGAAATAGACATGCACATATCAGAAGATCATAAATGTATAATCAGAATCAGAAGAAGTGTTTGGAAGAAGTATTTTCCACCAATGCCAAAGGGGGAGATTGTTGGCATAACTAGTTGGAGACTGTTGATTTGATGTTGCTACTAGTAAAGACATGATTGGTATACATGATAATCAGTTATATGTTTGTCATTGATGTCAAACTATTTGCATGGTGTTTTGACTTGTTACCATACCTATCAGAAGAAAAATATTGTTGTTGTAATGAGAAGTTAAATAAGGTAAAGAATATGTCAATAGGAACCATATTGGGTAACAGTTAAGACAAACAATGGTGGATAGATGAATGATTTGATTGTTTGTCAGAATATGCTAAAGAGTTAGCTGAAGGATGTTATTCATAAAGATGTTAATCATATATGAGTAAAGGTGAGGTTAATTTGATTAAGATACTTACCGGTAAACTATTCTCTTAACGATACACTGAATAAAGTCTTATCGGTACAAAGGAAGTCTTATCGGAGATAGTAAAGACTTAAAGCGAGAGAAGAATAGATGACGAAACAAGAAAGCGGGATGACTCAATCATAATCTAAGCAGAAAGGTGATGACACAAAGATCGAGTTAAAACATATTGAAGAAGTTTCTACAAGAGTAAAACGGTTTATCAATTAGCAAGTTGACAAGGATATAAAGAAAAGAAATATGGATGGCTAGATTTGATATGAAAGTTAAAGATCATTGGATTTAAGTTTAGGGTTTATGATTGAGGAAATTATACTTAAGGAAGAAGAAAGAAGAAGTCTAGTATCACGACGAAGACAAGAAGAAGATTGTGGTGAAAGACTGGATATTGGCGGAACGTAGAAGTTAATCGGAGAAGTATTGTTGTGATCGCAGAAAAGAATATAGAGAAGAACAAAGAATTGAATTGGTATGTTATTGTGTTAAGGAAATTCATTGGATCTGAATTAGCAAGATTAGTGCGAATTACATATCATTTGTTAGTTTTTACTCTCTAACAATTATGACAGTAAAATCCCTTATCAGGTAACCCTAACAGGTCTATTGTAAAATCCTCAAACCAAGTTACTTGTAATAGAGTAAAAGACTTTAACAGATCTCTAGGGAAATCCCTTAATTGGGTAGCATTTAACTATTCTTTGTAACCTTAATAAGGTGGAGCTTTAACAAGGAAGGCTCTTAACTGGGCGTATTCCAAAAGAATACAATTATTTGTGGGCATTGTTCTCACACTATGGTTTTCACCCTAATCAGGTTTCCACAAGATAAATATTGGTGTTATTGTCATGTGAATGATTTTATATGTTGCATGGATGTTGAATATTCAGTTGGCTGATAATGATGTTATAGGTTAAAATATATGTTAATCGGTAACTTTTTTTAAAGAAGTATTGGAACTATGAAA
The DNA here is from genome assembly GCA_027943335.1 of Chamaecyparis obtusa. Taxonomy (NCBI): domain Eukaryota; kingdom Viridiplantae; phylum Streptophyta; class Pinopsida; order Cupressales; family Cupressaceae; genus Chamaecyparis; species Chamaecyparis obtusa. Next base: position 343,457 of record BSBK01002154.1, on the reverse strand, counting down.
TTTAGTTTGAGTTGGTGATTACTGATTTACTCCCCCCCACCTCTCAATAATTGATCCTATACTTACAAAGACAATCTGATTTATGGTGGAGATTGATTGCACATGCGTTGAGGCAATTGAACCAAGAGTGTGATGTTGCCCTCCAATGGGGTATGAGGTAAGCTCTCAGATTCTTATCCCTCACATTGAACACATCCTTGCATCTGAGAAAGTTCCCACATAGGAAAAATGGGGAACATATGAGGAAAAGTCTCTAAAGGTTAGAGAGGAATTGAGTAGGGGAGAAACGAAGAGGAAAGTAGAGAAATTTGTTGACAAAGTTGTAGAGGGGGAAGGGCTACCTAAAGATCTAATGACAGAATTAAGGAAAAAGGTCATAGATAAGTCCACTGGACAGGCGAGCTTAGACCCTTCACCCCTAAAGACTGCAGAACATGTAGATATATCTGATTTACCTCTGGCAGTAGTCGTAGTGCAAGATCAAACTCCTACCCTTTCCTAGGAGAACATCGCAGAGGTCAACAATAGTCAAAACTAAGAGCTATGGACCTGGTTCTAAAAGAAAGACCGTGGTTACTCCGCCCAAGGAAGAATATCCTATAAAGTAGAAGAAAGAAGAGAAAGAAGAGGTGAAGAAAGAAAAGAAGACCACTGAACAAGAGAAGCCAATTGAGAGACAGCTATGTAAACGTGACTTGAAGATATTAAGAAAGAGGATAACTGAGCAATGGAAGATGAATCAGCTACCTAGGTATTATGAGAGGTATGCTAATGATGATTAAGTTAAAATTGAATATATTGTGATAAATCATAATCTAGCCTTCAAAAATAATTTGATTGAACTACAAGGTAGCATACCTAAGGATATTTTTCATAGATTATAAGTTAGAAAGCAAAGAGCCTTAGAAGAAGATGATAAGATCCGTGTAAAATTAATAGAGGATATGCATCCAGTTATTTCTCATAAAGAGATTAAAATAATTTGGAAGAAGGTGAAACCTTTATTGAGGACAAAGACAAGATTGATCAAAATAATGGAAAGAAAATATGAAGTAGAAGAAGATGCACAAAAGGCCATAGATACGTTGCTACTTGAAGGACCTAAAAACCCTAATCCCTCTAAGGAACCAAACCAAAAGAAATAATGATTGGAGAACCATCTAAATCAGTTAGAGAAGAAGAAGAACTTGTGGATGATGCAACTGGATTTCTTTGTGGCAAGTATGCATGTGTCTTTGGACACATCACAAGATGTTGATGACCATTTTCAAGAGAATGTTAACATTGTTCCTGAGATAGATAACAATAATGCACAAAGCACAGTAAAAGTGATAGATCTTGGCACACTAACTGAAGATGAAATGAAAGAAGTTATGAATGAATAAAAGAAGGATATTGAAATAGAGGTTATAGTTAAGAAAGAAATATAAGTACCCATCTCAGAAAGAAGGATATTGAAATATAAGAAAGAAGTTTGAAGAGGTATCCAAGTCAATAAAGTGGGACTTAGGCATACTAGATACCACTATCTCTGGAATTAGGACTTGAATTGAGCATGGGAAGAAGATATACAACAATTGCATAAATCCTTCTCGGTATGTGCAAAATGTGATAGGCATAATTCATAATAATGAGAAGACATTGGACAAGTTGGCAAAGAATTGTGGGTCCTCCTTACAATTAGTTACTAAGTTGGACAAGGAAGTGTCCAAATTATTGGATAAAATAAGCGTGCTACAAACTGAGAAGTCAAAAGTGTTGGGAATATTTAGTGAGTTGAGGAGTTTGATTACTCCTAAAGTGTCAATTCTGAAGAAGCACGTTGAGGATATGGAGACAACGAAGAAATCTTTTGATGGATCTATGCCTACAGTACAAAAGGATGTTGAAATCTCATCTTTTGCATTGAATGGTCTAATTTAGATTGGTTAGACTTTAAAGATGACATGGGAAGCAGATGTAAAGGTCTTGGAAGCCTCCTTTCAAGACATACTTTGCATGGTGTAAGTTTTTATGTGCAATCCCAAATCTTTGCCTTGTATATAGATACATTTTTGTATATACCTTTTCCATTGATGTCAAAGGGGGAGTAGTAGTTGCAAAAAATGTATAAAGGGTGTATAGACAATAGTTTGGGATTGGACTCTGTCATTTTTCACTAAGTGTTTCCATCAATGCCAAAGGGGGAGATTGTTGGAAAGTGAATAGTGTTTGAAGGTGTATATTATGTCATTGTTGGCAAAACATACCTTTTTGATGGTTTCCTAAAGTGGAAATAAGTTTTTGGTAATCAGTTAAGTGAGAAATGCCTAAGTACAAAGACAATTTCCAAAATACAATCATACTATTTCGATCAACGAGCATGCGATACTTATCTTTATAGCTTGTGAGCGTAAAGATATGTTCTATGGGATATAATAAAACTTTTGTTGTGATCACTTGAGTTTTGGCTTCGTTTGGACAGAGTTACATGGTTATGAAGTTGTGCGAGCATAGTATGCAATGAAAACAAGGCACTTGAGTAGACACAAGGATTGGGATAATAACATAAGTTATTTTTGTGGTGAGATTTATGACTTATGATAGGTCCTCGCCTATCTTAGCATGTGCATGGTTGCATGATATCCTTTTGTTATGAATAAAGTGTAAAGACATGTTTTGTGAAGAATTAGTGAGCCGACAAGGAAATTAAGATGATTGGATATATATATATATATAAAGGCTTTGAGTTGCGAAAATGAGAAATGGATGGATGGTGAATTTTTTATGAGTCAGTAAAGTGGAGATTTTGTGATTATTGTTGTGAACCTCAATCGGAACTCCTTTGGCATAGTAGATGTCCTAGTTCATTTTTGTTGTTGCAAGATAATTTTGTAATACTGGATGGTGAGTCCTCTGTAAAAGTAGTGAGCTCCATTTTTTATTACCCCTAATAGGTTATAGACTCCTAACAGGGTCTGTCCTCTAACAAGGACATGCGCTAATGTAATATTCTTCTCGTAACAAAGCAAGGTCTCCTAACGTGGACATTATACTCGTAGTGCATTATTTGTGGGTACCATCTCCACCGGGGTTTTCCCTTGGCCAAGATTTCCTTGAGAACAAATCATGGTGTTATGAGTTATTTACTTTGTGTATGTTCTTATTTCAGTTATTGCATAGTTAAGTTTGAATTGGTTTATACAGCATAAAAGTTTTGCAATATTGATTCACCCCCACCCCCTCTCAATATTGTTTGATCCTAACAGGGGCATGCCAGCGTCACTTTTGACTGGGGTAGGAGCAATGTGTTGTAGATCGAGTTTTCTTTGAAATAATGTGACAAGCCTATTATTTCAAAGATGGAGAAATGTATACACTTAAAATTAGCTTGATAAATTAATTAAATATTTATTATTTAATTAATGTCTACTTCCTTTATTGCTAAGTAAATTATTTAATTTATTTTGTATATTCATCTACATTATTCTTCTTATCATAAGTCTCGTAATTCGTCTTATTAAAGTGATTTAATTAAATTATTTATTTAATTATACAATCACTATATGAATAAGTCCTCTAGTCCATCTCATAGTCCTAGTCACTTGACACATCATCCTTGCTAAGATAATTAATTAATTTTAATTATTATTTATTCATATCTATCCTCAACCATGTGTCCTATTTTCAAGGGTTGCGTGGCCTTATGAGAATTGGTCTCATGACCACATGTCCTTATTGAACTTAGTCCATGCCACATTTCCTATTCCTTAGGAGCTTCTTTAGCTACGTCAAGGAGTTAAATGTGACTCATGGGACAATTGTACCAAGCATCCTCATGAGGAAAATGTCTTCCCACCTTCTTCTCAGGGGTCTTTGTGAGACACTTGACATGTGTCTTTCCCTTCCACCTTAAACTCTCTCTTGTCTATGTAGAAAGAACAACTCCCCTATTCTTTCTCTCACAATCCAACTAAACCCACATTTCTATCAACTCCCCTAACCAACTCAATTTCAGTCATGGGATCTTCCATCTTTCAATCTCCACCTTTGGATCTTTCCACCTAAGCTTGAGGTCTTCAAAAACCTATAAAAGGAGCATTCCTCTTCCTTTTTTAGGCTAATTAGCATCTTGAGATTTGTGAACTAACATCTTTTATCGATTATTTATCAATCAAGCAATCTAGCAATCTAGTGTTTATTGTGATCATATCATAGCATCCATATCCATCAATCTTTTATAATCCACCATTTCATAATGAGCATTCCAGGATTTACTCTAGTTTTGTATTTCCATATGCACTATCTCCACACTTTGAAGACATCTTGAAAAAGGAGCAAATTTACAAGTCTAAGAGCTCACCAAATCAAGTATCCAAAGCTAGGAGGACAATGGAGACAAGTTGCATTGGTAAGGGAAGGTTAAAATAACTTTTTCATTTAGTTACTTTTGTAATCTTTATTTTGTGTGCATCTTTAGATAGAGTTTATAGCTAATTAGTGGGTTAGTGCTTTATTTCTAAGATATGATACATAATTTGCATACAAAATCATCTAATGACAAAAAATATACTATTCTCAAGAAAGATCTAAATCACAAACCTGTGTCTAGTATTGGTCCTCATGCAGACTCCATTTCTTCTAACTTTCATTCATCTTCTAAAGCAGAAAAGATATCCAAAGTCCCTCCTTCAAAAAAATAACATAATGTTTTTCATGCTAACTATGTTTACCCTCAAGGGCTACCTCTAAAAAATATTCAACCTAATATGCATCTTGTTGCAAGTCTTTTTCAAGCTTCAAAGATCATAGACCCAAATATTTCATGTGCTTTAACGTCTATCATGTCTATTCAAAATGATACTTCATCGGCCCTTCAAGAATCCCTCAAAACTCCTACCTCATCCTTAGAAGTGGATCCATGTCAAGAGGACAATCCAAAGTGTGAAGAAATAAATATCAGTAATGATCAAGATCAAGATACCATCCATCCTTATCCAATGGTCGACTGAATTCACATATCTCAAGAGTCCCATGATGATTTCTTCATCCCCTTCCATTTCTTCCCAGAAGAAATTCTTACACCTCCTATATGTTATCCACCTCCCAAGAAAGATCAAGATATTCTTTCCACCATCTCTAATGAGCCTATTCAAAATCAAGAGAAAAGTACCTTGTGTACACCATCTAAAGATCCTTGTCAAGATCAGAGCATCCCATCACCCTCTTGTCATATATCTCTACATCCACCTCAAACCCTCATTCCTCCTAAGTTCTTGCATAAGAATAAATCCCATCAAGCTTATGTTGCTCCTATCAAAGTTGTTCCTATCAAAGCTACTCATGCACCCATTGGTATAAAGATAAATCTTAAATGTGAGAGTTGTGTGCATACATCTCACTCTAAATATGTTTATAACCCTTTCACACCTTATCTCCCTCCATTTGCACATAAGCATCGGCCTTCTCCGTCCTCCAAATCTATCCTTGGTCCCTATATCCCAAAGCTAAAACTTTCATATCTTTCATTTATATTGGGTCCTTATATTCCTCCATCCATTATGCCTATCACTCCTATCTTGTCACCCACTTACCCTATCTCTTATCAAGATCAACAAAGACATGCATCCTTGAACCCTCCATATCAACCCATCCATATGAACTTGACATATCAACCTTATTCATACACAATTCACAAGACTCTTGGAAGCAATTTGGAAATACAACAAAGAAATCAGAAATTCAAGAATCCACTTATATATGAAGATCACCATGTCTAGTCTAATCGACACGTGACTACAAAGAAGAAAGAGCTATTCAAAAGACCACCAAGGTACAACAAGAAAAGAAAGAAATAAAAGAAAATGTGGGTTCCTAAATCCCTAATTGAATAAATATATGCTAAAGCAACAAAAAGAAAAGAAAAATTTAAATCTATGTACATTACTAAGTCTCTCTTAAAGGACTTGGATACTGAAGAAAAATCAAAGTTGGCATCCAAGATTTCAAAGGCTTTTCCACCATCTTCTTCTAAACATCTTTCATTTTTTTCTCCATCAAAGCCTCAAACTATTCCATCTATTTTCCTCTATCACTCTATTGCCCTTAAAGGTGTGTGTCAATGTTGATCTTGTTATCCTATTCACCTACTCTTACAGAAACCTTTCAATACCATGTCCACTATCCAACACCTACCTATTATCATTACATCCCTCTTATCCAATCCATTGCATAAATCCTTGACTACCATATACCTTATCCTCCCTATCATTCCCTACCATCACCCTATTGTGTGCTAAAATGTTGTCATGCTTCTATGAGTCATTAGATCCAAGATTGCTCAAAAATGAAGTCTCAAATGGCGACTCATAGCTCTATATTCATAGAATACAAGCGTTTATGATGGAGGCCATCAGATTTGACCTAGTTTGTGCCCATCCAAGTACACCATAAAATGAGATATTCAAAGAGGAAAAGCAAGAATGTTAGTCTCCATGATCATCAAGTATGCATGCAAATGAAAATGGAAGTTATACTAAATGATAACAATGCGTGAAAGCAAACTAATCTATGAAAGAAAATACTTATGCAAAATTATTCTATGAAATGAAATATGAATCTAATCTAATATGCAAGTGCACGATTAATCTAAATGGATTGTCATGGAGGCATGAGAGAAGAAGACAAGAAAAAGAGAAGTTGCAATATTCAAGCTCAAGTGCTCAAGAATCTTCTCAAAAGTTGCTCTCCAAACGTGTAGCATAACAATACTCAAAACTTAAATACATGAAATGAGAAAGAGAGGGCTCATTTTAAAGGATAGTGGACGGTCAAGATTAAGAGGCAAAAAGAAATGAGCAACGGTGGAGATTAAATCTTAGTTGATCCATGTGCTCAAGATTATTTAAGAGGCAAAAAGATGAAAAAGGCCCACCACTTAAAAGTATGTGCAATCAAAGTGGAGAGAAAAAATAGATTTTTATTTATTTTCTTTTCTTTTTCAACACAAAGAGATATTTTAAGTGGGGATTTTATTAAAAGAGCAATTTTATTTTAATAAGATGATTTTATTTAATTAAAAGAGAAGTTTTATTTAATTAAATGAGGTTTAGGATAAAATGATCAAACATTAGAAAATATTAAAATATTTGAATTAATTATGATTTGATCAAGGAAATTGATTTGAATTGAAAATATTGCAAAGTATTGATTCAGGAATTTGATAAATTGAAGAATGGGGCTCAAAGTCTAGACGACCATTTTAGGGTGCATACATTTGCCCCTCTTTGGGTAATGTGTGATCTTCATGGGAACACATGTAGTCAAAGAATGAAGTTGAAATGTGAGATCGATTTGGGATCACAAAACAACCTAGACGTGTGATTGATGGATGGGAACACATCAGGACAAAGATAAGCTGATTGAAAAAGACAAGGCCAACACCCCTATAAATAAGTAATTGTCAAATTTCAAGTAAGGTTTAATTGATAGGTTTGATAAAGATGAATCAAGGATTGAAGTTTGATAGGTACTGCCCCCTCGTGATCGAAATCGAAATGAGATAGAGAAGAAACAACAAATTGATAAATTTGATCAAATCGAACTAAAGATAAGGTTCTTGATGTAAGATGAAATATTTAAGGATCATAGAACCAAGGTAGATCAAGCAAGAAAGATTATGCCCCAAGGTTGAATTAGAAGAAAAGAAGTGGGGTGAAAGCGAATGGAAGATAGAAGTTTGGAAGAAGTGAAAAAAAAATGGAAAGAAGAAAGAGAATTGTCTCAAAAAAGAGGATGCCTCAAAATCAATCAACTATTTAAGATAGGAAATTTCAATTGAGATCACGAAAGAAGATAAGGAAATGAAGATCAAAATGTGATCACAGTTGATTAAAAGTTGAAAAGAAAAATGAAGGAAAACCCTCTCAAACTCATAATACAGCCTAAAAATGCAAATTAACATGAAGTCTAACTATGCAAGCTACATAAAAATGCAAAGGTGTACTTGCAATAGAGCAACTGTAACATAGGATTTTATGTTCATCATTCATAAGAGAATGTAAATGAACTTATTTTCATCATTGGGCCATTATTAACGGACATCGGAAAATCACACAACCATCACTAGTCACAAGCGCAATTATGAATATATAAATGTGATTTATATCGGATTGGAATGTGGAAAGATTCTAACATAAACATCAAAGACATAAAGGTCAAGATGACTTCGATGTTAGCTTACCCAATTTAATGTAGCAAAACCATGTTTGCATCAAGGCATAAATGTCGAGATGACCATAAGAACGATAATGCAAAAATAATCAAGGATGATGCCTCAAATCTCCCAAGTGTTTCAAGGGAACAACAAGAGACACTCAAGAAGTTCAAGACCACACCCACAAGCAGAAAGAAAATAAAAACATGCCCCATGCCCCAAGTTCTCTAGCTATGCATCCCAGAGAGACTTATTAGACAAGGACACTAAACGAAAATCAATAATAGTTAGCACACAAAGAAAAGATTATGACATATCTCAAGCATTAAGTGTTGTGTTTAAAAATTTAAGTGTGTTAACTGATACTGAGTTCCGAGGATAAGGATCGAATGCTTGCAAGCAAGTAAGATCACATGACAAAACTAGGTAAGACCAAACCGATAAGTGTTGAAAAACACTCGATGCTAGGGGCTGTGTTGAAAAACACAGTTGGTGTGGTGTTGAAAAACACCGTTTGCGAGACGTCCTAAAGACTAACATATCCAAAAGACCAAAGCTAACACAGTTGTGCCCCCTAGACAAAGACAACGACCAATTTCAAACCAAGGCAACAAGGACAAGGCATGATGGAGAAAAGTTAAATGTCGATGACGCATGCTAAGAAACAGGGGGTGCAAAGGCCTCAAGTAGCGCCTGTTTCTAAGTTTTCACCACTTGGATTTTATTGCAAAAGAAAAATTTCTTTTCTTTTTTTTCAAGATTTTTTATATTTTTTTGTATTTTGCTACCAAGGCACCTGTTTCCAAGTTTTTACCAAGACACTTTCTATTTTTATTTATTTTTATTTTTTTTAGAATTTATAATTTTTTTGAAATACATCAAAGCGCCTATTGCTAGGTTTTCACTAAGATGATCATTTTTTGAGGATATTTTCAAATTTTTAAAATTTTTGAGAATATACCATTTTTTGGGGATTTTTTTCAAGATCAATAAATATGTACAAAGGATGCCCCCAGATAGAATGGGCATCAAGCTCCCAAGCAAGATCACATCGTGTAGTCCCAATGTCCAGCAAGGTGGAGAACAAGAGGGATTAGCAAGTTGGTGGAAGAGATGGAAGACAAGAGAATGAAGGAGAATGAAGGGAAGAAATCCTCAAGGGCAAACTCCTCAAGAGTACCCAAGCTAGGGAAAAATTGTCATGTAAAGCACATTTGGACAAGAAATGAAAGGTTAGCATAGGATAAGTCACAAAAGTGTAATGCAAAAAAAGGAAAGGATGCAGTCCAAAGGAGTAGACATGTCAAGAGGCTTCATAGCATCGTGTTTTACTCTTTTTTATTAGATCAAGACCAAAGGGGAAAAGGATAGCGAAAGGCTAGAATGAATAGAAGAAAATAAATATGCAGGCTAAACATGAATGGAATGAAAACAAGATCATCGCAAGATAGCTCATAAGATAACCAAATGTTCATGTATAGGTCAACATTGTCAAGATCAAAAAGAGAAGACGAAATTGATGAAATATGTAGAAGAACTATGCATAATGCCTGATTGTCAGGTTTTCATCACGGTACTTATCCAAGGTGCCACAAGGGAGTGGTTTTCACCATAGGACGAATTTATTTCTCTTTACTTTTTCTACCAAGGTTTCTGTTTCCAAGTTTCCACCAAGGCACATTTTCTATTTTTATTTTATTTTATTTTGTTTTATTTTTTGAATTTTTCTATTTTAAAAAAAAAAATTATTTTATTTTTAATTTTTTAGAAGAAGGAAAGTTTTTTAGATAATGCTCCTTGAAAAGATAAACCATGATATGCCAAGGATTCAAAATGATATGCTCAAAGATGTTGATAGGGAAAGGAAGATGGAAGAGAAAAATGGAGAATAAAGTTTTATGTAAAGCGAGTGAGGTTGGAAGATAGGAGAAATAGGCAAATGAGAAAAAAGAATAGAAGGTAGAAGGATAATGAATGGAAGGATTGTGAAAGGGTAGATGAAAAGGAAGACAAGATCAACATCAACACACACCTTGAAGGGTGGCGAGAGGATGGAGGAAATGTGAATGAAGGAATACGTGAAGGAATATGGTGAATGGATAGCAGAGGTTGCGGTTTAGGCGTATGGAATGGAAGAATATTTTTGGAAGAAGATGAAGTGGAAGCCTTTGGAAGTTTGAATGTCAACTTCACTTGTTTCTCAACATCAGACTCTTTCAAGAGAGACTTTGGAATCCATATAGCCGTAGGCTTTTCATTTCTTTTTGATGATTTAGAGAGAATATCTTCAACGATGGATTTTGGAACCCATACTTGTCTTATAGTTTTTTTCTTAAATATCTCTTTTAACTTTATGCCTCTATGTCGATTAGAGGAGATATGGTGATCTTTTTTTATGGATTCTTGTATTGCTTCTTTTTCTTGTATTGAATATTCAAGTTACTTCCAAAAGACTTGGGACTTGTGGAAGAAGGAGGATATGACTGGTTTAGATGGGTGGGTGGATGAAAATGATTCAAGAGTATGCATCTCTGTTGATCTTGAGAAAAGATAGTAGATGGAGGAACGTAAGGACCCAAGATGGATGACGAATTATGAGAGTTAGGAGGGGAAAGTGAAGGGACATAAGGGCCCAAGATGGAAGGAAGACGTGAAGCCCTTAGTATTGGTGGAGGAGGTCCAATGATGGATATGGAAGATACAAAAGGATAATCAATAAGTTCATTAACATCTTTATAGTGAGCATTGGGATTTTCAATAGGATCATGAACATCTTGAATAGGAGCAACTTCTTTGATAGGATTGTTCAGAGCTTGAAAAGACTTTAAAAGAGTAGAAAGTGGAAGCAAACATGGAGTGGTAGAACAAGAAGATGGAAGACTTTGATCTTGACAAGGAGCTTTGGATAGCATAAGCGTATAATTTTTCTCTTGATTTTCAAAATGTTTAACATTGGAAGTAACAACATTTTTTTCAATAACCTTAATGGAAGTATCATCTTTGGAAAGCGCAACTGTAGTAAGGTTATTTTGATTGTCAATAAGCTCAACGATGTAAGTAGTAGCTTGATCTTGCTTAGGAGAAGACTTAAGACATGGTGGAATGAATGAAAAAGGGCGTGCAGGATCAAAATAACCATGAAACAGATAAGAGACATCATGAAAAGGATTGGATGACATGGAGGGTTCTTGATCTTGATCTTTCTTTATGTTCTTTTCTTTATCATTTTTAGAATCCTCTTGACATGTAGCCACTTTTAAGGACAAGGAAACATGTTGGAATTGTATGGAAGACTTTGGAAGAGATGGTGAAGGACTAGCTGAAGTAAGAATTATAGCGTATAAAGGCTTAGGCTCTTTAGGTTTAGCATTATTGAAAGTATTTGCAACCAAGTGAAGGTTAGCTTGAGTTTTTTTAAGAGGTAGCTCTTGAGGATAACTATAGGGAACCGCATGAAAAGTATTAGGAACTTTGTTGGATGAAGGATTTGTGACAGATTTGAAAGAATTGGAAGCTTTAAGAAATGTATGGGTATTGGAAGTAGGGGATGGAAGGGAACCATCACAAGACAAAGGTCCATCATTAACATAATCTTGCTCGAGAGTGTAACTTTTATTTTCAGCATAAGACTTCTTAGAAGAGAGATTCTTATAGTATTTACGTTTATAATCAACGCGGTAAGCTTTCTCTTCCTCAAGTGAGGTAGATGTATCATCTAGGTATTGTTCACAGAAATTATCAAAGTCTCTTTCAAAATCAAAATCATATGGATCACCATCACGATCTATCTAATGTGACAACCCATTTCCAATAAGTACAAGCACATGACTAGGACTCTTAGGAATAGAGGTGTCATAGGTATCACTACATTGTCCATCATCATAGTCATCAAAGATGGGCGTGTCACTCTTCATGGAAGAGGTATCACAAGGTTTGTCACGTTGCTCATTATGGTATGTCTTGAGAAGAGAAGTAAGACTCTTGGGAGAAGTAGAAGAGGAACGAGATTGTGAATAATAGAAAAGTGAAGACCTAATGGAAGAAGAAGACTTGGATAATGAGGAATGTGAATAATGTCTATAAGAGTCATGGTAAGACTTGGAAGATGAGGAAGGATGAGAAGAATTAGAAGATGAAAAATGTTTGGAAGAAGGAGGTCGTGATAGGATCATGCGTATGATCCTAGCAAAGGCATTTGATTTAATCAATTTTTCTTCTATTTTTGTCATAAATTTATCACTCATGCAATTTTCAGAAGAATAAATATACTCTTCGATTTGAGGAATGAGTTCGAGATCATCTATTTTCAAGAGAGGTTTCATAATAAGATAGTTGAAATTCATGGTTCTTGAAAAGGAGGAATCAAGCATGGAAGTGATAGAAGAGATGAATAGAAGAAGGTAAGACTAGATAATAAGAGGAAAAGAATCAAGAAGACGTGAAGAGTTTAGGAAGAAGAGGAAGAAGTGTGAAGGAAGAAGAGAAATGATGAAAATGAGAGACTAGGAAGACATGCGAGATGTGAAGGAAAGAAGACCAAGAGTCATTTTGTGCAACTTGATACCATTTAAGTTTATCTGGATGTTGAGCAACATGTCATAGCACCTAAGATCTGACCCGGACCGACCAAGGTAGACTAGAAATGACAGGATAACAAATAATAGGTTGGTAATTGACAACAAATAGCTCATTGGTTTGATAGACTGCAGGATAGTGTCGCGCAAGGGAATGTAGTCCCGCGCAAAGGAATGCTAGTGATCGCACGAGAAAATGTCAGGCTCATGCGAGAATGAGCATAGAGCCAGGTGACAAAATAGGATCAGACCGCTTGACAGCAAGTTTGTAAACTCAAGAACTCAATTTTTTTGTTCGTTTTAAAATATCAGGTAAGTACATCAACAGATTTTCAGCATCAATTAAGCACGCAAGACAACAATCAAGGAGTTCAAGCAAACAATGTCTTCAAATAATGAGCAAGGGGCAAAGCAACCTTGCACATGAACAAGAATAGTGACTTAGTATCCTACTCCTTAAGATTCTACTTGTGTATGTTCTTCAAATGTTTTCCAAACCACTCACATAGTCCTAAAAAGACAAATTTGGTTGCACTATGGTTCTTAGTAATGGTTTGACTCTGCAACTTTTGCAATTTCAAGAGGGAAAACTCCAATCCAAGCGCACCGGGGTTTTGACACATTTCGAGAATTTAATCAATTGGAGATGCTGAGGAGATCTGACAGCCCAACAAGAAACTACACCCGTGGAGATTTCTTCCACAAGGACATTTGTATAGTGGTTGTTACTACCATGGCGAAAATTGCTATTACCGCTTGAGGTTCCATCCACGTGGTTGACCCAATGAAGGGAATGTCCACTACGGTTAACCCTCTCTAACAAGGTGACTCACAAAAAGGACCACATGGGGACTTGGTTTAGATTCAAGGATATGAGTTTCTGGTACTACCCAAAAAGGGAGTAGAGCATAATCCTCTAGCCTCTTCACTTCACCCAAACATAGCAATCAAGTTCATTGACACGCTAAGATTGAAACCACCTCACCAAAGTTCATGATGTCAACAACAATGTCTATCGAGCTCTCTAAAATAGACCAAGAGAGAACGTACCGATCAATGTTGAGGACTAAATCAAGTAAGACCGTGAGATAGTAACAATATCCTCCCTACCCACAAGGGGATCTATCTTCAAGAAGAGCTTCGTAAGAAACCCACTCTCTCAAGAACGCCACAAATAATGTTCATAGGGCCTATTTACTATGTGAAACATATATGCAAGAAGTGAATCTATGTTCTTTTTAGAGCCCAAAATTGAAGTGTGATCTATGAATGCAATAAACATGCAAGCTAGGCACATGAGAGATTCATTTTAATTCCCAAAATCTAAATGTTACAAAGATTGTATCAACTCACCTCAAGTCCAAAGATCTGCAATCCAATGCTATGCTGCCTCAGAAATCAGAATCAAGGAAATAAACACAGCAAGCATTACTGTTACAAAACAACAAGCAAAACTAGCAAATCTGGAAATTTAGATCTCCGTCGTCGGAATATCGCGCAAGATAACAAAGAACTGCGTGCAAAAACATAGAAAGTTTGCATGAGAAAACATAGAACCACACGCGAGAACACATAAAGTTTGCACGAGAAAACACAGAATTGCGCACGAAAACACAAAACCTCGCGCGAGAACATAGAATGTTTGCACGAGAAATCACAAAAACCATGCGCAAAAATGCAAAATGTTTGCGCGAGAAAACACAGAACCACGTGCGAGAAAACATAAAATGTTTGCACGAGAAAACATAGAACTGCGTGCGAAAACATAGAATGTTTGTGTGAGAAAACACAAAACCGCGCGCGAGAATCCGTATCAAAGATGTGCGGAAGTACAAACAACACACGAAAATTGTCATAAAAATAAAATAAAATAAAATGAGGCTAGAAATGCAATTTTTTGCCCCACGGTGGGCGCCAAAAATGTGTGCTAAAATGTTGTCACACTTCTATGAGTCATTAAATCCAAGATTGTTCAAGAATGAGGTCTCAAATGGCGACTCATAGCTCTTTATTCATAAAGTACAAGGGTTTATGATGGAGGCCCTTAGATTTGACCTAGTTTGTGCTCATGCAAGTACACCATAAAACGAGAGATTCAAAGAGGAAAAGCAAGAATGCTAGTCTCCATGATCATCAAGTATGCATGCAAATGAAAATGCAAGTTATTCTAAATGATAACAATGCATGAAAACAAACTAATCTATGAAAGGAAATGCTTATGCAAAATTATTCTATGAAATGAAATATGAATCTAATCTAATATGCAAGTGCAAGATTAATCTAAATGGATTGTCAAGGAGGCATGAGAGAAGAAGACAAGAAAAAGAGAAGTTGCAATATCCAAGCTCAAGTGCTCAAGAATCTTCTCCAAAATTGCTCTCCAAACCTGCACCATAACAATACTCAAAACCTAGATGCATGAAATGAGAAGGAGAGGGCTCTTTTTAAATGATAGCGGACGGTCAAGATTAAAAGGCAAAAAGAAATGAGCAACGATGGAGATTAAATCTTGGTTGATCAATGTGCTCAAGATTATTTAAGAGGCAAAAAGATAAAAAAGACCCACCACTTAAAAGTATATGCAATCAAAGTGGAGAGAAAAAATAGATTTTTATTTATTTACTTATTTATTTTATTTCATTTTTCAACACAAAGAGATATTTTAAGTGGGGATTTTATTAAAAGAGTAATTTTATTTTAATAAAATGATTTTATTTAATTAAAAATAAAGTTTTATTTAATTAAATGAGGTTTTGGATAAAATGATCAAACCTTAGGAAATATTAAAATATTTGAATTAATTACAATTTGATCAAGAAAATTGATTTGAATTGAAAATATTGCAAAGTATTGATTCAGGAATGTGATAAATTGAAGAATGGGGCCCAAAGTCTAGGTGACCATTTTAGGGTGCATACACCTATCAACATCTTTGAGCATACCTTTTAACGCCCTTGGCGCATTATAACATATCCTTAAAAGGAGCATTATCCAAAAAGAAAGAGGCTTGAGTCTTTTCCAACTAAAAAAAAAAAGAGAAAAGAGAAAAGATGCCTTGGTGAAAACTTGGTAAACAGGCATCTTGGTAGCAAAAAAAATGAAAAAGAACAATAAATAAAAAGATTAATCTATCCTACAGTGAAAATGACTTCTTGTGACACATTTTGCAAGTACCATGATGAAAACTTGACAAACAGACGTCATCCATAATTCCTTCTTCTTGTAATCTATCCTTGGAGGTAATTTCCATCCATGCTATCTTATCCATCATAGCCTCCATTATCTAGCAAGCTTACATGCATCCATATTCCCTCTTTTTCCTTTGATCTTGACAAGGCTAAACATATCCATGAGCATCATGCTTCCAGACACTTATTATCCTTTCCATCAGCCTATTCACCTGTTACAACCTATTCACCTGTTACATCCATGATACCTTATCATTGTCTTTCTTATCCCAAGCCAATCCTCATTATCCTAAGCATCCTTTCCATAATCCCACACCATTCCCTAATAGCCTCCATTCACCCCTTATTCTAATCTTGTTATCCTATCCATACCTTATCTAAATTGACTCCTTGGTCTTGATCAAAATGAAGAACATAAAATGAAAAATAGTTTCTCAAAAACTTCTTAACATGTCCACTCTTTTGGACCACCTTCTTTCATGACATCAAGTCATTATGCTCTATGATATTTGGCATTGCATCACTAGCTTTTGTTTCTTATCCAAAACATGCTTCACAATTCTATATCCTTTTTCCTTAATTTGGGTAATCTTTTGGAGACTGTCCTTGAGGGTCACATTCACATGCTTCACCCATCATGACCTATTCACTTTTGTTCCATCAACTTTCTCATCCATCTACAAATGTCCTACACCTTGCTAGACATTGGAGGCATTCCAATGGGATCTTGCTTGAGAACTAGTGATCGCTAAAAATCCCAAAAAGGTGAACAATGTTCCTGAAATAATCCAAAAACATCTTAAAAGTCTTAAAAATAAAAATAAATATCTTCAAATCTTTAAAAACCCTAACAAATCATAAAAGCTAAAAATCACAAAATCACAAAAATCTTAGGTTCATTCTTGTGCATATCAAATGCATAGCATTTGCATCAACCTTTATCCTCATTGCTTGTACATACCTATCATAGTTTTTGCATCCTTGTGCATATCATAGCTTTTGCATCTTTGTACATATCAGTCAGGTTTTTCATCCTTGTACATATCAATGGGTTTTTTATCCTATCGTCATAGCTTGGATTAAGTCTACATCTTGTCCTTAGGACAATCATATCTAGCTGGGGGAAAGCTCATGTTCATCATGTGGAGTCAGTTCCTAGTCAGCACCAAATATCTTCTTGAGTGGAGTCAGCCTTATCACCTCACAACTATCACATGTTTTACCACTAACACAATGGTGTTGACCAACACCCAACTCATCAACACACAATGGTGTTTCTCAACACCACTCAACACACAACGGTATTTCTAAACACCCATACACTCAAACATTAGTGTTTCTTAGTACTCATAAAGAAAACAAGGATCGCAGATGTAAAGTGAAATTAAAATCACCCAATCAACAATGTTTCTCAACACCACTAAACTGACAAATGTCTATCCGCAAACAAACATCAAACCAAAACAACAGCTAGACACAAACTAGCTTGAAGTATGTTGATCGTGTGTTTCTAAATGACTCAATGATGTCCACAGACTAGAAGAAGGAAGAAGAAGATATGAAACTTTCTTTGTTTGTTGTCTATTCTTATCAATCTTTGCTTATCATGTCTTCCGAGTGACTCAAGGATGTCTATGGACTAGAGGAATAAGGACAAGGGGGATGATATTTTCTTTGATTGTTGTCTGTGGGAATTGTACCAATGATCTTTGCACAACAAGTATTTGTGTGGGTCTATGATAAGAGCATCCATATATTTTGGTGTGCCATACATACCTCGACTCCAAATATTTGTACGCCAAGGTGAGGTTGGAACTCTTTCCTTGTTTGTTTTCATCAAGAAATTTCTTAGTACTATGAAATCAACAAATATTTTCCCACGGATATGAATGATAAAGGGTCATTTCAGGTACATCAAAAAGTTAGTCCAAGGATATGAACGTATTGGTCATTGCGGACAACATAATCATTGCACAAGAATAGAAGGAACTCTTGTTTGTTTGTGTACTTGAAACTAACACTAACGTAAAAAAAAGTATTATGGTTCATCATCAGCTTTGAAAGCCACCGATGTTTGTACTTACTACTAACAAAATCTCTCTGATGAGAAAAAAACATAACAAAAAGATCGAAAGAATGACACTCATAGAAGATTACATCTCATTCTAGGGAAACTCATTTCATTCTTGCATTCATCTGACTTGATCAAATCACCTCAAGGAGGGAAATCTATCTTCAACATGGTTCAGTATCACATCTAAGATCCTTGCATGTATCATCATTATTCATCACTATCTTTACAATATTATTATCAGAAGCTCAATCGAAATTGATTCTAAATCAATCTTATTCATTCAATCATCCAGATCAATCCAATCTTCTAAATCAATTCAATATCTTCTCAAATCAATCCAAATAATCATCATCCAACATCAACCAAATATTTTCTCTAATATTTCAATCTCACTCCCAAGGGGGCATCATAATCAACATATACGTACATCTGGATCATCAAAAAACTTTTCATCAAATTTTGTCATCAATTTTTTTATCAAATCAATCAAATCTACTTCATCGATCAAGTTATCAATCATTGAATTGAAGATAATATCAAATCAAATCACATCACTAGGGGCACCAACTTCATCAGGTATGATATTAAGTTAATGGTCTCAGATCAATCAAGTTATCAATCAATTTTGGAATGAATAATTTCATCAGGTCTCATATAAAATTGCTCAGTCTTATTAGAATCAGAGTTTCAACATCATCATATCAATATGGGCATATCAATTTCATCACACCACATCAAATTGATAGTGTCTTCATCATCAAATAATTGACTTCATTTGGACCCATATCAAGTCAATTATCTCGATCAATCCTTTTGGCGGTAATCAGTTTCATCTCTTTACATCAAACTAGTTATTCGTTATTATTAACCTCGGGGTTTTTATAATCTTTCTTACAATGATTAATTTCATCACTTTACATCAAATTGATTAATCATAAACATCAACGGCATCAGTCTTACACATTGTTAGTTACATTGCACCATATCAAGCTAATCATTTTGGTCTCAAATCAGTCATCAATCGAATTAAGTTCAATTCGTAGAATCAACATCGTCAACCAGGGGCAATTTCATCGAGATCCATATGAAACTTTTTGCTGCATCAAACATCATATATTCTTTGAATCAATGTGATGATCGCACATTCATTGAAAGAGGAGAAAATGTAATCACCTAAAAATAGACTATTCTAACCAAGAGGACCTCAATCTCAATTAATTACCCTAAATCTTAAAATCAAGCTAATTTCAAATTGTGTAATTGAATTAGATCAATTTAATTACATAATTCATCAATCATCAATCATCGTTCATCAAGGAGCATTCATTAATTAATTATCCTAAGACATTTAATCAAATTCCCAATAAAAACATCTCATGGCTAAGGAAATTAAATACTTTGCTTTAATTAATTGTCCTATTATCCACTCAACTCACAAAATGACAAACAAGTTGAATTTATCCAATGAGCTTCAATCGCATGGATCACTCAAGTTCCTAATCTCAACCGATCATTGGGGATCAATCTCTACCATTGAATTCAAATCCAAATCTTTCACTCCAAAATGAAATCTATATAAGTCATGAAAAATAGGAGTTTTGATATCTAGACATTTTCATATCAAAGTGCTGCCAATTTGAGTCTAGAGCATCCTTATTTGCATTATCTCTATTATTTTATATTCATTTCTTCTATCAACATTATATTCATTCATTTAATATTTCATAAAATTCTTCTGAATTGCAAACATTTAGATGCATTCTAGTTTAAATCTTCTATTTCATATATATCTAGTCACATATATATTGCACAATCTTAAAGCACTAACATAAATGGATCAAACTCTTTATGACTAGGAAGCAATATGTTGGTTTATATGTCTTTTCAATTGATTTGATTTGACTAACCAATGGATTTAATGATATATTGAGTGTTTGTGGTGCAATTTAGTAGGTACACACACACACACACACACACACACACACACACCTATTGTTTTCCCTCTCCCTCCCTACTCACTCTCCCTATCCCCTTACTCCTCCCTCTCCCTTCCCCTAATCTCACTCTCCCCCTCTGACATAGACCAAGGCAGGGAGGATCCAATTAAGGACAATCCTAGCCTTGCAGCTTCAAAATTACACAACGGAAAACTCAACACAACAATTGTTTCAACAGGTTTTCATTAACATTTCCAACTGTAAGGCCTTCCGGGTTATGGCCAATTACAAACAGAAACAAGTTCTTCAAGATCCACATAGATCCAATACAATCTTAGCCAACTCAACCTTGAAACAATCAGCAAGTGATGGAAACCCTAAGGCAGATCTAAACTTGAGCTTGCAAGCCTCCAAGCAATCATCTTGTCTCCAAGTGTGCAAACTACTAGCTCTGCAACTACAAACTATCAGAAATCAATCTGATCTGCAAGATCATGCAAGCTCTTTTCCACAACTTCACTAACTCCAGCTTCAGCACATCCAACTGATGTCTAATCTGATGATCGTGATGATGCTCCCCAAACAACTACCCAAACACCCCTCTAAATACTAATCATCAGCCACAAGTCGGCTAGATGAAACCATTAACTCCCCCAACAAATATTAAATGCAATACAAGTCGGCTCTCAAATAGCATTACAATAATTAAATCCAACATGTCAGTCTGTAACAATAGCTACCAACAATAAATGCACCAAGTCAGCCCAACAAATCACACAGAACTTCAGTCGGTAAACCAGAACAACCAAGCAATGGTGAAATAACCGAGCATGCCAAGCATCGTCGAGCACTAGTGTCGACCGAGCACCGCAGGCATCGACGAGTAACACTTTCACCAAGCACTAGAGATTACCAAGTTCTTCAGCGACCGGGCTTCCTTCAATGACCGAGATCGTCGGTCAAGGTTGCAACCGAGTAACACCAGCCAAACAACACACCTCCATGCAGATTCAATGAGTACCCTAGAATGCCCCTGCATCACCCTCTGTCCATTCTCTCCCTCATCCCCACAACTCTCTCTCTCTCTCTCTCTCTCTCACACACACACACACACACACACACACACACACCTATCCCTTCTCCATCCCTCCTCACTCGCTCTCCATATCCCCTTCCTCCTCCTCTCTCTCCCCCTCTCCATTTCCCCTAATCTCAATCTCTTCATATTTCCATTCTCTTCCTCTTCTCCACAAGTCTCCCTCTATCTATTTCACCTATCCCTTTCCCCCTCCCTACTCACTCGCTCTCCCTATCTCCTTCCTCCTCTCTCTCCCCCTCTCCATTTCCCCTGATCTTACTCTCTCCATCTTCCCCATTGCTCTCCCTCTCTTTCTATTTCACCTATGCCTTTCTTCCTCCCTCCTCACTCACTCCCCCTATCCCCTTCCTGATCCTCTCCATCTTCCCTCTCCCTCCTCACTCTCTCTCCCTATCCACTTCCTCCTCTCTCTCTCCCCCTCTCCATTTCCCTTGATCTCACTCTCTCCCTAGGATACCTAATGGGTGCAAAGTGGTTGTAAGGGGTCCTAGAATACATTAATGTAGCCTAGGACCCCTAATGAATCCTTACAACCCCTCATCATACATTATTGTATGGTAAAGAGTTCCAGGGTTCATAAGGGGTCCTTATGGGTCTTAGGATAGATTTGTGTATCCTATGACCCCTTAGGACCCCTTAGCATACATTAATGTATCGTAGGACACCTAGGATACATTAATGGTTAATGGGGGTTGTAAGGGCTCATAAGAGGTCTTAAGGGGTCCTCGGATACATTAGTGTAACTTAGGACCCCTTACAATCCCTCAACATACATTATTGCATGGTAAGGAGTTTTAAGGGTTCATAAGGAGTCCATAGGAGTCCTGGGATAGATTAGTGTATCCTATGACCCCTTAAGATCTCTTATGACCCTATTGGACCCCTTAAGACCCTTTATTTCCTGTTATGACCCCTTACCATACATTAATGTATCCTAGGGACTCATAGAATACATTAATGGATAGTGGGGGTCATAAGGGGTCATAAGTGGTCCTAAGACATACCCATGTTTCCTAGGACCACTTAAGGCCCCTTGGCACCACTCAACTTACATTAATATATCCTAGGACCCCTCAAGACCCCCATTACCCATTAATGTATCCTAGGATACATTAATGTATGGTAAGGGGTCATAAGGTTTCCTAGAATACGTTAAGGGTTCTAAGGGGCCTTAAGTGATTCTAATGGGTCCTCAGATATATTAAGGGGTCCTAGGATACATAATGGGTGTTAAGGGGTCCCTCTTTCCCTTCTCTCCCTCTTCCTCACCCCTCTCTCTCTCTCACTCTCTCTTTCTTTCCCTTCTCCCCATCATCCCTCTCTCTCTCCTCCCCATTATCTAAAGATGAGGTAGAGAGAGCGAGGAAAAATGGGGGAAAGAGATGGTGAGAGGAGGAATGGTAGAGATTAAATGAGCGTAATTAGGGGAGAGATATGTGAGAGAACATCAGAGGAGGGGAGAGTGTGAGAGTCATGAGGTAGAGATAGATGGTAATTAGTGGAATAAATAACCTTAGAGGGGAAGGGATATGGGAGAAAGTGAGAAGGGGGAGGGGAGAGATTAGGTAGAGAGAGAGAAGGGGAGAAGAGATGAGGTAGAGAGAGAGAGAGGAGAATTAGGGCATGGAATAGATGAATATGGAGACTCTCTCTCTCTCTCTCTCTAAAACCTATAACCATAATCCATCAACCCTAAATCATTTCTCCCTTGTCCCTTTGTCTTTCCCCTATCTCTCTCCCTCTTTTCCTTCTCCCCATCTTCCCCACCTCTTCCCCATGTCCCCCTCTTTCCCCTAAACCCTAATGTTTTTATATGGAGCCTAATCAGAGACAGAATTTAAATTTTCCCTACTTTTATCAACAAAATTTCCCCCCAAATTATTGAATAGGGGTTCGGGGGCAGCGCCCCCAGTGGGGTCTAGGAGCAATTTCCCCAATCGGGTCGAGGGACAATGTCCCTCGCAGGGTTAAGGGTCAACGCCCCTTGCAAGGTAAAGGGGAAGTGCCCCTTGTGAGGGCTGTCACCGCCAAGACCAAATTAGCACCTTGAGAACCACACAAAACTCCATGGCGCACACCATTTTCTCAATGAAATGTTGGATTTTTACATTTCTTGCACGCCATATTTAAAAGTTTTTTTGCATGTTTTTATTTCCACATTTGGCGCCTGCCAAATAGGGCGCAGGGTGTGTTCCCTATTTGGCATGCACACTTTTAATTTCATTGGGATCCACCAAGCCTAAGGCTTGGATTTTCCTTGAGCATCCAACCCAAAGGCTTGGAGGATTCAAATAGGTCTGAGACGTGTTTTCCAACAAACATACAAAAAAATTACATTTTTCATGTGTGCTCCATGTCAAGTTTGCACGTGGTTCAATAAAAACAAAATCAGACGACATGATGTTCTAGATCTCTCTATTAGCTTACTAACCATATAATTTATTTTGAATTCTGATTATGTTAAGCTTTTCATCTCTAATTTATTTATATGTTCGATTTTTGTCAAAAACCAACGTGTAGTATTTGGAGCTTAGATTTTCGCTTGTTTGTCGAATTTTTAAACAAGTGACTTTTTTAGAAACTAGACTCCATTCTACTCACTTTGAAAAAAAAGAAGTTTTAATTTTTTATTAGTTTTCAATGATTTCTAGGGGGAGCACGCATAAATTTCGCATTTTTAGGATGTGTCCACTTTGTAAATTTGTAAAAAATCATGTATTTATCAAACAATTAGTAGAAAAATCCAGTTAGCTAACTTTTCACCAGAACGATTAAAAACTTCAAAAAAAAAATTAACATTTTAGGGGGAGTACACTAAATGCTGTGTTATGTTTTTTCACAAAAAACAAGACCACTTTTTGTGATCCCCCTTTTTTATGGCCTTAATCTTCACCATTTTCAAAATAAACTAGCATTTTAGAAACTAGATTTAGAGTACTACAACTCTTGTTGTTTTCACATCTTGAAATTTTGAGTCTAACTATCTTCAACTTCTCATCAAAATTCAAAGTTTTATGATTTCAGAGAAAAAATAGTGGCATCTTATACCCCCTTTTTGGTCCCCCATCTTTTTGTACTTACCCGCAATCCATTTATCCTCGTTCCATCCACTCAATCTATAAATTCCAAATCAACTTACCCAATTCACTCAGTCCTAATCTATGCAATCCAATCTTCACTATACTCTATCTTAATCTATGTAATGCAATCTTGTAATGAAGCCTATCATCCTACAGAAATCAATCATTCTTATTCAAATTAGCTCATAATTCAGTGATCTGTTTCAAACCAATCATCATTAAAGAGATGTATCCTTCCCAATCCTTTAAATATGCATTATTCTTATCATTAAATTTTCAATCCTCATCATTAATCCATCTATCAATCATTTAGTTTTCATCTTAATTAGGAAAAAAAATTGGTTTGCTTTTCTTTGTTGTTTCTTGTGTGTGCTATCATTGATTGTACTTATCATGGTATTTGTATCCTATTTCCATAAAGGAATCAGGTTCTTCCATATCATAGTGTTATGTAAAGCATATATATTTTCACTTGACCTTTTTTATCATGTACTTGGCACATTGTCATCCTAGTTCCTCATACCTTGGTGCAAAATGTCAAGTATGGTGCAGGGCACCCTAGCAAAAGCATGAGAAGAGAGTCATGTAGACTCATGAAGGACAAATGATCTTGAAAGATCAAGAGTTGAATGTAATTGGATCTATGATCCATTTTGTATTTGACATATTTGGATGTAATAAGCCTAAAACTATAAAGGTGTGTCATAGTAGTTAAGGGCATTAAAAGGTCAACATGTACCTAAAGGGGATCATTAAAGGTTTTTTTGTTGATCCTAGTCTAGTAAGGGGTTCCTCATACCTTGGTGCAAAATGTCAAGTATGGTGCAGGGCACCCTAGCAAAAGCATGAGAAGAGAGTCATGTAGACTCATGAAGGACAAATGATCTTGAAAGATCAAGAGTTGAATGTAATTGGATCTATGATCCATTTTGTATTTGACATATTTGGATGTAATAAGCCTAAAACTATAAAGGTGTGTCATAGTAGTTAAGGGCATTAAAAGGTCAACATGTACCTAAAGGGGATCATTAAAGGTTTTTTTGTTGATCCTAGTCTAGTAAGGGGATCTAAAGGCCTATAGGGTCTTTAATAAATGTAATGTGGCCTCTAGAGCCAATTAAATATTGTAAAAGCACTAAAAGTGCTCAAAAGTTGGAATTTTCCATGTTGGCAACCTAGGCCTAGTAAGGCTTGTAAGGGGAAATAAGTGTTCTAAGGGGAATAATGGGATGTTAGACCTTTGAAAAGGTTAAGACTATGATGTAAACACTTTAATAGTTATAGATTATCGAAGTTGACACTTTAGTGTCAACTAGACAATAAATCGACCTGTTAATTCCCAATACAACCACTAGACTTATAGAAAACACAAGAGGCTATTAAACCATGTCACGAACCACCACTGCACTGGCAACGCCAAGGAGACCAAGGGTGCAATCATTCTGTCTCACCATTTTAGCATAATCCTATAGCCATCCTATCCATTTTGAGAGCATACCAGTATTCTTGGAACCTTCCTATTCTCTCAAGGGGACATACTACTACCTCCTCTTCATCATCATCCCTCCAATGGATGAGGAATTGTGCTACTAGCCCTTATCCCTTTCTATTCACTAGGTTTTATTCTTTTTTATATAACATCACTTAATGATGCTATATCAAAGGGGAAAAATGTAGGTACCTAAATTCATCCATACATGACCACACTTTACCTTATCCCATTCCAGAAAAATTAAATAAATATTTATTATTTATTTAATTCATCTTTTATCTTTACCCTTCATCTTCAGTTAAATAACTTCATTTATTTAATTATGTCTAACTGTATATGCATACTCTCCAAGTAAATCAATCAATTAATTCCTACTTAATTATTTGATTTAGGATAATTAATCCTCATTTCCATTTACCCTATTATTTTATTTTGGACCTCACCCTCAATCCTTATTCATTAAATCTTAGTCATTTATCTGTTTACATGGATCAAACTCGAAACTTGACATTATGCGACAAGTGTTCATACTCTCCTTTTGTTCACATATGTGAGTATGAGAGGGATCACCTCATAGCCACCCCATCTCTTACATATGTCATATGCATGTCACTTCCCAAACAATCATATCTCTTACATATGTCATAGACATGTATTTTTTACATTCTTCCCAAAGTGTGCTCACACTTATCTCTTACACATATATTCTCATTATGAAACCTGGCACAGGAATAAATCCTCAATCCGTATCATCTTTCTGAATAAATCTTAGCCATCCATTAACCATTGAGTCTTAGCCAATGATTCTCCCCATCAAAAATATATAAATTGAGGCACCTTCCCTCATTTGATCCATTTTCTATTGTCCTATCCATATGTTGTTATTTTATTCTATTAAATTCTCATCCCAACATCATTTTGTCAGTTTGAGAAACCACATTGCACCTAATTACAACATCAAAAGGAGAAAATCAAGTGGAGAAGGGTGCCTCTACTCTCAATGATATGTGGGATAATAAGGTAAAAGACAGTAATCTTGTGATCTTAATAAATTCGCAAGACTGAAAATATACTATTTTCTCCTAGAACTATTTATCTACCCCTTCACTCTATGTACATCTTCAATCCCACAATAATGGGCTACTAACTTGGTATAAAAAAAAATTTACCTGAAATCACATTTTTTTTTAGAAAATATAATGATTTAAGCCTTGAGAGGTCCCATTTAAAGGAATTAATTGAAGAGGGTCAGATCAAATCCTCTTAAGTCAAACTCACTTGGATAGAACCCCTCTAATCTTAAATCACACATGTAATGGAGTCTCCTCTACACCAATCAAAATGCTGACAAAAAAAATATTACTTTACCTTTTGGGGGTTAAATGAATTCATTTATAAGTTACATTTTGTAAGTATTTAGTCGTTATTATAAGCTTTCCAAAAGTATATTTTTTAAACTATTTCACTTCATTGATATATTTATTTTGTTTTTCTTGTGAAATTAGATTTTTCATTGAAACATTAAGGTTTTTGTTTCACGTGGTTGGAAATTTTGAAAAATAAAGAAAAAAATTGTAAAAAATATATTTTCCCTAGGTATCAATATCCTCATTTCAACACAAAAGGAAGAAGTTAATTAAAATGCATACAAAAATAAGTTATGCATAACGATATACACCTCTATCCAAATTATGATTTCTTTAACTTTAAAAATTAACTTAAAAAATATATGCAATAAAAAAATATGAAAAAATAGGTAAGAGCACCAAGATGGTGTGCAAAAGGGGGTACAAGTGGCCACTATTTTTTTAAAAAAAAATTAAATGTAAACTTTGGAGAGAAATTTGAGAGTCATGCACTCAAAATTAGAAAATGTGCAAACAAGAGGAATTGTAGTACTATGAATCTAGTTTCTAAACTACTAAAGTTTTTTTTTTAATGGATAAGATTAAGAGGGTCAAATCCTTTGTGCACAAAAAACTATTCCTAATTTTTTCAGAAAACATAATAAGAGTGTTTGGCATGCACATTTAAAAGGTCATAGTTAGATTTAATATTTTGAAAAATCCTTTGGTAGAAAGTTAAGAGTGAGTTAGAAGCTGTCTATTTTTTTTTTGTAATTTTTTTTGGAGTAATTTTTTTATGATTTTTTGAAGTGGGTACATCCTAAAAATTAGGTGCCTATTCATGCGCGATATATAATTTGCAACAAAATAATAAAAAATGTAATATTTTTTGGAGTGTAAAGAATCGAGTTATTAAAAAAATAGTATGTGTATGTCTATGAGAACTATGGGGACACTGGTAAAAAAATTAAACTTTAATATGTTAATAATTTCAAAAAATAGAAAAAAAAATATATGGTTGGAAAGCTAAGATGTATGAAATTATGGTGGTAATTTTACAAATACCCAATTGATAACATGTAAACCTAATGATGAAGAAGTTGAAAAACTAGTTTGGAAGAACAAAAGATGTGAAAAAGGAGGGAAATGGAGGGAAATGAAATTCCCAAGCCTCAAGTTTGTTATCCAAGCCTACCTAGGGAAAGCGCAATCGGGTTTTTAAACATTTAACATATATGTTTTAAACATCAAAAATATATAGAACATATATGGACATATATATGTAAATTTAATGTGTATACATATGAATATAGGTTCATATATAATATGTGTATGTATATCTATGTACATACATACATATATATGTCATTGCAAAGTGTATTTTTTGTCAACTAGGCAAGCAAGCTAGGTCACCTTATTGTTGGTGATGAAGTTTTAGAATTGGGTAAATGATTTGAAAGAGGTGGAACTATTGAAAACCCTAATCCATTTAGAAATACTAGTGGACTTGAGTTTTTTATGAGTAATGCGCTCAAGGAGTAGTGGACATTCCCAAGATAAAATCCCTCAAGTTATAAATTTTAAAGTCATAACAAGGATTTACAAATAACAAGGAGTAGTGGAAATTCCCAAGATAAAACCCCTACCTAATATCTATCCCCCTCTCCCTTATCTCTCTCCCCTCCCTCTGCCTATCACTATCTCTTCCCTCCTAATTACCCTATATCTCTACCTCATGTCTCTTGCCCTCTCTTTGTTCTCTCACTTTGTCTCTCACATCTCTCTCCCCCTAATTACCCTCTTTCTCACTCTCTCCCATCCCTCCTCCTCTCACCATCCTATCCCTCCCCCCCTATCACCATCTTTATCACATCTCTCTATCTTCTTGTATTTTTATCCCCCCTCTTTCCATCTCTTCTCCCCTCATTCTTGACACTTAGGACACCTTAAGACATCCTAAGACTCGTTAAACTATCATAATACCTCTTAGGGCCACTTACGACACCTATAACCCCTTAAGACATCCTAAAACACCTTACAAAGACATCCTAGGACACATTAGGACCATCTATGACACCTAGAGCCCCTTAAGTCATATTAGGACCCATTAGTGTATGCTAGGACCTCTTAAGACATGTAGGACCCCTTAGCACCCCTTAAGACTCCTACGAACAATTAATGTATCCTAAGACCCCTTAGGACCCATTAATGTATCCTAGGATGCATTAATACATGTAAAAGGAGACCTTAGGACCCCTTAAGACATCTAGGAACCATTAATGTATCTTAAGCCCCTTCAGGACCACTTAAGACATCCTAGGACACATTAATGTATCCTATAAAATCTGAAGACACCTAGGAATCCTTAGCACCCCTTAATACTCCTATAAACCATTAATGTATCCTAAGACCCCTTAGGACACATTAAGATATTCCAAACTGCATTAATGTATCCTAGGACCCACTAATGTGTCTCAAGCCCCTTTAGGACCATTTATGACATCTTAGGACCCATTAGTGCATCCTAGAACCCCTTAGGACCTATTACGACACCTAGGATAGCTTAGCACCCCTTGAGACTCCTACAAACCATTAATATATCGTAAGACCCATTTATGTATCCCAAAACCCATTAATGTACAACCTAATATGCATTAATATATGTACAAGGAGACCTTAGGATCCCTTAGAACATATACGACCCCTTAAGATGTTCTGGGACCTATCAATGTATCTTAAGCCCCTTTATGACCACTTATGACACCTAGAACCCCTTAAATAAAATATCCTACAACTCATTAATTTATCCTAAGACCCCTTTAGACAAGTTAAGACACCTAGGACTTCTTAAGACAACCTAGAGTCCATTAACGACCCTCTCTCTCTCTCTCTCTCTCTCTTTGTGTGTGTGTGTGTGCATGTGCATAAAATGAAATGAAATGCATACAAGTATTGTCATATTAGTACAAAGACATGCATAAAATGAACAAGTTGGATTGAATAAAAACTGTGTGTGTGTGTGTGTGTGTGTGTGTGCATAAAATGAAATGAAATGCATACAAGTATTGTCATATTAGTACAAAGACATGCATAAAATGAACAACTTGGATTGAATAATAACTTTCATATATTAGAAAATGTACAATAATTGTGTATGTATACCAAAATGGAATAAATGCCAAGTCAATAAAAAGGTGGCACATACCATGTCAAGGTTGATATACAATAAAAATGTCAAATATATACATGTATTGGTTCTTCAATGACCACAACTAACACTATGCATCTCTATCAAATCATATGGTTGTGGTGATTCGGTGAATGACCATAATAGAGCCTCTTTGAAGTAGTATGTGGCTCTATAGATGGTTGCACAACAATAATTCAAATGTCAAATTAGATTACTTTTGTGAAAAATAGATTACAGTTGTCAAAATAACTATATATTGAACTATAATTTCTTTGCAATTGAGTTGTTGATTACATCATGTGTTTATCTCATTGTTGGTGTGCGCTCTAAATATGGTGGACTCCATCAATAATCAGGACTCCTAACAAAATCAAAATGTAGAGGATCTATGGTAAGTCGTGAAGGGGGATTGTGCACAAGTGGAGTACCCTGAGAGAAATAAAATTAACATAAGATATATCAATATATAATATTAGATATAAGTTAATAAATCTAAATATAAATGAAGTTCACATAAATTCAATAGAAATTGTAAATAAGAGGTGTGTAAAAAATATGACATTGCATAGCTTTCTAGGCCAAATTTAATGGCCGAAAGTGTGACATCATCAATCTAGGAAGTATGATCCCATGACAACCCCTATCAAACACCAAGTAAATATATAGTAGAGAGTTAGTATATATTATCAAAATTATTTTGAAATCAAGGTATTATTCTATTTTAACTTATTATATAAAAAATTACCTCTAATTTAAAGCTATAGGTGCAACAAAAGTGGAAGGAATATGTTGTAGTGTACTAGCACTAGTTGTTATATCTTGAAATGTGTATTGCTCTTGTATCAGTTTAAATTGATCTATAAATGAAAATTTATATACATTTATAAGTTTTAAGTGATTAACACATAAAATATTAAAAATACAAATCAACGTACTTGTGTCTTCTCTCTTCCAGAAAATACAATATTCATTAGGTCATATGTGAGGGCCACATCCCTTGCAGTGGTAACCTAACGTATACTCCTGCAATGTGTACATGAATGGAATGTGGAACCATCCTCGTGAACATTTATAACTACCCAATAATAGACAACTGGGACACATATGATAGATGGGCTCACTAGAGCTAGGTGGTGTAGTTGATGATGAGCTAGGTGGTGCAGGTGTTGGATCAACACATGGTTCAAGAGGCTCCACTAACTATGTTCCATGTTGAATGATGAAGTCAGATGAAGTCAATCAATGAGGTAGCCACCTAAAGAGTTTGTACCTTCATAGATTCTTATAGGGCTATTGGGATCATGATGTGAACCCTCAATTTAACAACTAGAGGTATATGATTTTTGGGGTCTACTACGTCCAAGCCCTTAGTCTATCTTGGCTAGAGCCTCTACCTCTACCCCAGAACTCCTTCATGTGAAATTAGTCTAACCATTCACCAAGGATAAACTCAATATAATTTCCTCAAAAAATATAGTGGAACCTCACACTAGTACAAAAACAGCAATATATGACCAAATAAACTACCAAAAATTGTAGATAAATGACCAAATTTGGTCATGTGACCAATGGTAGTTTATTGCCGGTCATTTATCTCGTGACCAAATTTATGACTAAACTATTTTAGTCATTTATTTGGTTATTGATTTGGTCATTGATTTGGTCGTTTATTTGGTCATTTGGTAGTTTATTTGGTCATTTGGTCATTTATTTGGTCGTTTGGTAGTTTATTTGATCACTTATTTGGTCATTTATTTAGTCATATTAGGGCACGATGGAATCGAACCATCATCCTCCTACTTGTAAAGTAGGTGCTCTTCCATTGAGCTAATACCCTTTAAAAAATCCCATTGCAACAGTCTTTCTGTCTGTGCTTAGATGTTAGCTTACAATCACCATCAACTTCCTCTGTGCACTCTCCACGCTACTCGACCACCAAGCCATAGTGCTTTTGTAACCATTGTAGCAAAAACATAAAAACATTAAGGGGCAATTTTATCTTGAATCTTGACACACAAAACACAGAATTTGAAATGAAAAATATGACTTTTCTCCTTCCCACTCTACTTCTGGATCCTCCTAGTACACAATGGGATCATTACAAATCATATAAAGACACGAGGGGTTTGTGTAGTATAATTAGAAGCTTGTATGAGGGTTATAGTGATCAAATTGAGAATTCAGTTATAGAAGTCGTTCAGCTACAGTGAACAATCGAAACAACAATCAATTGTATCTACTCTTTGTAGGTATTGTTTTGTGATTAACAACACCTAGATAGATGAGCTATTGCTGCTATCAAGTTCTTTTTCTTCTCTTTAAGGTTTTCTAGGATAAATCCCAAGTTTAGTATGTTGAATTCTTCTAGTTTCTACACTTATTAAATTCTATTTTGAACAATATTTTATCCTCTAAGATAGTTGTTGAATTTGATGTTCTAATAATTTCTAGAAGCAAAATCTTAGAGATTTGTGATCAATAGAAGTATACATTGTTCTCAGATGTAATAACAATATTGATAATAGTTGAGTATGTACCACGAACAAAACTAATTAACCAAAGTAATTGTGGATGTTTGTAGAAGGATAAAAATGTTGGCCATGAAGAGAAACTAGTTGGGAACATAAGTTGGCCTTCCTGCAGGCGCAGAGTTGCTATAAATTGTCCCTTGGGCCTTGTTGTCGAATGCCCAGTAGCCTGGAATTGCAGCAGAGAAGTAGGTGGACACAACCACTGTATAACACACACATAGCACTTTGAACATTTTCCCTGAAATTGGAGTAGCTAGAGTGGCCTGCAAAACCCTCCTCAAATATTAGGATGTAAGACCAAAACTTATAAATTTCTACTTAGTCTGTCACTCAAATTTGTAGTAAAGAATTTTAAGGCAGACGGCCATTTATTTATAGGGTAATTATTGGGGAAGTTCAAGTTTTTATTTTTAGAAAATACTAAATGCTTGTGATTAATAACACTTTGACAAGATTTAAACAACACCACCATCATTTAAGTATCACACTATGATAATATCGATAGTAAAACATTTTAGGTAAGAGTATTTTTGTAAACCTCATCAATCTTTTAAAAAAACTTGAACTATTGTTCTTAAAAATACATGTTAAAAAGGGACTAAATACAACTAAAACATAGAAACCCTCACACCCACCATCTCTGTACAATTAAAAATGGTTTTGATTGACTGTAAGTGCAATATAAAATCTTAAGCTTATAAAGGTGACAAAAAACAAATACATATTGCAATGTGCTCCTAGTTCAATTGTGAGGTTGATTGGTCTAGGAAGTTTGGGATCTCCCTTCTGGACCTATAATTATCATTATGGAAACTGAAAGAATGGAAAGATTTAATACAAAACTACTCTCCTTTTAAAAATTATTAACCAATCTCACCTAAATCTCGGGAATGATTCCATTGCCATAAGTTGTTGCCATTATTGAAAAATAGTTCAAAGGCGAAAGTAATTTGTGTGTTTTATTGCCAACCAAACTGTAGTCCCTGTTCTCTGCATTGCTTGAGACTCCTGCCATGTACAATTAATATAGCCATAAAGAACAAAGAAAAGAGTGCATCTAAATTCAAGCTAAAGGCAAATCAACGAAGAGTCAAGACCAACCGACATGGATAGAGCCTCCCACAGCGCATGCAGTAAAGGAAAAGCACAGCAGCAAGGATGCTAGATTTATATATCTCAGTGAATGAAAGGATGGCATTTGAGCCAGCACAAGCATCAGCCCTCCAAATAGAATTATAAATTGGTACAATTGCATCTCCCCATTTGGATGATAGATTTTATATAAGAACTGTAATATAATTTTACAAAACCATTAAACAGTCATGATAGTCAGTCTTTCACAAGTAAACATTGTCTTTCTTTCTTGTTGTTTTTGAAAGGTACCTTCAAACTCTAACCTCCAAGAAGAGTACATGAAACAACAGCTCCATAGCAGAATACAAATTGTAGAGGTCCCACTACGAAACGACCCCATCTTGGGCCTATAAGACAGTTCATAAAACATGGATTCTAAAGTTAGACATTCAATTGTTAGTAATGGCATAATCTGATGGTTAAGTTGTGGTATTGATGCTCTTTCTATTAAGATTTAATCTCGCTAGATATTGTTGTTGAATGTTTCTATTGAGAATGAGGTTCCTTATTTGTGACCTCAATAATCATAACTCTTGATCAAAAATATTTACCCGTGTTAAACAAAAAAATTAGATATCCAATTAAGCCTACATATTGTGGTTTAGCTCTAAACTTCTGATACATGTTCTAGTCTTATGTATGGTGACCTTAAAGTACCCTTATTAAGCATAAACAATTCAGATACCTAATCACTCCATATTCATCTTAGTTTTATCCTACATTTAGTTATTAGTCAATAAAGTAGCCATCTCCCTGAATAATCTATAAAGGCAGGATCATCTAGCCTATTATATTTCCCAGGAAAAGCAAGAGACAATAAGGAGTGCAAGTGAAAATGCAGAGAAGAGAGAAAGAATAAGGAAATTTCTGCCAAAACTGACATATCATCTTCATTAATTAGCATAGCCTTAATATATATAGCATATACAAGGATGAGGATATGTGTTGGTTGGAAAGATGTTTTGAGCTAAATCTGACTGGATTTAGATAGTTTGGACTGTCCAGATTTACCTGTGACAGTTCAAACTTTTCAATTCCTATATAAATTTCAACATTTTTTCTTGAAATTCTGGATTTCTGAATCTTTTGACATCCCAAACAAATCAAGATTTTCAAACCAGGTAACTATGGAACTTTGGAAGCACTCATGTGAATAATTTGCAGTCACTTGTAAATGTTAGAGAAAGTCTGCAACAAAGTTTTTAGTCGAAATCAGACCATTACAACCCTGTTATTGATTGTCGGTCCTCAGAAAATGAAGTCTTCAACCTGCAATATCAAGCTCCACTGAAGCATCTTTAATCAAACATTATCAGAGATTGTTTTTGTGCTGGATAGTTTTATCTTACATTTCATTTTCCTAAAATTTAACAGAAAAAGCCATAAGATTTGTAGCTAGTATGGGATGGGAAAGCCAAGCTCGTCCATATTTTTCCAGGCATGTTGTAAAGAATAATAGGACAAGCACTGGTGAGCTCAGTAGAATCCTGCAAAAATGAACAATAGACTTGGCCGCCTACATCAGGTGCAAACTAGACCTAGATCTAGGGAAAATATGAGTGAACTGGTGACTTAGTAAAAAAGCCACACTGCTGATAATAGTCACACTATAGCATCACACACTTGAAAAATTCAAAACATGTTTTTCTCCAAACATATATTTGACAACCAACAATGGTTAGTGTTGAAGCACATTAGGGCAGTTTAATACATTTTCCCAACATATTTTCTTATTACAAACAACTCAAAAAGCAATAATGCATCAATTCCCTTCCACCCTTAATAAAGTTCCCAAGTTGGTCACTTTGTAACGTTTGCATCATAATAGGTTGATTCAACCCTAGCTCTGCTAATACTACTTCTATAATTCCTCAAAGTCTAATTAAATGAATTGAGCTTTGAAATAGTTAGAATTTTTATGGGTGTGACCCAATAATAAGAATAATTTGAACTGTTTCCCCATAAATTTTGATAACTCTAACAATGAACATGTTTTAAAAGTTTTAACTAAGGATATCTAAACAAAATAGGAGAATGATTTATTACACCTTGATATTCCCAGTCATATCTGTTTTAAGTTGCAACATGAATAATCCTTTCCAATGTGGAGGCTTTACTGAAATCATCAAATCATAGTAGCATATATTTCTTCGACTTTTCATGGTAAAGAACTTTAATATATCCAGATAGCTAAATTCTCAAAGTAGTAATTTTGAATTGACTGGGAAGTTAAAAACACAATCAGTAAATGAGTTTTCATCCAATAGTGTGCATTCCAAAAAGTGGTTTCATTTGTTTCCCAAATTCAAAGTCATGATCACCAACTTAGTGTACAAGAAAACATAAATATCTCATACTAGATATGTGATGCTTCTAACTCTAGAATAATGTAATGCCTAGTGAAGTTTTATTTCTACCAGATGCTAAAATGGAAAAAAATGCAGATACACCCCATTTAATAAAACAATTTATGTTGTATAAATGAAAGAAAAAAGAGTCTGTAAATGAGAATATGGTTCAGGGCATTGCAACACCTCAACAAGAAAACAAGTAAATTAAATTTATTTCTGACTTTCTATTAAACCATTCTTCTACTAAACTAGTAACTTTACATGTTCCACTCTTGTAGATTTTTCACACAAATATATGTTTCTCATTCATGCCTCTTTTGGGCTTGAAAAATTAAGGTATGCTTCATTGTCCTGAGCCATATCAAAGTATGTATCAGCAGCGATAATTAGGATTTCTAGGAATTGACTGGCAGCCTCCTTTTGTTAGACAAGTTATAGGGACGAAAGATAATATTTAGGAAAGCTACCCCTTGCACAAATTGATCGAAATAGAGATAGGTGGCTTGAGAAACTAGCAGAATTGGAAGATTCCATGGATTGGCAGCAGGAAAATGATGCTCAAAGTGATGACACTGGCTCAGAATACAATGTCACAAAGGAATACACCAGTGAAGGTGAACAAGGGAGTCTAAATGCATGTTCTTCAGAAGAGGCAGAATGTAGTATGGATGAATATGATAACATTAGAAAATATGAAGTTAATAGTAGGGCACATCTTTGTAAGTTGAAAAGAAAGAGACGCAAGACAGAGGTAAAGTTATTATTTTATTTTTAAACATTTATATCCTTGTATTTGAGTTTCATATGTGGTTGCACATTAAAGACTAATCAAAATTGTAACTTTTTCAACTTCTTCAGGGTACATTGTTTACATCTTTTGAAAGACATGTAAAGAAGAAAGATGTGGAAAAAGGTGATGGCACTCGAAGTAGGCAAAAGAAGTACAAAAATTCTAGACATGGCACATTTATTCCAAAGGAAAGATTATCTGAAAAAACCATAGAGGCGTGCTGCACAGAATGCACTTAAATTATTTTCCTGCATAGGTGATAGTTCTACATATGAAGAGTATGATGAAGTAGACAGTGAAGTACAAGGAAGTGGATAATCACAGCCTGATGAAAATCCTCTGAGCAGTGAGTTAGAAAGATATGTAAGGAATTCTAAACAGAAAAGTTTTGTTGATAAAGATAGGTCACAAGATGATCTCATGCCTATTACTAGTTCATTTCAACATATTCAAGATAATAATGATGGAGAAACTAACAATAATGAGTAGTCTAATAACTATGCTAGGTCTAGGAGAGGAATATTGTTGAAGCTACCATCCCATGATTCTAGGAAATTAGTTCTACCTGAAAGTACAAGATCTGATTCTGATGTCTAGGCAAATGGAAATTCTTCTTCTATTGATATATGTTTGAAAGAAGAGGAAAAATAAATAGCTTCTGATTCACCTGATGATTTAGATGCTAAGCAGTCTGGAAAATAATGTTTGGAATTGTCGAATGTTGAATATAGAGATGAGAGTTTAAAGTTTACCTTCTCTGTTATGCATCTAAACATTCAGCATATATTATTATTATTGCAAGCATACTGCAAATTCAAAACTAAAATCAATACATTACATCTGCAAACTTATTATTGCTCTTTTTTTGA
Source organism: Chamaecyparis obtusa (assembly GCA_027943335.1). Taxonomy (NCBI): domain Eukaryota; kingdom Viridiplantae; phylum Streptophyta; class Pinopsida; order Cupressales; family Cupressaceae; genus Chamaecyparis; species Chamaecyparis obtusa. The sequence continues at coordinate 305,608 of BSBK01002154.1, read as the reverse complement.
AAACTCATTGTCGTGGACTCATGACTCATATTTTCAGATTTTCTATAAAATTCTAAATTATAATAATTAAAAAACTATCATACCCAAGTACCTTCATCCCCTATTTTGAAAAATAGTTGTACCCATACTTGTACTTGTACCCGTACCTAAAGTACCCCGTCCCCATGCAACCTTGCACCATGAACACCATTGAAGACATCCTCCAAAAAGTATTTCAAAATACACCATAATCTGTTTGGCAGTTGCACATCATTTTTCTTAGACTTCACAAGCATTAGTTGATGCATGGAAAATGCACCGTGTTGAAAATATCACAGCACATAAAATACCCATTTTGAGCTCCAAAACATATGCAACAAACTGTGAAGAAAAGTGGACCAACTAAAGGTGATGAGATGGGAAACTTGATGAATGATATAGCAAGTGATGTCAATGCTTTATCCAAACATATACAAAATATAGGAGAAAACAAGACAAACAATTTATACTCCTGGAAAATGTTAGCCATTACTATACTCCAACTGAGTTTAGATGCAAGACATATTAACCTGGTGCACTAGATATATGCCTCAATATGAAAATTAGGCGTCTACTTCCTCATATTAATGTTGTTCCAAACTACTAGAGTAAAAATAAAATCTATAAATATTGCAAAAAATCACATTAAGCATTGTAAAATCATAACCAAACATTTCACTAAATGAAAAGGTCCTAAGAACGTACTGATGCAATCAAGGATGCAAGGCCTGAGGAAAGCCTTTCCAACCATGCAACTTTAACACAAAACATTCATTATCACACAAAATTGAAATATCATAACAATAATATTAAAAACAACTAAATTGATATAATTTTCTCCACAATCTCATCTTACATTGAAATAGATGCCTCTAGGGCTTCTAGACCTTAGTCTTAGATTCTAATACAATACATGCACTAAATTGGAGTGTGACCACAAATATTAATCTCCTCAGTCTGATTTTACTTCAATAGATTTTCTCTCAACAATGCACCTCAATTATTCTCTTTGTCCTGACCACAATTACTTTCAATGATTTTACCACTATTTTAAAAAGAAGATTGATGTAATAGGTTGACACTGACAAAAAATGTAGTGTAGTCTCCCATGCACTTAAGATAAAGATAAGGAGAACAATATTAAAAGGTTTATTCATGAAGTTCATCATGGAGATGAACACACATATTTGAGACATGTAAATGATCTTCTCTTCTTATGCAGCAACTTATATAACTATCAAGTTATAAACAAAATGCAACTAAACATGAATGCCTATGGGATCAATTATGCCACTAATGACCTTGGTCATTGGCAAAAAGCCAAACCTATGACACACACCTCATAGACATTCAATAACTAATTTAGCAATCCATCTCATACAAATAACATGAAATACAAAATCAGCATATGGAAATTCTCAACATGCATAGTTGGTTCTTTGGACAAAATCTCATAACAAACTAATACATATGTATTACTACATAAAGGATTTTTTCTTCAAGTCCAAAGGATTAAACTAATAATTGTAACTAGAAAATCCAATTATGACAAACCAAAATCACCACCAATGAACAAAGAACCCTATAAAAAGAAAACACAAACACATTAAGGGATTTTGTATTTATTCCCAACTGGGGGACATGATTCTAGATTAAGGTTCAACAAGTTGGGATAGTTTAAGAAAAAAAATTCCAAACTGTTGTCTCCAATCCATGGGCATTGAAAAAGATCAATTTTCTCCAAAAGCCTACAACCTTTTGCTAAGACAGTCAACCCCCTATTACTGATGAATGGGAAATCCAAAAGATGTAGAACTCTCAGACCTAGGTAGCCAAGATGGATATCAGCAAGACCTACATCAGTAACCCCTTTACGTGATCATCAGATTCTATTGTACAATCTACCCAGGAAACATCTTAGAATAATCCCCTGAAAGTCTACAGCATAGTGATATCATAGGTGCAACCAAAGTGGAAACTTTAAAAGATGGAAAATTCAACAATCATTGTATTCACACTCAAAGAAGTTGAATGATTTATTGTAATATTTATAGCACAAAACCATGTGTGTGTCTCAAACTGCATATAGTGTTGCTAGAACAAGCTGTATTGCAGACATGCACCATTATATGTTTGGTAAAATAGAAATTATGGCATTATATTAAGAATCCAATAAGTCATATAGAGGCTAAAATAAAAGACTATCAAAAACTAATGAAGACAGACAATGGATGTTTTAAGTACAACATATCAAAGACGAGATTCAAAAGTCCCAACTCTGGTGCATCATAGCAATTCAGTTCTCCATTGGAAAGAAGCTTCACAAAAGCTGATCTAGGATCAAATTTGAGTAGAAAAATACCTTCTAGTACAAGAAACATTGGATTGAATCAAGAAACAATAAATTAAATAAAATACCTATTGGAAGAAACTTCGTCATTTATTGTCTCCAGTTGTCTCTCCAACTTCAACTCATTTGATCTTAAAATCTAAGTACTTGGTGCAGGAACACCCATGGATCAGAGAATATATAAAGAATTTTGTGTCTAGTTTTTTAGACGAATATGTAATAAGGTCTTTTGACCAAGTTTTATGTTTATTGCTATCATTTGAAGTCATGTTGTAGGCTAATAAGCCCAAATTGCTTTGTAAGACCAGTAGGTCAAATCTGGTCAAAATAGGTCAAATGTGAAAAACTAGCATAAGAATGGTGTCCTTGGGTCATTTAAGGTATTTTGGATGCAATATTGATGGAATGGTGTCCATTAGGAGGTTATAATACCAAAATATCAAAAGGTTGCAAAAATAATGTTGCAAAGTTGCTTAACAACTTTGACAACACTTGCAAAATAAGGTTAATTGATTGATCAACCAATCTACAAACTAGGAGATTGCTTAGATTCGGTTGAAAACTAATTGTATTAAGCTTATAAACCTTATTTTGGATGAGGGTTAGCCATGGTGTAAGGTTTGGAGAAAGATAATAAAAAAATGATGATTGAATAACCATTTTTTCTGTCAGTTTTGTTGATTGATCATTCATACCTCTTCACAATGGATTGAACTTTCCATAAAAGCTATTGGAGATAAACGTATGATGAATTAAATTTATTTTGGAATTGATTTGGTGCCTTTTTATTGATTATTTTGAAAGTTGTGACAAATTTACTGAAACGTACCAGAATTTGTTCCTACAATTATCTGTCTTAGGAAAAATGGCATAACTATTTTGTTCACTGTTAGATCTCTCTATAAATTGGCCTCAACATCTTTCATGTAGTTATCTAAATCTCCACTGAAGCGATTAAAGAAATATTGTCATTTGAAAAATTTATTAACGACTGATCATACAAGACTGTTCTGCAACTTTTGACAGTTCAAGACAATTTTACAATGTTTTCGGTTAATTGTTGAAAGGTAGAGTTCCCTAACATTGAAGTAGTTTGGAAGGATTGTGATAATAATTATAATAGTGTTCACATTATATTGAATGGGGTTCTCCAAGTTATTTGAGGTGTTGTTGTGGGTCAATGTCTGATTGTTCATGTTCAGAACAGTTACAGTCAAATGATGATTCATTAAGATGTGAATCTATACTGTTGGAACAGCAACCTTTGTAATTGCTCTTGAAGGGTATGCAGTTCCTTCTCATGGTTTGGGAGTGGTGTCAATTGTGTTTGAATCCTTTTTGCAAGTCATCGTTAAGTCACAGTTAGAGATGTTCATTCTTAACCAAGCAACTTTGTTGCCATTTGTGTTCATTGTGAATCAACTAGTTAGAAATCGGTGTGGTTCCCTAGTTGAGTATTCTGATTGATTTTAAGGAGGGCATGGTAGAATAGAGAGCCTTTGGAGTTTGAGTGATGGCAATGGGTAGTTTGCATTATAAGTTTATTGATAAAAAAATTTTGAATCAGCTAATGAATTTGATATAACTGATCCTAATGAGGTGTTACAGTGAAGGTTTATTTCAATATCAATTTGATAAGACATTTTGGGAATATTGAAGGTTATTGAGAAACATAGTTGAAGGACTAGTTTTTCTCTTGAGAACTCTTTTTAGGGTGTTGTTACCAAAAACAAGTTGGGTAAAGATGTATTGTCTAGTTGAAGATTGTGAATTCCTTGTGAGCTCTGCAAATCTCCACCCAAGCGATTGGAGAAATATTCTCATTTGCAAAAGTTATTAACAACTGATACAAGACTGTTTTGCAACTTTTGGCAATTCAAGACATTTTTACAATGTTTTCAGTTAATTGTTGAAAGGTAGAGTCCCCTAACATTGAAAGGAGCTTGGTAGGATTATGATAATCATTAGAATAGTGTTCACATTATATTGAATGGGGTTCTCTGAGTTATCTAAGGCTTTGTTGTGGGTCAATGTATGATTATTCATGTTAAGAACAGTTACAGACATATGCTGATTCACTAAGATTTGAATCTGTGATGTCGGAACATCAACCCTATAATTGCTCTTGAAGGGTATGGAAGTCCTTCTCATGGTTTGGGAGCGGTGTCAATGGTGTTTGAATCCTTTTTGTGGGTCACTGTTAAGTCACAGTATAATAGTAAAATTAGGAAAATCCGTGGTAAACACTCCATCTGTATCATTATAATAGTAAGCTTGCAAGATGGCTATGTTAGGGACCACAAATGAAATGTTATTAACACTTCCAAACCCCTTACACTATTGTTCTCTGGGCATGAATTATTAGGAAAAGTACTGAGGCCCAATCCTTATGTTATGTAAATTTCTACATCAACTGTCTGTGGGACTAAGGAATTCAGGCTTCTTAGGGCTGTAGTGAAGTTGAATGCAGTGGTTGTGTCGTTGTAATCAGGAAAGTCAGGCAAATGAGGAGTGGATTTGTTATGGGCACCTTTGTATTGCAATATTGCAATTGCACTGGTGTTTAAGTATTGGGTTCCATCAGGCTAGCTGTTTTATACTCTAGTTCCAATGTAGTACAACCCTTCATCCTGGTCATTTGTTATGAGCACATCCATTGTGTTTCCTGGGGCTATCACCAGAACATCAGTTGTATATTGTTGCACATAAACTGCATCCATTGCCACAACGGTCATATTGTGTTGGGTTATTTTGAAAAAGGATGTGTGAATCATGGAAGCATTTACAATCCTCAGCAGGTAGGTTTTCCCCATCTCCGCCAAAAAACACACAATATCTGCATCCATGTTTTCATTCATTGGTCAGTTATCTTAATTTTTTAGACTGCAGGTAGAACCTCCTATAATTTGTTGTATTATAATGATATAGATGGAGTGTTTACCACATATTTTCCTGATATGCACTACTACCACATGATATCTAAGGGAGATGATTGATTTCAGAGAAATTGATTAGAAAATGCAATTTATTTGTCAAAAGGATGTTTTTAATAGAGGATAGACTGGCTGTGGAAAAAACATGGCCTCTTTGTACACAATCTCAAGATTTTTTTCTACAAGAACAATGGAACATTAAACAATACCTATCAAAGTCATTGCATAGATGCAATATTGAATGTGATTGATGTGGAACTTATATTTAAGGTATATTATGAAACTGTGGGTACTTATATTTAAGGTATATTATGAAGCTGTGGGTACTTATATTTTCCAAATTTAGTTAAAAGACCATTTCCAAACACTATATTGATCCTATTTCTTTGAGGCTTGTCCTTCATGGTGGTGGCATTGCTTTCTCTTAAATTTGCATGTAGCACATTCTTAAAGGTACTACTCATCATATTTGGATATGGTGTTTTGTTCTTGTTCTATATGGGTCATTTTTTATTATCGATGACACTCTCATTTTCTTGATTCATCAGCATGGGAGAATAGCATCTTCATAGGTTTTGGCTCACATTTCCCATCATCAAAAATAGTTAGCTGCTTTGCACCAATACACTTTGTAGAATGCCTAGTGCATTGTTCAACATATTGGAAACTTAATGCACATATCTGGAACTTCAAGAGATTATTTGATGGACCTTTGGTATATTTTCCGGTCTCTTGTTCATGGAAATGAAACATGAAGAAAATGGTCTTAGACCTTTGTAGCACTATGATATTTTTAAATTGTAACAAACAATGCACCGTTGGTGTGCATTCTCTTGTTTTTTAGACGTTTCCTACAATGTGAATGCCCTAGGGAGATGGGGACTGGGATAAAAATGTCCCCATCATTTCATTTTATTTTTTAAACTGGGACATCCTAGTGACATCCTACTTGTAGGAATCCCCTTTCACATATCTGATTCATGTCATCTTCAAGATGGCTTTTGCCAATTTGGAAAATTGCAGACAGCAACATCAACAGAAACTCATAAGAGAAGCCAAGACGTTCTTGTTATACAAAAGCATTTAATATCTATGCAGAATTCAGTTTAACATTTTCCTCAAAAATCTCATACAATCCATATTTGAAGGCACTTTGTGCACTGTACCCCTAGAAATCTCTTTATTCTTCTCTCTCAACGTCAAACCAAAACGAGTAAAAACATATATTTTACAACATCAATATCATGCTGCATTTTACATTATCTGATTCTAGACAAGTGACAGAGGTTTTAAGAAAGCTTACACCTGAGAATATCCCTACTTGCAGAAGCATCATTATTGGCTAGATTGAATGTGACATTTTATTTCCTCCATTGCCAAAATGTGCATCATTCTATTAGGAGGTAAATTCATTGTATCCACAATTTGGGTGGAATCCCAAATCAGATTACAAAATAGAAGACAAGTAATTTAGGGCATTTGAAGACATGTACCTCAAAAATTTGATGAATGTTGAAAATGCACAAAAAATGAACATCCTCCACACCGAACCAAACAAAGTCAAGCTCCTCATGGGTCAATATTTGTCCCAATCAACTACACCTTCGGCTTGTTTGGCTTGACCCCATCACCAACACTTTTCATATCTAAAATAGCACCAAATCGCATGTAGCTTAGCCAAACTAGGGTGCAGGAGAGGATAATAAGGTGAAGGAACACCAATAGCACATTCAAAGCTTGTACTAGAAGCCCTGAATCATTCATAGTGGATGCATCATATCTCCCATTGTTAATAGAAGAACCAGTCCCATTGCAAAAATTTACTTTCGAAAACTCTACTTCCCGCCTTGCTCTTGCCTTTGCATTGCCGCCTAATGAAAAATGGATGGTTTGTTTTTGCCCTTGCATTGCCGCCAAATGAAAAATGGATGGTTTGTTTTTTCATTTTTATTGCCTTTTTCTTTTTCCTATTCATTTTCCTTAACCTTATATATTTTAGGAGGTATTTTTGTTTTTGTTTTTTTGTTTTTTTTTTATATTATTTTATGACTTAGGTGTTAGTCTCTTTTGGTTTTTATATTTTTAATTCTTCTACATTGCTTTTGAACCACTCTCTTAATCTTTGTTCTACATCTATTAAAGATCTTGAGTTTCCATCCATCTTTCACTTCTTCTTTCTTGTTAGCGCTTTCATCTTCATGATGGATCATGTGGTATGATCTCTAATATTGATGATAAAAAAGATTCACATAGTTTTATATAAAAATGAGATATCAATATCATGTACTATAGAAATTATATGACTCTAATGTTTTTTTAATTGAACATGGCTTGTTTGAAAAGGTCCCTTATAAAACCTTGCTAATCAATGATCTTGATAAAAAAAATTGTATCCTAAGATCGAGACACATTATTTTGTATAAATGTGTTACAAAATTGATTATCATATTATAATTCAACTAATATGTGTTTGTTTTAATGATTTATATATTATCAACTATGACTAAAGTAATCAATGTATGAAGTTATTTTACAAAAATTTTAGTCACATAAACAAAATAATGAAACATCTAAAAATTTATTGCCCAAATTTTATAAAAGTTATTTTACAAAAATAATGAAATATCTAAAAATTATAGAGCACATAGAATAGTTAATGTGAAATGCAACAATAAGTCTATTGGTGAACAGAATATTAGAGCACACAGAATAATGTTTGCATAATAAGTCTATTAGCGAACACACATTATTGCTGAAATGTAACTTCTAAGAATATAAGTATATGATATTATCAAATGTTAATGTGTAAAGGAGTATTAATCATTCATTTAGTCATTTTTATTATTAGGGTGACTAATTATTTAGTCATTTGTTTGGTCATTTATTTAGTCATTTATTTGGTCATTTTACCTGATGACCAAATTGGTCATTTATTTAGTCATTTTACCCAATGACCAAATTGGTTATTTATTTAGTAATTTTACCCTATGACCAAATTGGTCATTTATTTAGTCATTTTAGTTGTGATTTTACCTGATGACCAAATTGGTCATTTATTTAGTCATTTAATGGGTAGAACATGATCAGTTTTAGTCACCTGGTCATTTATTGCCCAAATTTTACTAGTGTCATAATTGTTACAAGGTGGTTGGTCAAAGACAATATACCACATATCCAAAAAAACATTGTTGAGCCCAACATGATTACATGAATGTATAGAAAACCTCTTTGAATCAAGAGGTAAGGTCTCATTGGTTTTAGTACCTGTATATGCTCTATCAAAAAACACCATATTCATCAGGTCATCCATGAGGGCCACATCCTTTGCAGTGGCAACCTAACATCTATTCCTGCAATGTGTACACAAATGGGACATGGAACCATCCTCATGGACATTAATATCTACCCAATAATATATATGTTGATAGCTAGGACACATATGATAGATGGTCTCACTGGAGCTAGATGGTGTGGTTGATTATGAGTTAGGTGATGTAGGTGTTGGATCATCATCTGGTCCAAGAAGCTCCACTAATTGTGTTCCATGTTGAATGATGACATCGGTAAATGAGATAGCCACCTAAAGAGTCTCTACCTCCATAGACTCCTTCAGGGATATTGGGATCATGACATGAACCCTCAATTTAACAACTAGAGGTATACAATTTTGGGGGTCTACAACCCTTCAAGCCCCTAGTCTATCTTGGGAAGAGTCTCTACCTCTACCCTAGCACTCCCTCATGTCAAAGTGGTTTGGCCGCTCATCGAGGATATTGGAAGAATGTAAGGTTGATGTTATTCATGATGTTGTCATTAATGGTTATCATTGATGTCAACATATTTGATGTATAGATGTGGTTCATTTATGATTTGGTTTTTTTTTTTGTATCGATGGATGTGTGTAGTGATAACTTTGGTGTATCAGTAGTTGGTGTTGATGTATCGATAGAAGTGTCCACTGAAGGATGTGCTTTAATTGTTTGTCCTTATTCACTTCGATGATGGTCCATTTCTATGTGCAACATGTGGTGGACTAATTATTTGGATTCGGTCCTATTTGGATCATGTTCAATTATGTTTCAATCCCTACATTTATTGTATAATGTGTTGATCATATTCATTGGTACCAAAAGTCTCAGAGAAGGTGTAGCATTTTGATTTGCATGATGCGTATTGTATTGAGCGAGGTGGTCCATGTTTCATTCCTTACCACCACAAGAATGTTTCGATGTGATCTATTCCAAATTGGTGTAGGTTGACATGGTTGTTGGCATTAAGTTGTATAAGAGTGATAATCTCAGTGCTTTGGGGTGATTCTTGTATGTTAGTATATGTGAAGCTAATGTGAATCTAAAAAGGAAAGATTTGTGTGTTGATGTTCATGTGAGCTAGTGAAATCAGTAGCAAATTGATATATCATTTATGTATTGCAGTGTGTCAGTGCTAGTGACTTCAATGATGGATTCATATCTCATTTCTTATATTCTAGTAGTGAGACTAATTGTATTGATAGTGAACCTTATTGTATTGGTAGTTAGCCACCTTTTTCAGGGTACTTAGTCCAACCGACAGTGAGCCACCTATAGTGAGAAAACTGACAATGAACCCTTGTAAAAATCACCTTAACCAATTTTCATTTCACGAGAATTAGATTCTCTATGGTTTTTCCTAGTTTGGGTTTCCATGTAAATTCTGGTGTTCATTGTGTTGATGGTTTTGTACTTTCATGTTTACATTTGTTATAAGTTTCTGATTGTTTTAAGTATTTGTCGGTTTACTAAAAGAGTTGAAAAGTGTTTGTGAATAACTGATTCACCCCCCCCCCCCCCCTTCCTTAGTTATTCGACATGTTTAACAATTAGTATCAAAGCTTGGTTCCTCGATTTAGAGCTTAACCACTTGAGGCAAATTTGATGGCATGCAAACTGAACATTCCTATATTTGATCGATTCGACTATAGTTCATGGAAAGAGCTGATGGGAGGATATATGAATTCTATCAGTTACTCTACTCGGAAGCATGTGGAAGTGAAGTATGTGTTTACTCAGAATGGTCTTAACTCTTAGGATGAAATCATATCCTATGAGGAGAATGAAAAAGTAAGGTATGCGACCTTTAGTGCTTTATAAAAAACTTAATTAGCGAAAGTTATTTCATTAACAATTACTTATGAAGTTTGGGAAAATTCAAAAAAAAATTATGAAGGGAATGATAGAGTTAAGTTGTCTAAGAAGCTAACAACTAAGCATTACTATGAGAATTTGAGAATGGAAGAAGGTGAAGACATTAGGAGCTATTTTCAGAGAGTTGATAATGCAGTGAATGAGGTGAATAATCAAGGAGGAAATATCATCAATGAAGATGTAATGGAGAATATCTTTATGTCATTACTAGATAGCTACAGTGAGAAGATCTTGGCAATTGAGGAGGTATATGATTCAAATAAGTTTACCAGAGAATATTTATTTGGCACCCTAACTACATTTAAATTGGGGGAGTTGGAAAATAGAAGAGAAGATCTAAAACAATATTTAAAGAAATGAAATTAGAGGAAGATCTGGATGGTGATGAAGATTCAGATGAGTTGGAAGCGAACTTTGTAAGGAAGTTGAAGAAAGGTATTGGTAAATAAAAAGGTATGTTACCTCTTAAATGTTTTAGATGTGGAAAGATTGGTCATTTAGCTACTAGGTGACTAGAGAAAGGTCCTAGATAGACATTTAAGAATTTCAATAAGAAGGATTATTATGTTAATGAAGATGCTAGTATTTCAAATGATGAGTCGGAGACATAAGATTGCTTGTTTTATGCTGAAGAAGAAAAATTAAGAATGGATACTTCTAACATTTTCTTAGAAGTTGATGACAATGTTGAGACTACTTTTTATGTTAGAAGGAATAAAAATGAATGGTTAATTGATAGTGGTTGTTCTAATCATATGACTGGAGATAAGATTAAATTTGTGACACTTGAAAAATATGATGGTGCTCCTATTAGATTTGGTGATGATAAGGAAGCATATATTGTTGGTAGAGATTTCTCGGAAGTTGATGATAATGTTGAGACTACTTTTTATGTTAGAAGGAACAAAAATGAATGATAAATTGATAGTGGTTGTTCTAATCATATGATTGGAGATAAGATGTGACACTTGAAAAATATGATGGTGCTCCTATTAGATTTGGTGATGATAAGGAAGCATATATTGTTGGTAGAGGCTCTATTATTTTTTATGGAAAGAATAACACTGACAATGTTTATTATGTGAAGGGTTTGTGTCACAATATTTTGAGTGTTGGGCAAATGTGTGAGAATGGATATGATATTGTGTTCAAGAATGAAGGATGTGAGATTGAGAAAAGATCTAAAGTAGTGATTGCAGTTGTCAAAAGGACATGAAGGAACATGTACTAGCTTGAAGGAAATATAGAAGGATGTTTACTATCTCAGACTAATGACAGTTGGCTTTGGCACTAGAGGATGTGCCACATCAATTTTGACAATTTGGTAAGAATAAGCTTGTTACGTGCAGTAAGATACTTACCTAGATTATGTAGATCAGACAATGTTATATGTAAGGGATGTTAGGAAGAAAAGCATAAAAGAGAACCATTCAAGGCAAAAGACTATTCATCTACTGATTTACTGGATCTAGTGCACACCAACCTGTGCAATCCTAAAGGAACAACAAGTTTACAAGGTGAGAAATATTTCATAATTTTCATTGATGATTATTCAAGATTATCTTGAGTTCCCTTTCTAAGAGAAAAATCAGAAGCATTTGATAATTTCAAGATATTTAAGGCTAGAGTTGAGAATGAATGTGGTAAAAAGATTAAATGTTTGAGATATGATAAAGGAGGAGAATTTACTTCTAATGAATTTAAAAGTTTTTGTGAGAAACATGTTATTAAGAGACAGTTTTCAGCGACTAGAACACCACAATAGAATGGTGTAGTAGAAAGAATGAATCAGACAATTTAGGAAGAAGAAAGGACTATGTGGAAGGAAGCAAGTTTACCAGAATTTTATTAGAGATAAGTTATTCATACATATATGTATACACTTAACAGAGTTCTATACCATAGAAAGTATGGTAAAGCATCATATGAGCTATGACATGGAAGAGCACTTACAGTGAAGTATTTAAAGATTTTTGGAAGTAGATGTTACATTCAAAAGGATGAGGACAATTTGAGAAATTTGATAGTAGAGTAGACGAATGCATATTTCTAGGATATTCTACAAAGAGAAAAGCATACCAGTGTTACATAAAGAGGCTAAATAAGATTGTGGAAAGTACAAATGTGAAGATTGATGAAGATTTTTAAAAGACTCCAGAGAAACACATTGAATATGAATCTGATACAGAGGAGAAATGAAAGGAAGATAAGAAAGAAGAGGAAGTGGAAAAACAAAATTTGACATCTATAGCTAAGACACTGAGGTATGTACAGAGAAATCATTCTAAGAATCAGATTGTTGGTGATAAGAATAGAGTTGTTAATAGGAGTAGAGAAGCACACGATCATGCTTTGTTATGTTTACTTTTGAAAATTGAGCCTAAAATTGTAGAAGCATGTAATGATCAGAACTAGGTAAGAGAAATCAAGGAAGAACTTGATCAGATAGAGAACAATCAGACTTGGGAACTTGTACCCAAACTGGATGATAAGAATGTAATTGGTACAAAGTAGGTTTTCTAGAACAAAATGGATGAGAATGGTAAGGTAATAAGAAATAAGGCAAGATTAGTATGCAAGGGTTATACTCAGATTCAAGTTATTAATTTTGATGATACTTATGCCCATGTTTCTCAGATGGAGACAATCTGTACATATTCTTAACAATTGTAGTGTATAAGGATTTCAAAGTTTATCAGATGGATATCAAGTCAACATTCTTGAATGGAGAACTAAAAGAAGAAGTTTACATTGAACAACTGAAAGGATTCATATCAGAAGAGAATTTGGATGTTGTGTGCCTATTGAAGAAGGCATTGTAAGTTTTGAAGCAAGCACTGAGAGCCTGGTATGGAATATTGGACAAGTATCTAATTCAACAAGGATTTCAGAAAGTTTTAGCAAACATCAATTTGTATTACAAGATTTATTCATATCAGATTCCAATTGTTATTGTTAATGTTGATGACATTATTTTTGGAGGAAAAGATGACTTATGCAAGATATTTGAAGATATGCACAAGTAATTTGAGATGTCCATGATTGGTGAGTTGAATTTCTTTCTTGGATTGCAAGTAAATCAAAATAGTAAAGGCATTTTCATTTCTCAATCCAAGTATGCTGAGGAATTATTGAAGAAATTTGGTTTGGAGAATTTTAAACCGGTGTGTACTCCTATTGTTATTGGGTGTAAGTTGACTAAGGAGGATGATTCACCAAAATCAGATGCAAGTACAAATCAATGATTGGAGCATTATCTTACCCGACTACTACTAGACCATATATTACGTATGCAGTATGTTTGGCAACCAAATTTCATCAAGAACTGAAAGAGTCACATGTTATGGAAGTAAAGAGGATCTTCAGATACTTAAAGGGAATAGAAGAGTTTGGATCATGGTATCCAAAAGGTTAAGATTTCACACTAACAGCTTATATTGATGCAAATTTGGCAAGTTGTTTTGATAATCGGAGAATCACTAATTGTGGAGCTTACTTTATTGGCTCCTGGTTGGTTGCTTCGTCAAGCAAGATGTAGGATTCTATAACATTATCAACTATTGAATCAAAATACATTGAAGAATCGTCATGTTGTACTCGAGTATTATGGATGAAATAGAATTTGAAGGAAATAGGTATAAATTTTGAAGAGTTCATTTCAATTATGTGTGATAATACCAATACTATAAACATTTAAAAGAATCTAGTGCAGCATTCTAGAATGAAACATATATCTATTAGGTATCATTTCTTGAGAAAAAAGGTATTGGAGAAGGAAGTGAAGCTTGAGTTTGTGCCTAAAAAGGAGCAAATATCAGACATATTTACCAAAATTTTGTGCATTAATAATTTTGAGTATCTCAGGGGGAAGTTGGGCTTCCTGCCCCTTCATAGTGTTCACTAAATGTACCTATGTGTGCATTGGTCTAGTAAATTGCATGCTTATTCTTTTATAGATCAATGCTCGGTGGCTTCCTCTTAGGGGGAGCAAAGTGAGTTAGTAAGGGGGATTTTTGGCCTTTTTCATTGTTGTCAAAGGGGGAGAAAAGTGGAGAAGAATAAATAACTTTGATGCTAATATCTTTTGACATCTTTTTTCTTCATTATTGATGAATGTTGTCATCAATGATAAAGGGGGAGATTGTTAGAATGTGAGGTTGATGGTATTCATGATGTTGTCATTAATGGTTTTCATTGATGTCAACATATCTAATGTATAGATGTGGCTCATTTATGATTTATTTGTTTTTTTGTATCAGTTGATGTCTGTACCAATATCTTTGGTGTATGGGTAGTTGGTGTTGATGTATCAATAGAAGTGTGCACCAAAGGATGTGCTTTAAATATTTATCCTTAAATATTTTGGTGATGGTCCTTTCTATGTGCAACATATAGTGCAACGATTATTTGGGTGTAGTCCTATTTAGAGCATGTTCATTTATGTTTCGGTCCTTGCAATTACCGTGTAACATGTTGATCATATCCATTGGTACTAAAAGTCTCATATAAGGTGAAGCGTGCTTATTTGCACGAGATGTGTTGGATTGAGCGAGGTGGTCCAAATTTCATTCCTTAACACTATGGGAATTATTTAGTGTGACCTATTTCAAAATTGGTGTAGGCCGACATGGTTGTTGGCATCAAGTTGTATAAGAAGAGAGGTAATATCAATCATTCAAGGTGATTCTTGTATGCAAGTATAATATGTGAAGTGAAAGTGAATCTGACGAGGAAATATCTATGCATTGATGTTCATGTGAGCTGTTGCAATCGCTAACAAATTGATATATCATTTGTGTATTGCAGTGTGTCAGTGACAGTGACTTCAGTGGTGGATTCATATCCCATTTCTTATATTCTAGCAATGAGCCTAATTGTATTGGCAATGAGCCTTATTGTATTAGTAGTTAGCCACCTTTCTAGGGTAGCTATCTTGACCAGTAGTAAGCCATCTACAGTGAGAAAACTGGTAGTGAGACCTTGTAAAAATCACCTTAACTAGTGTCACCTTAATCGGTGTTCATTTCTTGAGAATTATCTTCTCTGTGGTTTTTCCCAGTTTGGGTTTCTACATAAATTTTGGTGTTCATTATGTTGATGGTTTTGTGCTTTCATGTTACATCTGTTATAAGTTTCTGATTGCTTTAAGTATTTACCAATTTAGTAAAAGGGTTGAAAAGTGTTTGTGAATAACTGATTCATCCCCCCTCTCATTTATTCAACTTGTTTAAAAAAAACTCAATACGATTTCCTCAAAAAATATAGTGGAACCTCATAGTTTTTACAAGCTGGTTGGTCAAAGACCATATACCACCTATCCAAAAAAGCATTTTGATCCCAACATGATTATTCCAATGTATAGGAAACCCGTTTGAATCAAGATGGAAGGTCTCATTGGTTTTAGTGTCGATGAAAAGAGCACATATATCTTCTTTACTTATCAATTTTATTTTCACTCCATCATATGACAACCCAATAGAATAGAATGCACACCATTTATCCCTATATGTACCCCATTTTGTAACTTATCTAGAAACTTCCTTGGCACTATTGGCCATTGATTCTAGGGTTGTGGTAAGGGATGAATGATGCTCATGCTCAAAGTCCCTCAACCTACTCACTAATTGATAATTTTGGGTTGTGTTTTGTGATAATTGATTTAATAGATCCTCATGTGTGGTTTGTACAAGGTCTATTGGAGGAGATGGAGGGCTTTGAGGGTCTTTTCATTGTTGAGGGGAAACATTTTGAGGGTCTTGTTGTTGTTGAGGAGATGGGGGGTTTCTCTCATTGGGGACTTTCTTTTGTTGTGTGTTTTGGTGGGGGGCAATATTTTGAGAATCTGCCATGAATTTATTTTAAAAAATCAATTAAAAAAATTTCTATTACAATTAAATTTCAAACAAAAAGAAAAAAAATGCATTGTTTCAGATATACTAACCTGTACAACGATGCGGCATGGTAGAAACTTGTTGCAAATGCTAAAAAATTTCTATTTCAATGAAAACGTGATTGGGTTCTATGGTATTTTAGCTCTCATTGTTACTCTCAGTCCATGCCCAAGGGTTTAGAATGCCCTTTTTGACCGCAACAAATAAACTCTTATAATTTATGAAACCCAATTAGATTTTTGTTATAATAAAACACGATTGGGTTTTTGTTGTAATAAAAACCTGATCGAGTTTTTTGAATTTAAGCTTGGTAATTACCAAGCCATAACCTAGTTGAGCTATTTGAAATAAAAGAAACTTCATCGAGTTTTTAGTGTTTTGGGTTTTTTTAGTAGAGTGGCCACTTTTTTGCACACAATCTTGGTGCACTTACTCAAATATCCATACACTAGATATTGGTGTGACAAACCTATTTTCTAAATATTAGAATTTTAAATTTTCTATAAAAAAATGTTATACATGACATAAATGTCACTTTTGAAAAATGTTGATTATTATTAAAAAAATAAGTTATTAAAAAGATATGTAGAAATATGCACAATTTATTTGTTATTTTTTAAAAATATACATTTTTAGAATCTACACAAAAAATCTCACAAATTAGTAGTTTTAGTTAATCTCACAAATCAACATCAATATCAACCAATATCGAGATTTTCACATCCCTTCACCCACTTTTTATTATTTTGCACCTCATTCCCAACTCATTCCTCTTTTTTCACTAATTTCAATGAATCTCTTACCTCTTATCACTATGTTTTTTCATCTCTTGTTTGAGAGATCACTTGTGTCCTTTTTATCTACTTGCTCTTTCAAGGGTGCATCACGTATCGACTTACTAATCCATCTTTCTTCAATGAATTGTGTCATGCCACCTTATAAAGAACACATATTTTATTTTCTTTGAAACAACACTTTTCTACTTTCCATCCATCTCTCCAAATAGTTTTTTTATGCATCCTTAATCCTATAGATATCCTATCCATTTTGAGAGCACGCCCATGTTCTTGGAACCTTCATATCCTCTCAAGGGGCATACTACTACCACCTTGTTATCCTCATCCTACCAATGATAGGGGCATCATGCTACTAGTCCTTATCCCTTTCTATCCACTATGTTTTATTCCGATTTGATATAACATCATATCATGATGCTATATCAAAGAGGGGGGAAATGTAGATACCTAATTTATCCATACATGACCACACTAACCTTATCATATTCTAGCCAATTAAATAAATATTATTATTTACTTAATTCATCTTTTATCTTTATCCTTTGTCTTTAATTAAATAACTTTATTCATTTAATTATGTGTAGCCTTATCTTCATACCCTCCAACTAAATCAACCAATAAATACCTACTTAAGTACTTTATTTAGGATAATTAATCCTTGTTACCATTTACCCTGTTATTTGATTACAAACTATTGGAGTTAATGATAAAACAACCCACGGCTCCCAAGAACACCTGCACGCAAACACTTGTCATAGAAAGAGAGAGAAGAAAACAGATATGGAGACCTGAACATATGGATTCACGAAAGAGAAGAAATCTTTGATGTGCAAAAATAAAAGTTGCAATCAATGATGAAATGTCAGAAAAGGTTACAAAGTGTTATGAGATCAATCCTATAAAAGGAGATCAGAAAACCTGAAAAGGTAAAACCCTAGGTTACATAATAATAATTAATAAAGCAATTAATTATTATATGCCTAAAGTTTAGCTTAAGTTGAAAGAGGTAATAAGTGACTTAATAATTAAATCAATATGATTCAATTAATAAGAAAACACTTTATTACTCTAACACCCGCCCTTAAGATAAACTTTGGGAGAAGCTAAAAACTTAGAAAGAATAACTGAAAGAAAATGGGTCCCGGCAACAAAAGGCCTAATCAGGTACCCAAGTACAAAAGAGAGTCTCTATAAAGTGGAGAAATAGAGAAAACCACATGGGAAAAACTCTACTCCAAAAAGAGACCAAGACTAGTCTAAAGGACTGAAGAAGCCTCCAAAACTAGAAATGTTCCAGAAAATAGGAACAAAGATGAACATGTACAACATCACTGAAGCATGAAACTGCGAACTCTGTCAAGAAGAGACTGATGATTTGAAGATCCTCCATAGAAATATGACCTTGGAAGACTGTAATCTGCATGAGTGCCCTCAAATAACACTACTCGAATCAGGAGGCAAATAAAGGCAAACACCTGAACTCGAAGATACATATGGCATAAACACCAAAAGTCTAAAGAGTTGATCAATCAAAGCTAGAAGAGTGCATCCAAAAATAGGAAAGAAAAGAGTGTCCATATGGTAAATGATTCATCTCACTGGAATGCATAGGTACCCAACCACTGCAACTGCCTAGTACATAGAATCAAATATTGAATACATAGCTCACACTATCGAACCAAGGAAGCAATAGAACCAACAATAGAAACCCCCTCATACTGTTGACAAGGGAGTAATGACAAGTACATTGAAAACATCATCCAATATGAATTGCATGATGAAGAAGAAACTAAAACATCGAATGTGCAGAGAGAGTACAAACACATATATAGAGATACGTGAGGCTAATGTCATTGGAGGAACACTCACATGACAAAAGATGGCAAAAAAAGGAAAACATCAAACCCCCCCTGGCACTTTATAATGGAGTGTGAATACATAAAGCACAGACATGTGCAAGATCCCATACATACAATATAATGACACTTTATCTCAATGCGTGTGCATAAAAGAATGCTACAAAAATGAAGTATACATTGCTCAAAGAAGAGTGAAGGTTGCTGAAACAAAAGAACAGCCTAAGACGAGCCATCCTTCAGAGGGAAGAGATCTCAGGACCTATAACATCCAAGATATCCACTAGACTGCAAAAAATGCAAGAATCTGAATAAAATGAACCTAGAGAAGAATCTAGAAAAATGACTCACCGCACTATAAATCTCTCTGAACAAGCTTTCCAACAATATATCATTTTCTGAAAATGGAGTCCAGATGCGCAAGATAGAGCTCCCAGAGTGAAGAACTGAACATCTGGATTTGACAATAAAAACACCATAAAAAAATCAAAAATAGAAAATCAAACCTAAAGATTTGGAAAGAGCTTAGAATCAACTTTCCGACGGTATCTCGTTTGCCAAATTTCGACACCATATGCTCAAGTTATGAGCAAAAAACCACAAACAGGGCCAGATGAAAGTAAAAAAAGAAGTTATGTCTTTGAACCCCTGGTGCGCAAAATGGAAGAAAATAATCCAAAATCCGAAATGCCAGAAAGATCCATCTCTGAACAAGCTTTCCAATGGTATCTTGTTTGCCGAAAAACAATATCGTATGCTCAAGTTATGAGCAAAAAACCAACATGTGCTCTGGAGGGCCCAAAAAAGGTGTCTAGAGTGTTGATGCAGTGCTGATGTCAACACTTTGTGGGCCTAAATTTGACGGCCAAATGGTTGTCGCAGTAAAAAAACAATAGGCCCCTGGGGCCAAAAAAATCTAGCCCCTAGTCGCCACATGACCAGGGGCTGAAGCTAGGGGGCTAGTCCCCCATGTGACTCGGTTGCTTGCTGCTGAGCGGGTCGGTTCTTCGTAACTGCTGGCGGTGACCGTGGGATCACCGTGGCCCGCACGACAGTGACTACCGGCGGTAACCGTGGTGTGACTGCTGCCCACGAGACGATGAAGTCGGCGGTGACCGCACGATCATCGCGGCCCGCGAGACAATGAAGTCAGCGGTGACCACAGGGTGGTCGGTGAGCGGTGCTCGGGTGGCCGCTAGGTGGCGCCCGACCCAAAAATATTTTTTTTTTAATTTTCTGCAATCGTCGTACCCTGCCTCAAACTGCATGTCAAGTCATACAACCTGGTACGCAAAAAAAAATTACGTTTGAGGCCAACTTGTCCAAAATCAACAAGTTTTATACGGATTTTGGGTATCTCGGACCTTCTAGACACTATTGTGAGGTCTGTTTGGGCCAGAAGTGCTCCAAAAAATAGTGATCGCCTTTGGATTCGTGTCGGGGCTGATTGCAAAAAAAAATTTCCACAGATTCCAACTTTGTCGAAATTGGATAAATTTTATATAGATCTTGGGGTTCTTGGACACTCTGAATGCAACCATGAGGTCTGTTTGAAGCCAAGATGACTAGAAAAATAGGTCCCCCAGAGCTGACAGGAAACCCTCTAAAAACGCAGATCTGATGAACACAGTCGAATCTCTCAGGAAGAGGACAAGGGCAAGAAGATTTGAAGCTCTGATACCATATTGGAGTTGATGATAAAATAACCCACAACTCCCAAGAACACCTGCACGCAAACACCTATCACAGAAAGAGAGAGAGAAGTAAATAGCTATGGAGACCTGAACCTATGGATCCACGAGAGAGGAGAAATCCTTGATGTGCAAAAACAAAAGTTGCAATCAATAATAAAATGTCAGAAAATGTTACAAAGTGTTATGAGATCAATCCTTATAAAGGAGATCAGAAAACCTAAAAAGGTAAAACCCTAGGTTGCATAATAATAATTAATAAAGCAATTAATTAGTATATGCCTAAAGTTTAGCTTAAGTCGAAAGAGGTAATAATTGACTTAATAATTAAATCAATATGATTCAATTAATAATAAAACACTTTATTACTCTAACATGAACCTTTCCCCCAATCCTTGTTCATTAACTCTGTCGTTGATCCATTTTAATGGATCAAGATCTAAACTTGTCATTATGTGACAAGTGTCCCTACTCTCCTCTTTCTCACACATGTGTGAGCTTGAGAGGTCACCTCATAGCTACCCTACCTCTTACACATGTCATATAGACATGTCTCTTTCACTTTCTCCCAAATTGAGCACACTTAGCTCTATCATATTTTTTCTTGTTGTGAAATATGTCATAAGGCTAAACCCTCAATCCATGTCATCTCTCTCAATCAACCTTAGCCATCAATTAACCATTACAATATCATCCATTGATTCTCCCCATAAAAAAAAACTATAAATTGAGGCATTTGCTCTCATTGTATCCATCTTCTATTATTGTATCCTTGTGTTGTTATTTTCTTCTATCAAATCCCCATCCTAGCATCATGTTGTTGGTTTGAGCAACCACATTCCACCCAACTATCGAAACATCAAAAGGAGTAAATCAAGTGGAGAAGAAAGCCTCTACTTTAGCTCAACTCATGAGATGAGAAGATAAAAGAAAAGGTAATCTTGTTCTCTTAATAAGTTAACAAGTGTGAAAATAAAATATTTTAATCCTAGAACTATTTATCCACCCCTTCACTCTATGTACATCTTCAATCCCACAATAGTGGATTGCAAACTTGGTACATCCTATTTTTTGCCTTAAATCAAACATTTTTTAGAAAATATAATGGTTTAAATCTTAAGAGGTCTCATTTGATGGTATTAATTAAAGAGGGTTAGATCAAACCCCCCTTGGACAAAACCCCTAGAGTCTTAAACCATACCTGCAATAGGGTCTCCTCTACAACTATCAAAACTCTAAATAAAAACAATTTTACTTTACATTTTTGGGATTCAAATGAATTCATTTAGAAGTTACATTTTGTAAGTGTGTAGTCCTTATTATAAGTTTTCCAAAAAGTATATTTTTTAATATACTTAATTTCATTAATATTTTTATTTTTATTTCTTGTGTTTGTAGATTTTTCATCGAACATTAAGGTCTTTGTTTCATACATGTAGAAAATTGGGAAAATAGAGAAAAAAAATGTAAGAATTTGTAAAAAAATATATTTTTTCTAAGTATTGGTACCCTCATTTCAATGCAAATGGAATAAGTTAATTCAAATGTGTAGAAGAAAAAATTTATGCATGAGGACATACACCTCTATCCAAGATACAATCACTTTGACTTAAAAAATTAACTGAAAATGTGCAACAAAAAATTGTGAAAAAATATCCATACACTAGATATTGGTGTGACAAACTTATATTTTAAAATTATAAGTTTAATCTTTCTATTAAAAAATGTTATGCATGACCTTATTAAACATGTTTACTATTAAAAAATAAATTATTAAAAGTTACGTAAAAATATACGTAATTTATTTTTAATATTTTTAAATATATTATTTAGAATCTATGCAAAAAATCTCACAAATCAACATCAACAAACATCCAAATTTTCACCTCCCTTAACCCATTTTTCACTATTTTGCACCTCAATCCTTTCTTTTCACAAATTTCATGCATTTCTTGCCTCTTCTCATATTCACCTCTTCTCACTATGTTTTTCCATCTCTACTTTGAGAGACCACTCGTGTGTTTTTTTCCTACTTCCCCTTTTAAGGGCACATCACCTATCCACTTACTAATCAATCTTTCCTCAGGGCCCGTTTGGACCATGGCATACGGAATGCCGAATATGGTCAATTTTGGAATATGTTGCAAATCTGGAATATCCATATCCTCAAAATGATATCCGGAATATGTGTTCGACCCGTTTGGACCACTTGGAAGATGACTGAGAAGATCTATTTTCCGTGTTTGGCTGCGCATTTTGGAATTGGAATATTGACTGAATGAGAATTTATTTTATTAATTTATTTGTAACAATTTGTGATTTTTTCAAATGTTATGATGTTTTTCATATTTTTTTCGTGTTTTTGAATATTTATTTTATTTTTGCAATAAAATATTATTATAATTTTTTATTTTTTTTGAATACTTATTTTATTTTATTTTATTTGTATGCGATTTTGAATATTTATAATATTTTGAAATAAAATTATGTTTATAAGTTCATAAAAATTGTAACATTTTGTATAACTTTTTTATAAAATTTATAGACCCAAAAAAAAATTATTATAATATTTTATTTTATTTTTGAATACTTATTTTATTTTATTTGTATGCGATTTTGAATATTTATAATATTTTGAAATAAAATTATGTTTATAAGTTTATAAAAATTGTAACATTTTGTATAATTTTTTTATAAAATTTATAGACCCAAAATAAAATATAAAATTTATAAAATTTGTATACCCAAAATACACAAATAAAATATAAAATTTGTAAAATTTGTAGACCCAAAATACACAAATTTATAAACAAGTCATTTATTTTATTATTTATTTTTTACAAAATGTTGCCAACCCAGCTCAATAGGAGCATCGGTAGGAAAGAGCCGGGTGGAGAAAACCTCCGGTCTAGCCCCACAAAATCATGAGCTGATATAAAATTTACATAATTTGAATGAGGCATTCCTCATTTTACATAATGCAGATATAGTGTTACAACTTGAATGAGGCATTCCTCATTTTACATAATGCAGATACAATGTTATAATTTAGTCTGATGAGTCTTTGACGCTCTATCATGCCCGAACTCTTGTTTTTGTTTGTAGACACTGCATACATAGAACATACAACTGCTTTGTGCTTTTGTTAGTACACTAATGAAGTACATTCAGTTGCTAACTTTTGTATGAGTTTTTAAAAAACCTGAATGATCCACACTTGTCAAGATAAAAACATGACCAATTAAACAGTTGCTACCTTGGAAGAGAGCCCGCCAAAAATAGGCTACATCTCTTTGACAAAGCATTGGTCGCATGATCGCATGAGCTGAAAGGCCTTCATGCGATCATGCGACAAGCTTTTTTGAAAATTTGCCCTGCCGCCACATAAGCATCGCTCGGGACCCACCAGACATCATACTTGCCAAACCCTGCCACGTGGCCCAATAGGAGCCGACCACACGGCTGGACCCACGACCACACTACCTTGAAAAGTCAACGGTCACATGATCGCATGAGCTGAAAGGCCTTCATGCGATCATGCGACAACCCTTAGAAAATTTGCCTCCACTTTCCACAAATGCTCGGGCTTACGATCGCACTGCAAAAATAACCCCGGCTCCACCTTGGGTTCAAATCTCCTCTTGTCGCCAAGTCGCCTAAACTTTTCTTAACCCCTGGTTCACTCGGTGACCATGCGAAACATGCTAACCGCGCAACCGTGCTCTGCTTACCAACCTCAGGCCCACTCTGCCATATGTCATCCCTCTATTTGTTCCGGCCACCACACCAGCAACACCTCAGCAACCCCTGCCATCGGATCCACTGCAACCTCCCAATTCCCATCGGACGGTTGTCACATGATCGCATGACAACCGTCGGATCTTTGTCGCACTGGCACGGCCTTAGGTACTAGGACCCGCCTGATCGGAGTTGCGCACTTAGGGTCAAAAACACAGAAGGGGTGTCGAAAACACAAAGGGTTTTTGAACGAATGTCGAAAACACAGAGGGTTTTCGAACGAATGTCGAAAACACACCGAACCTTCAGAGCGGAGATCGAAAACACAATAGGTTTTCGGACCAAAAAGGTAGAAAACATCCTGAGCCTACAGAGAGGAGGTCGAAAGCACACTGGGTTTTCGACATTTGAGCATTTCACTTGGAAAACAGGGCTATGGCCGAAAAAGAATGATAGGGAAAATTTGGGCAACAATTACAATACAAAGAAGGCATCGTAAAAATTTAATACCTAGGGACTTCGTGGTAGAAGATGAATTTGCCTCACATACCATACATCTTTTCACTTTGTCTCCCAGGGCAAACCAAAATGTCAACACCTTGTTATCTATCACTAGTGTATCCATTTCATCTTTTTCCTTGCTCCAAGCATTCAATATTGTATGTATTCCTAAACACCCTTGTTATATAGCTCTTCGAAAGAGATATATAATGGTTTAGTTGAAGCCACAATTTGTGTTCCTTATCTTAGCTTATTGCTCTCATATCAAAATAAAACAACAATCTCATGGTCCCATATCTAGTGGACTATGCAAATGAGAATAATTATGCTCTTTCTTCTGGGTCAGACATTGTAAAACTTGTGATCCTATCTATGAGGGATAAACTAACTTTGGAAGCTCGGAGGCCAATTATTGCAAGAAATACAGCCTTTCTCCACAAGTGGATAGGGTTTGTGAATGCTTCAGAAGTGGATTGGTGGAAAAGTTATCTCATGGAGGAAGGGTGTGTTCCTTTTCAAATGGAGTTTGTAGGAAATGAAGAAAAAGATGAACATGACAAGCCTGATACTTCTAATTTGTAATAAAACAAATCATATTCGAAATGGTATTATAAAATCTTATATTTGTTGTTTTACCCTTTAAAAGCATCTTCTTTTGCTTTACCAGCTTCTTTGCCTCTGGTCATTCTTTATTTCAAGAGAATATCTTGCAAAAGAAAAAACACGCCTAGAACTGGTCTTTGTTGTCCTCATTGTACTAAATTCACTCTTTTTCATATTATTCCCATCCCCTTGTGCTGCATACTGCTCCCCTTGATTTGGGTGTTGTTTTGGACAGTATCCAAAAAATGGCAGTAGGTCTCTTGAGCATATCCTAAACAACAGTGAAGGAAGTGGCCAATAATGAGCACTTTCATTATATAGTGCGGTGACCCAAAAGCAGAGCAGGTGGGACCTCATTCAAAGAGGATTGAGTTTCATCACTCTCTTTTTTTTTATGGTCAAGATTCTATAAAAAGATCAGTTTATGGGCCTCAAAATAGGGAGTTTTCATTAGTTAGCATAGTGCTCAAATGCTTTTTCAAAAGTAAGAGAGAGTGCACAATTCCTAGAGACCAAATTGATGCTTGACAAGCAAACACCCAATTCATGATTGAGAAACACATATGTACATGTCAAGATATATATATATATATATATATATATATATATATATATATATATATATATATATATATATATATATATATATATATATATATATATATATATATATATATATATATATATATATATATATATATATGTGCAACATGTATTTCAACAAGGACAAAGGTAATTTTGCTCCGATTCATTAGCACAAGCAGTTCTAGTAAAAGCATGTTCAGTACTGATACTAGTTACAGTTCCCTATCTTCACCCAAAGGCAACGTAAAATGCATCAAGTCATGAAGCCTAGCATGGACTCTCTATCAGATAGAGCCATTGTCTTGCATGAAATTAGTCATTCTGTAGACACTGGTCTAGTGTTGTCAACAGACCCAAATAGTTCAAAGATACTCGAACCAATCAGAAGTTTTATGGGGTGCATTTTTGTATTAGGTAGAAAGGATTCTTCATACAGCTGAAAGTCTCGAACCTTTCCCCACCCCCAAAAAAATATCACTTGTACTGTCATGAGCAGTCATGAGGACTAGATAGATACATTATAATATATGTAATTGCCACTTGAATGTATTGCTATTCAACCACATTTATGGGCCCGTTTGAACCACGGCACACAGTAGCATCTACAGAGAAGAATATCCCAAGTGTAATAAGTTCTAAGAATATACCAACAGTTCTAAGAAGTTCCCTAGCACACAGTAGCATCTACAGAGAAGAATATACCAGGTGTAACAACTATAGAGGAGACCAGTTGAAACTGTCCCTTCTTCAACAAATGAGGGCAGTCACTCTAAAGACAACATGATAATGCAGAGAATACAAATTAATCCAGAGATAATGTAGAGAATACAAATTAATCCATAGGAGAAAACTGGTATCAAAAAGCAACATTTCACAAACATTAGTTTTGATTTTAAATAGAAGACCTAATAAACATCGGTCAACTAAAGTCCAAACTTCAATATCATATACTGGATTCTCTCCCCTTCATCCAATGTCATGAACAGTGCAGCTGATTGTGGATCATGCATTAACTTTTCGTATGCTTCAATTATAGTAGAGTCGCGAAGGCCAAGGATTGCTTTAAGTGCTTTATGCAACTCCGCTGCCTCACTTCTCAAACTAGATGCTTTGTCCACTCCCAGAGGTTGTGCAAGGCTTGTTGTAATGCCTACAGACAGATCTTTGATCGTTTCACAAATCGAATCCAAGGAACCTACCAATGTTCCCCTCCTCTTTGGCCTCCCTGACAATGTTGAAGGGTTATCGTTGCCGCTTGCAGTAGATTGGTTCGATACAGGTGTATCAATAGATTCATTACCATCATTAGCCAAATCAGTAGCAGTCTCAAAACAGGCATTATCCATACCATGATAACTGAAAACATCATCATCAATGAAATCCTCCTCCGTCTCTTGAGCTGTTGCATCTGCAGTGCCCTCAGCTACGTCATTCCCAACAATAGAGGATAATTCATTATAGTACTAAAATGGCTGACTCTTATACATTTTGGCATTTTTAAATTCCTTTCTCTGTATCATGGCATAACAATTCAATTCATTATTGGTCCTTCATTATTTAAAAAGATATATTCAACTTAAAAAGAGATTTGAAGACCATTTTACCTTCAACAACTCCTCCCAAACACTATCATCAGCATCCATAGTTTGGGTGGTCTCGTTCCAGGCTAAGCCGCTTGTATTCCTCAAGTCTTTCATAAGTCTATACCCTTGTTTCCAAGTTTTTAGCTTGTTCTTGAAGTTTTCCTTCGATAGGTTCATTTTCATCTCATTATTGAACCTCCTTTCTATGGCTGTCCAAGCCTCTTTCTTGAAACCCCTTTCGGCTTTCTTTGCAAGCTGCACTTGCTCCTGTAGCAAGTCTAGCAACTTGCGTTCCATTTCTTTTGTCCAGAACACCTTCTTGGAAGAAGAAGTTGCCTGGACAACTTGAACATCACCATCCATAGACATACCTGATGCACAGACAACATGATAATGTACACTCACTGTAAGGATAGTCACAAATGAGGACGGTCACTCTAAAGACAACATGATAATGTACACTCACTGTAAGGACAGTCACAAATGAGGACAGTCACTCTAAAGGCAACATGATAATGTACACTCACTGTAAGGACAGTCACAAATGAGGGCAGTCACTCTAAAGGCAACATGATAATGTACACTCACTGTAAGGATAGTCACAAATGAGGACAGTCACTCTAAAGGCAACATGATAATGTACTCTCACTATAAGGACAGTCACAAATGAGGACAATCACTCTAAAGACAACATGATAATGTACACTCACTATAAGGACAGTCACAAATGAGGACATCTTACAGTGAGTGTACATTATCATGTTGTCTTTACAGTGACTGTCCTCATGTGTGACTATCCTTGTCACAAATGAGGACATCTCACAGTGACTGTCCCTTGTGTAATTGCCACTTGAATGAGGACAGTCACTGTAAAGACAACATGATAATGTACACTTACAATGAGTGTACATTATCATGTTGTCTTTACAGTGACTGCCCTCATGTTGTATATTCTTCTCTGTAGATGCTACTGTGTGCTAGGGAACTTCTTAGAACTGTTGGTATATTCTTAGAACTTGTTACACCTGGGAACTTCTTAGGATAGTCACTCTAAAGACAACATGATAATGTACACTCACTGTAAGGACAGTCACAAATGAGGACATCTTACAGTGAGTGTACATTATCATGTTGTCTTTACAGTGACTGTCCGCATGTGTGACTGTCCTTGTCACAAATGAGGACATCTCACAGTGACTCTCCTCATTTGGGACATCCCTAGACATACCTTATGTAAACATTAAATATAGCAACATTAAGCATAACATGACAATATTAAAAATAACATGAGAACATTAAATATAGCAGCATTAAACATAACATGACAATATTAAATATAACATGACAACATTAAATATAGCAACATTAAACATAACATGACAATATTAAATATAACATGACAACATTAAATATAAAATATAGCAACATTGAATATAACATGACAATACTAAATATGGCATAACAGCTTTTATCAATGTATAGTATCAGTTTGTGAAATTTATGAAATCTGACATTAGTTTAAACACTGCCATAATAGTTATTCAACCAACTAAGATCGGGATCTATAGTCTTCCCACATCCTTCTTGCTATTTCATCTCAAAAATTGGCCCAATCATCTCTTTCACACTGGCTCAACCCATATGTCTCAAGCACTGGTACATCTATCCCATCACGACCATCTTCCTCTTCAAATTCTACCTCAGATGGAAGGCCATCCTCTATCGTAATGAAGTTGTGACGTATGCAACATGCCAGAACAATATATGTTTGTGTCTTGATTTGATAAGACGTCGCATGCTTCAATATAGGAAAACGCTGCTTCAAAATCCCAAATGTATGCTCTATTACATTCCTAAGCGAGGAGTGTCGATGATTAAACAACTCTTGTGGAGTGTTTATTGGGTTTGCTCCTGAAAACTCCTTTAGGTGGTAGGGTGTGCACCGATAAGGCGCGAGAAATCCTGGTACATTTGGATATCCAGCATCGACCAAATAATATTTACCTAAACAAAACAAAATGTCATTGTCATAACGTTGTCTTATTTTTTGTATGCTTCAATAATAGAATCATATTTTACAAACCTAGGGGAACTACCAATAGATCGGCTCTAGATAGAGCCGAAGCTAGAACACGGCTATCTGCAGTAGACCCTTCCCAACCAGCAAGGATGTATTGAAACTTATAATCAAATGAACACACTCCCATAACATTTGCGACAAGTTGCCTTTTCTATCGTGATATTTAGCTTGCAGGTTGATATCAACAGTGACTGGTATATGGGATCCATCCATTGCTCCCACACAGTCCTGTAGTCAGATAAATCATAGGTCTAATGAAGACGCAATAATAGGATTACAACTGTAAACAAACTTGAACCACTAGGAGATATACCTTGAAGTATGGATCAAAACGGGCCTTCCCACTAATTTCCCGAGGAGTGTTTGGACTAGGGGGTATAAAATAATCCAAATGGAGCACCAAGATAGCCCTCAAGACCTTGTGGAAGTATCGGCTTACCGTCTCTCCAGAGTGCCCAAAGTTATGGGCAATCTTACGATTCCTCAGATTGTGGCCAAGAGTATAGAGGAACATGACTAATTGTTCTTCTAACGTGAGGAATTTTGTATCTTTGATGCTTCCTTTTTGCCTTAAAATATTGGCTAGTTTGAAGAAAGATCGTCTAGTCATGCGTATTTGGTCATGGCAATCCGTCTCACTGGAGTTGATAACATGCTTATAAAAAGGAATTGCATCTCTCATGCGCTTACGCATATTTCGACTACCTTCTTTTATACACTCCCCTATGGCCACGACAAGGGTGGCAAGAACAACTACAACAATAGGCAGGACTCTTCTCCTCCTCATAATCTCTCCTTCCATTTCAATATCATCATCATCATTAATATCATCAATGAGATCCATTGAATTACCTAAAAATACCAACAAAACAATCACGAAACAACATAAGAAAACACCCAACTATAATGCATAATCAGAGAATAGAGTTGCAAGTTCAGTATACAACATATGTTGACAAGAAAGTACCTTGTGTAATTTCACAAAATGAGAAGTTCTCACAGTGACTGTCCCTTGTGTAATTGCCACTTGAATGAGGACAGTCACTGTAAAGACAACATGATAATGTACAGTTGCAGTGAGTGTACATTATCATGTTGTCTTTAGAGTGACTATCCTCATTTGTTGAAGAAGAAAAGCATTAATGTGGTTGAATAGCAATACATTCAAGTGGCAATTACACAAGGGACAGTCACTGTGAGATGTCCTCATGTGTGACTGTCCTTGTCACAAATGAGGACATCTCATAGTGATTGTCCCTTGTGTAATTGCCACTTGAATAAGGACAGTCACTGTAAACACAACATGATAATGTACATATCATCTTCCACTTGAAAAGGTGGAATTGGAATATCAAGCTCGCATTTCGGTTTCCAAATGCCAATTTTGAAATGTCGTCAGGTCCACGTGGGTGTTATTATAATTTTTGACATCCGCGTTTTATAACAACATTTTCACATCCAACAGCATTATTTCTTTCGTCTACGTGATTACCTTATTTTTGACATTCGCAACGATATTATTTTTGACATCTCACAGTGATTGTCCCTTGTGTAATGGCCACTTGTGTATTGAACCATGCAAATGCTTTTCTTCTTGAACAAATGAGGACATTATCAAGAAGAAAAGCATTTGCATGGTTCAATACCAATATATTCAAGTGGCAATTACACAAGGGATAGAAAACACCTTCCTCATTAGTATAAAATAAGACCAAGAAGCTCTTTAGTTATTGCAAGAATCGTATGAACATCACAGTGTTAAGCCAGGAATATGGCAAAGATTTCTCGAGCATTGCTTGTAATTGTGTGTAATGGTCTTTGATGGCATTCCCCCCTGCTTGTGCAGAAATAAGGGCATTGGAACTGGTGATGGAGTTCCATCAAAGCATAAAGGATAGAAAAACATTGGTGGAGGACACAAGGGACTGCAAGGAAATTTTCGAGTAGAAGTGAAGGAGTTGCAGGTTCATGAAGAAGAAGAGCAAGCACGAAGGAGTTGCAGATTCAGGGAGGAATGAAGAGTATAACAAAGTAGCTCAAGGATCTGCAAAGTCAAGTATTGTCACTGTTGTTAAATTTATTTGGGCAAAAATCAAAAGTCACCTTTAAGTTTCTCCAGCTATGTGTTTTCCATTTCAAGTTGGCTTTGGGACATGTAAGTGAAGATTTAACAAAAAGGGGGGGATGAAGTCGGAGAGGAGATAAAATAATTGCAAGTAGGAGGGAGATATGCTCAGTGGCAACTCAACCAAATTTTATAGCATCTATGTTCTCTACGCATTGATATAGGAAATTTGAATGAAAATGGGAAAGCATAGATAAGGCATGTGAACTGTTTGACAAAATACCTCAAAGTAATGTAGAACAATGCAACACCTTGGTAGAAGGATATGCTTGAATTGGGTATGTAGAAAATGCTTTAGAAACCTTTATTTGAATATAAATAGTATCTTGCCTCCTATGCTTTGATTGAAGTTGGGGAAAAGGGATATATATGCCCTTCAAATGTTGTTTGAAAATGGATTTCTATTAGGATGGTTGTCATTCCTACTCACAAAAATGGCTATTTTTACGGGTAGGATGTTTCTCAATTGTAATGATTGAAATTGAAATGATCAATTTGGAATTTACGGGTAGGAAGCCATGTTTATTTTTAGTGGAAAAGATTTTTGCTTTAGGTTTCTTGGATTGCAACTTATTATGTGCAATACTGATTACGAAACTTAGCTCAAGATACTGGCAAAGTTATAAGTTTTTCTTCACAATTGAGGTTTAGTTCAGTTCATGTAATCAGACATATAGAGAGTCAAATTAATTATAGGTCTTGCTGATTGAACATTTGAGTTCTAGATATCGGTGTAACAGCAGGAGGAAAAGATGTTGTCAATTGTTGTAGATGTCCGCCCAAACATTGACTGGTTGCATAACTGGAACACCCATTAAATATTAATATATAATGCTCATGTTGTTGTTCACTTCCAATGTCTCATCTTTATTTGGACCCTAAGGAATTTCAAAACCTATTTTAAAATCATTGGTGAGGGTTCTCGCAAATTACTTTCAAATTAGTGTGGTACAAGCTCGGATTGCACTCTTAGTATTTGGGTTACACTGTAATTTGGGTCATGCTAACTATCTGTGGCCAGTGGTATCAGAATCTGGCTGTTGCACTAATGGGTTTCCTACTTCCATGATCCCTTGACATTGTTATTTGTTTTTGCTCCTCGGTACCTTTCTCTTTTTTTATCTAACTTTTCCTTTCCATTCTTAGTGCCCTCGAAGCCCGTGGGTTATATCAAAAATCAATAAACAAAACGGAAATGCATTTTAATGGAGAAACAAAGACTAACCTTGCAGGAATAAAGAAACATTTTATGTATTAATAATGCACAATAATAAAATTTTAACTGTCATCTTAAAAGTTTGCATATCATTCAACTCTCTTCAAGTACGAAGACACAATTTACAACTAGATAATGATTCGAACAATGTAATACTTACCTCTCCGAACCAGTGGGGATTCTAAGAAATTGGCGGTTGCGGCCGAAACGAACAAGCTCTCGTAAGCACAGAAGATCAGGTGTTGGCGGTTGCGGCCGAAACAAACAAGCTCTTGTAAGCACAGAAGACCAGGGGTTAGGGTTTCCAGCATGGTAATCACGCGGACGAAGGAAATAATGCCGTTGGATGTGAAAACGTTGGTATAAAAAGCGGATGTCAAAAATTATAACAACACCCACGCGGACCCGACGACCTTTTCAAAATTGGCATTCGGAAACCGGCATGCGAGCCCGATATTCCAATTCCACCTTTTCAAGTGGAAGATGGTATGCCCCTTTTTTTGGCAAAATTGGCATACCGAAATTCCAATTCCATCCGTGCATGTCAACCACAAACAATGGATTTCAAATTCTGAATTCGCAATTCGGGAATAGCGGCCGATATGCCGTGGTCCAAACAGACCCTCAATGAATTGGGGTATCATGACACCTCATTAAGTACACATATTTTATTTTCTTTGAAGCAACAACTTTCTTAATTGTGGCATCTCAAAGAGAGAACAAAGTAGATGTTTAGAATTCATCCTTACATTTTAACTGATTCCTATCACCAATTCCATACTACCTAGTTTTCTTTGTCATTCGAACTAATTAAATAAATTTGACACTAACACTAGTTAATTAAATAAATCATTATATTTAACTAACTAAGCTTATGTTCTTCAACTCCTTCATATAAAATAAACATTTATCATTTTCTTCCATGTCATTTAATTGTCTAATTTAAATATCTAAAAAAGTAATTCAAATTCAATCAACTTTAATCAATCTTAACGATCCAAATCATCAACTAAATTGTAAATATCCAATATCAACTACCAACCAATTCAAAAAATAAATTTTAATTCAAATCAAGAATAAAAACACAAGTCATGAATTCAATCAAATAAATCCTAGCCTTTTGCTTTCCACTACCTTCAATCCAATTCCAAATACCTTTAGGGCCCGTTTGGGCACTAGCATACCAAATACCATATATAATCAATTCTGGAAGATGTTGCAATTCTTGAAGATACATATTCTTAAAATAATTTCCGGAATATGTATTGATCTGTTTGGTTCACCCGGAAGATGACTGAGAAGATTGTTTTCTGCGTTTGGCCCCAGATTTTTTGAAAATGAAACTGCAAATGATGAAAATGAAACTGCAAACGTAGAACACATCTAGAGGGATGAAAAATGGATAGATATTAGTAGCATCCAAAGGAAGCTACCCCTGCAGAGCGATCTTGCTTGCTAAGGAATTGGAAATGACAAGTTCTGATGCTCGATCCTCAACTATGAATTGAAGTTTGCCCCGATGCAGCACCGGAACTGCCAGTTTCAATCGATTGAAGAAATGCACTTTATAAATCCAGGGAAGCGGAAGCAGAAACTCTTTAGAAAATGCAGAATGTAGCCGCTTTGCAGAGCGCCAACTGTGAAAATGAAACTAGAAACGATGAAAATGCAAATAGTCAAATGCCCTAGCGGACTTCAAAAATAATTATTCTTTGCACGCGAACTCGACAGAGTTTTAAAAATTGGCATACCAAAAGTGGAATTAGAGCTCAAATTCTAATTCCACCTTTTCAAGTGGAAGACAGAATGCCCATTTTGTGGGCAAAATTGGAATTCTGAAATTCCAATTCCAACTTATTTAGATGAACACAAACATGGAAGACAATAATCAGAAAATGCTATTCTAGAATTAGGGCCCATATTCCATGTACCAAACGGGCCCTTAATTTCAATCATCCACTTAAAAAAATCAATTTGAACTTTCCATACACCAAATTCTACCATTTAATTTCCTCCTCCCCCGCCCAAATTTAAATTGAAACTTCCTCTCATTCAATTTTAAACAGTCATTCCCAACTACCTTCAATCCAAATCCAAATCAACTTTTAATTTCAACCATCTACTTAAACAGATCAATCTCAACCCTTCATTTCTCTCATCCTATATTAGAGTGTGTGATGACCTTCGAAAAAAAAAAAAAAAAACTTTCCCAATGGCATTTAGAGGTCGAAAACAAGAACAGAAAAATGAGTCGTCTTCATAATAGAAGACAAGATCCATTTTTAGTTTACGAAGTGTTAAAGAAGGCCACGTTAAGAATAATTTTTTCATAAAATGGATACATTAGTCCATTTTACAAATGCAACTCTATAATATTGAATAAGTGTTGTATTAAGGAATAACAGTGTAAAACATGGTTAAAAACGTTTTAGATGTTATGTTAAATAAGTCAGGTTGCAAACGTCAGCGTATACGTTTGCATAATCCAGTAGAAGGGCCAAAATCGGGGGGCCTCACGCCTGCATTTTACTGACAGGCGTCAAATTCAACCCGGGTGCCTCTCCACCCAACACTGATAAAAAACGAAGAAAAACATTTTTTTATATTTTTAGTGGGAGTTAGTAGCATTTTCCAAATTGTGATGCATAAGATTCCGCACTCTAACAAACAAAATCTAAATTCAGTTGGCTAAGATATTACATCATGTGGACAACGTGAATCGAAAACATTTCTCAGTCCACCAAAGTCATCTTGAAAATTATAGTGTTTATCCACCTAAATTAGGAGATCGCTCCTGCTTGTCAGATAATTTTTTCTTACAGTTGTTTATCCCCTTGTAATGTTAGAGATATATTTGATTTAAGAGGGTGTATTACAGGTTGGATATACATTCAACTATAGATTTATAAATGTTTAAATAATACATTCTGAGTTAGGATTACATTCTGATTGACTTGGACAGAGTAGATATCTTTCTGTCTTTAACTCAAAAGATTAATTTAAATCTGTATACTCATTATCTATAAATTATAATATATATATAGAAAGGATTAAAAACTTCAAACAAATCCCCAACAAAAATCTGATCATAGTTTTGGACAAAAATCCCTAAATACGGTCATATGGCCATCGAACTCAGAACTGACTTGGCATATGTAATTTCTGTTAAATGTTTGCGTATTCATTCCTCCTCTAGCTTGCGTATTTGTTCCCTCAACGCAATTTCAAAGAATACTGTATTTGGTCTTCTGGGTGTGTTCTTCATTCACAAAATTCCATCCAATCTTAACCAATATCCTATTCCTGTAATAATTGGTTGCACGGAGAATTTCCAAACTATTGGGTATGTTCGCATAGAAATCCATAGTTTTGGCGTCTTCAGTTTCAGGGAGTCCTTATTTCCCTGAGACTTATCTTAAATCATAGGTAACTTGGGGCTAAAATTTTGAAAGGGAGTATGAGACCGGCCTTTTTTCAGCTCTGTGAACTCATTCGTTGTTTATTATATGCAGTTGAACAGATTCCGTGGCGTAAACGGTTCTAGAAATGGAAATTGACAAGGAGAATCA
Source organism: Chamaecyparis obtusa (assembly GCA_027943335.1). Lineage (NCBI taxonomy): Eukaryota > Viridiplantae > Streptophyta > Pinopsida > Cupressales > Cupressaceae > Chamaecyparis > Chamaecyparis obtusa. The sequence goes on along the minus strand of BSBK01002154.1, from coordinate 268,889 downwards.
AATGTGTGAGAAAGATAATCCTAATCCTAATACTAACCATGGGATGAGACCGTCAGGGGCAGACAGGTGACTCCATTATGATCCCCAGACAGCAACTGTTTCCACTGCACAGGTATCATCAATTCTGGGATACCCATTTTCTTATCAATTCTGAGATACCCATTTTCTTTTACCTTTGATAGAATCAATGCTCTGTTATTTTTGGGTACTGAATAATCTCCTTCCCTCTTTATGTTGAGGCATCTGCCACTCTGAGTGTCCTAGATAAGGAAAACATGAATGCCCCTATCCAAGCTATCCAAGCTATCCATGAATCCTGTATCTATCAACATGGTTCCTCCATATTTATTCAACAAGGTTTTCCCCAAGTTCTTATAATCCCCTCCACCCCATTCGGAGCTTGCATCTTGTTTCGGAAGTATCCCGGTGGGAAAATAATTTTGTCAAAACATGAACTATCAAGGCAAAAGGTTAGGCCTCCATGATCTAGGTGTAATGAAACCCCTTCATATCAAGGCTAATTCAACTTCGCATGGCCTTGGCTACCAAGATGATACTCAAGATGTTGGTATTTCATCCATCCGTTTCGAATCACGTATATCCTCGTATAAATCAAAATCCCCCCATCTCCTATCTTCCAAATCCATTTTCGGTACGTATGTCCTAAAGTTCATTCGTGTATCATCAACATCAATTTTAGGTCCTTATATCCCTAAACCAAATCCTTCATCCCTTCCATCCATCTTGGCTCTTCGTATTCCTCCATCCACCACTTCCATCAACTTTATCTCAAAATCCACCATTCCATTACCTCAAATCCATAATCAAGATCAACAAAGGCACACGTCTCGTAATTCCTTCCAACGTTCTCCTTCTATCATCACATCCATAAAATCTCCAATTCATCCACCCTCATACATCCGTACCATTGCTGTTGGAAGCAATTTGGATGCCAATTCTAGAACGTATAAAGCCAAAAATACACAAAAATCCAAGGATCACCATGTCCTGTTAGACATGCTAAAGAGGAGAAATATGATCCAAAATCAAGAAAAATCTAAAAGGTGACATAGGCCTAAAAACAAAAAATCAAAAACCACGTGGATTCTCAAATAACTCATAGAAGCAATGCATCGCAAAGAATATTGCAAATTGCAATCCAAACTTGCTAATCCAAAAAATTCCTCTACTCATAAGTCCTCCACTCCTCCATCTAAAAATACCGCATCTTCAAAACCATTTTAGGCCCTTATATCCCTAAATCAACTATTCTAAGTCCATCATCCCCTTCATCTATTTTGGTTTCTTATGTCCCAAAATCCATATTTGATCAACCATTGAACCCAAAATTCATCATCCCCTTCATCTATTTTGAGTCCTTAGGTCCCAAAATCCATATTTGATTAGCCATTGAATTCAAAATCCACATAGTCCTAAGTCCATCATCCACCTCATCTATTTTTGGTACTTATGTCTCAAAATCCATATTTGGCAAACCATTGAATTCAAAATACACTTCCTAAAAACTCCACCCTTCAAGGTGTGCACTAATGTTGATTTTCCCAACATCCCCATCCATTTATCCACAAGTCTTCAAACACTTCATCCATTAATCCAAATCCTTTGAATAAATATTTATCATTCTCCATCTCCCCATCCATTTCATTCCCTTTACCAACATCCTACCGATGTTTATGAGCATGCCATAGATTTCCTTAGTCCATAACAACACAACTTTTAGGGATACTATCCATAGAACTAGATTCTCGAGTCCTTACCATCTCCCTTTCACCCATCCACTATTTTCTAAACCTGCTTATACAATTGCTTATCCTCATCCCTCTCCATCCAAACTATTTCAAAAAAGTAAATGGAACAAATGAAAAAAAAAGGAGCAAGAGTGAAAAGTAAAGAAAAAATCCATCTAATGGCAAAAACCACTTCTTGTGCCACTTTGGATAAATACCATGATGAAAACTTGGTAACAAGTGTCATGTGTACTCCCACCTTCTTACACTCTACACTTGGGCAAAATCTTCATCCATGTTATCCTACCATCAACATACTCTACTATCTTTCACCCCCCATCCATCACTTTATTTAAGTTCATCCTCCTTTCCGATCATATCCATATCCTCTATCTCATATTCCCTTTCCTATCCATATCTTGCATCTCATATTCTATCATATTCATATTCTACATCTTGAACATCTCTCAGCCTATCCAAATGCATCATCGTTTCCTACCTTTTGATCTTAATCAAGCTAGAGGAAAAATATCCATGTATGTCTTGGACAATACAAGCCTTCATTTCTCCTTCATTTATATCCCTTATGCATTATCCTTCCATCTCATACATATTTTCCATCCTTAATTGCACTACCTTAGTATGCAACATTTCACTCCTTTGCAACACAATCCTTTGATCTCCATCCTCCTATCCTTCATCATGTAGTCCTCCATATGCTATCATTATCTATCCACTTAATCCAGCTATCTCTTATCAAAGAAATTTATATCCTTCCATCCTTTCACCAAAGCCTTGGTTCTCCCTTGTCATTGGTTTCCATTCATTACTTTATCCTAACAATTATATCATCCATGCAATCCTAACATATCCAATCCATTTATCCTCCTTCAATCCATTTAATCCCAAATCAATCCATCCAATGCACTCAATCCTAATCCATGTAATCCAATCTTGTAATCAAGACTATCATCTTAAAACAATCCATCAATGCAATCCTCTCAAGAGGGTATACCATACCTCCTCATCATCTGCATCCCACCAATGATTGGAGCATCATGCTACTAGTTCTTATCCCTTTCTATCCACTATGTATTATTCTTATTTGATATAACAACACTTCATGATACTAAATCAACTTTTAATCTTAATTTTCCACTTACGATAATCCATCTCAACCCTACATCCAACAACTACTATCATTTAATGTCGCCCCCTCTCAAATCCAAATTTAAAATTCCTCTCATTCAATCCTAGCCACCCATTCCTAACTGCCTTCAATCCATATCCAAAACAACTTTTAATCCCAACCATCCACTTAAACAAATGAATCTCAGCCCTTTGAATATCCCTCATCCTATATCTATAAATCAAGCCATGTCCCTCAACCAAACTAATGAAGGAATAAGTAAATGCTAAAAATTCATTGAAGCAAATGTATGCTACCACTTTGAGCACTCCCAAGAGCAACCCAAGATTAAGCATATCACAAGCACATCCACACATACATAGGTTTGTATTGATTTGTAATTTTAAATTTAAATTTGTATTCTTAGTTGCTCAATTGAAAGTAGTGCAAGGATTCAAATTTGGATTTAATTTTAGTTTTGCTTCCTTATTTTCCCTTCATTTTACCTTCTTCAACTACATGTCCAAAAAAGTCAATAAGCACGTGTGATCAAATGATGGTATTCTACAATCAAGAATCCATATGCATCACGTTCAATCAACCACAATATGAAAAAAGAGAAAAAAGCTGTCCACACATTTACCTAGACACCCAAAAATATAATAAAATATTTAAACTATCACCTCCTTATAGTATGACTTAAAAAAAAAAATTATGTCACTAACAAAAATTTACCACTATTAACATATACAAGACCATATTAACACCGAAAATTAAGCTATGCCACTATCAAATCTCTCTATTAACTGATTCATTAATGTACTTTCTTGTCTCATAAGAGTGTTTGACAATTTTGAAAGGAATCAGCTAGGCGAGCATACTGTTGAACAATACTTTGATTTAATGGAGTTTAGCCAACGTGATGAACTTTTGAAATAGAAAACAATTTTTTTAATCACCTTTTCAGTACCTTTACCAGATGGCGTTTATGTGGGATGAATGCAGGAACAAAAAAACAAAATCGTCCTCATAAAGCAAGACAAATTCCATTTGAAGTTTTCGAGGTGTTAAAAAAGGCCACGTAAACTAACTTTACAAATGTAACACCAGATACCAACTTTTGAGTTTACTCGCTAAGTTGTTTGTATTATGGAAAATATTGTGTAAAACATTGTTAATAATGCTTTAGATTTAATGTCAAATAAGTCATTCTTGCAGACGTCAGCGTATACGTATGCATAATCCACTACAAGGGTCAAAATCGGGTGGCCTCACGCCTGCATATTTACTGACCGGCAGACTCAACCGTCAAATTCAACCCTGTGCCTCTCCACCCAACACTAATAAAAAAATGTTGAAAAAATATTTATTTTTTATTTTTAGTGGAAGGGTTTAATGAGTCAGTAGCATCTTCCAAAATGTGATGCAGAATATTCCGCACATGGAGAAACAAAATCTAAATTTAATTGGCTTGGCTATTACATCATGTGGATAACGTGGGTCGAAAACATTTCTCAGTCCACCAAAGTCATCTTGAAAATTAGTGCTCTACACCACCTAAATTTGGCGGTCGCTCTTACTTGTCAGTCAATTTTTCTTACGGTTTGATTCAGTGTTGCCTTCCAAATGTCTGCAGTATATTTTGTATTAAAGAGTAGATTATAGGTTGGATATACATTTTATTAGGACGTCGTTAAGCTTCATCTAAAATATACTTTTGACTAAATTTCAAAAAATGGAAAACACAACAGATTTTCACGAAATTTTCAACATCTGTTCTTTATGATCTCCACATTTCGTGATCAAAACAACAAAAAATCTGCCAAAAAAAATTAGTGTTTTCACAATTCTGAAAAAAAAAAAAGTTTGACTGTTTTTTGTTTTGGTACATTTTGGATGGAGCTTAGTGGCCACCCATTTCATTATAAATTTATATTATTTTTAAACGTTAAAAAAAGATAATACAATAATTTGAGATGAATATTACATTGACCAATTTTGACAAAATAAATCTGTTTGACTCTCAATTCCAGAGATGTCAGAAAATTTGTATGCTCAATAATTACAAATTGAAAAGAAAATTGATTTAAAACTGATTAAGAAAATCAAACAAACCTAAAACAATATTATAATTTGAGGCCAAAATCTCTAAATACGGCCATATGACCATCGAATTTAGACCTGACTTGGCATATGCAATTTCTCGTAAATGTTTGCGTATTCATTCGTCCTCTAGCTTGCGTATTTGCTCCCTCAGCCGCCATTATCATCCCTGAGTGACGTGTTCATTCAGCTTCGTCCTCCTATCATATTTGTGGGTCAACGAAATTTCAAAGAATACTGTGTATGGTCGTCTGGGGTGTTCTTCATTCTACAAAATTCCATCCAATCTTATAACCAATATCAAACCTATTCCTGCAAGTATTGGTTGTGTAGAGAATTTCCAAACTAGCGGGTATGTTTGTATAGAATTCCATAGTTTTAGCCTCTTCAGCTGCAGGGAGTGCTGATTTCCCTGAGACTGAATTTCATAGTTTTGGTCTCTGGGTGTGTTTATGTTGGTATAGAGCTTCAGAGTTTTAGCCTCTTCAGTTGCAGGGAGTGCTGATTTCCCTGAGACTATTTAGATCAAAGGTAGTTTTTGGGGCTAAAAACTTCGAAAGCTAATATGAGTATAACCTCATTTTTTAGGCCTTTTTTCCAGTTCTTCAAACTCATTCGTTGTTTATCATATGCAGGTGAAAAGATTGTGTGGCATAAATGGTTCCGGAAACGGAAATTTACATGGAGAATCAGATGCATGAGAAGGATAATCCTAATCCTAATCCTAACCATGAGATGAGACCGTCAAGGAGTCACAGGGGCAGACAGGTGACCCCACTGGAAATTGTTGCCTACAGTACTGATGATCCCCAGGCAGCACCTGTTCCCACTGCACAGGTATGTTCAACTCTCAGATGCCCATTTTCTTTTACCTTAGAAAGAATCAATGCTCTGTTATTTTTGGGTATCGAATAATCTCCCTCCCTCTTTATTTTCAGGCCTCTGCCCCTCCAAATGTGGTAGAGACGGAAAACACAAATGCTTACTCTGGGGGATATAGGAATCCTCTGAGCCTTCTTGTGTTCATTCTACATATCCTCGCAGCACTTGCTGGAATGGGGTTTTTTGGGTTTAAAGGAATCCAGGCTGCTCTGAGGAAGGGCAGTGAGAGATTTCACATAGAGAATTGGTATCCACAGCTCCTAGCAGCAGCAGGAGTGGGTTGCATATTTTCATGTGTATGGCAGAGGGTTTTTATATGGAGGCCTGTTGAGATGATAAGAGGACCATTGTACACAAGCCCTGCATTGAGTTTCATAGCTTCACTGTTGCTTGTATCCACTTCACTGTCGGCTTGTGTGGGGTTGGGAACTATTTTGTTACTTTTCTCTGTTTCCCAAGCTTTGTATTCCTGCTGGGTTAATTCCAGGTTAGTCTTTATTTCTGGGCTTATTTAGTTTCTGAACAAAATACTCTTCATTAGCTGAAGCCTTATCGATAATCAGCACACTGTTGTAAAGATGCAAACCTTTTATTGTTCTGTAGTTTTAGTTGGATGGTATGCAAGAAATCAATGAATAGTCTCAATTTTAGTTAGTAGACTGAATGCCATTGGAAACTGTACCTTTTAAAATAGTGTTAAACTTTGCCTAAGCGTATTTCTTCAGAAACCTGGTATATTCACATATACAAGTATCTCAGTGAAGGTTTAATAACTTTTTAGTATCATTCCATAAATGTTAACTTTCATTTTTCTATGCAAAAGAGAAATTATTCTGGTATCAAAGCACGTAATTAAAGGATAACTAATACTCAAAAGTAGGAATTGTACACTCGAAACAATAGAGAATGATTTGTGCTGATATCACAAAGAAGTTGAGGACAGCTACTAATGGAGTAGGTACTCCTAGCATGCTGCAACAAGGCCACCTAAAAACTGTCAGGTTGGAAAATTGTAAATACTATAGATGCTGGCCATTGAGTGTCTCAATGATAGAGATGATGTATGATAATTTTTATTTTCAGTGTGTATATTTTTTCAATGGTGTGCGGGAAACTCATGTCAACTAATTGGTAGAGATGTTACAAAAGTAAACCACAAAACTCACCTGGGGAACTCTGAAATGAGTGTAGATGGAGGATGAAAACCTGAAAGTGACCATCTTTTAAGAAACAAGGGAAGACATCTTTATGGCCTGTTTTTCTCTGCAATAAAATAATTTAGACTACAGTTCTATAAATATTAGTGGCTTCAGTTTTGACAACCAAACAATCTGAAATATCAAGTCCAGTTCGGGGTGCCATTGCAGCAATTACTTGCAGTAATAAAGGTTGAGTGACATCATCATGAACAAACAAATTTTCTAACTGCACACCATACGTTTTCTTGTTTGCTGATGTCCCCTGCCACAAAGATTATGAAATTAATCTAGTCTCACTATAATATGATTCCTGTCAATGCTTGAGCACTTCAATTAACACTAGTTTCGTAGGGTGCATCGCCTTGGCTTAAGCTTACCTATAAAGACTTTCTTCATATTGAAGACATTAGCTACACCGTAAATAACTTCCTGCAATCCAAATCAAAGGTTTGATGTGAAAAGTATGGTACCCGAAGTCTACCCACCTGTTCTTAAAACATATTTTCTTCTCACTGCATCTTCAACTACCACTGAGGCAAACTCTGTTAAAATATATTTGCCTTTTTAATTTAGGTTATCTTTTTAGCTGATGTACGATAGGAAATGAGCCCAATAAATTCTGAGAATGTCTGAAAAATTGCTCCAAAGTAAGTTTCCTTCCTTCTTAAGAAATGTTGCTGAAAAATAGCATTTTGAAATTCAACTAGAGCAAACTTTTATTAACTAGAGAAAAACAATTTACAGATAAAATTTGTGCAGCTTTTCTGAATTTTCACATAAGCCTATCAAAGAATATAGCATAACTTTAGTTAGCAGATTGTACAAATTCATAAGTTCTTTCTTGGCTTAAGGTACATTCCTCAACTCCACCCTGGTGCCTGATCGCACAGGAGAGTTGTGATTGTGATTCTAATCTCAACTTGCATGTGAATTTATCTCCTGTATGGCTTATGAGATGTGCAATGATTAGAAGTTCAATAGGATTATGCATATCCTCTTTAAGGCTTTTGTGGAATCGGGATGTTGTTTTTAAGATAGTGGACAGACATATTGCAAAACCCTCTCATGTAAAAATTGTTTCCCAACGTCTCTTGCAGGATAAAATATACATCAAAGCTGCTCCCCAAGGCTCTGTCCCAAACTATGAAATACCCGGAGCTGATATACCCCTCTTACTGGGTCATCTTCATTGCATTCATATGGATCTCTTTCTGGATATTGGGCGTTGTAGGAGCAATCAGCCAGAAATATGCAGCCCTGAGCGTGATGGCGTTCATACTCAGTTTGGGATGGATAATGGAGGTACTCAGAAATATAGTGCACGTCACAACCGCAAGGGTTTTGGCATTGTTTTACCTGAGGGGAATGCAGTCAAACGTTCATTTCTCTTTCCAGAGAGCCCTAACAACGTCTTTGGGAAGCATCAGTCTGGGATCAATCCTGGTCCCTTTTCTAGAAGTTCTTCAAGTCCTGGTAATCAAACATGAACATCTTATTTCCAAAAAATACCCTAGACAAAGAATCAAAATTGTTTTAGCTTTTGTGGTGGGTGATAAGTTCATTGTTTGTATTGCAGGGACGAGCACTGAATATGGTTGAAGGAGAAGACGAATTTTTCTTCTCTTGTGCTCATTGTTACCTGAGATTAATGGAATACGTTTTCCGGTTTGCTAACAACTGGGCCTTTGTTCAGGTATACTCTCGTATCAATGAGATTTTTTTTTAGCAATTAAATAATTTTGGAAGAACAATGCCACGCCCAAAACTTCAAAGGGGCCAGATGGTTATAGGTTCGAATCATTAAGCTGGTTCATGAAAAATATTGTACTATTAGGGCCAGGTTACGACAGGAAACCCAAAAGGCACAAGCTTGAATAAGGTGTTAGAATAAGAAACAAGCCACAATCCTCTAACCAAAAAGGAGAGGGTAGTATAACTATGAAAAGATCCTAGGTTTTCAATTGTATCAGGTCCTTGAGAAATAATTAATTTGGCAATTTATTTGCAGGTAGCAACATACGGGAAAGGATTTGTTAAAGCAGCTCGAGACACCTGGGCATTGTTCGAAAAGGAGAGTTTGGAACCTGTGATCAGTCAAGACCTGACAAGCTCTCTCTGTGTTCTTAGCGGCGTTGCGAGCGGATCACTCTGCATGATAGTAGCCGGCTCCTGGACTTTTGCGACTCACAAAAACTTAACAGCTACAGTGTCTTTGTTATCCTTCATAATTGGCTATTTCATGGTAAATTTCTCGTTCATTTAAATATTTTAATAGAAATTGAGCGAGTAATTTTTTCCATTCAATTCTGACAGAATTCGTATGTGCAGACAAGAATCACAATGGCGGTGCCGCAGGCTAGTGTATGTGCATACTACGTTTGCTATGCAGAAAACCCTCGAAACAGAGAATTCGAGGACAACATAATTTCTGATCGCGTGGGAGAATTTAAGAGATCTATGGTGTGATTAAGGAAGGCTCGCTAAACTACCATAAAATCTATGTTATTTATTCATTATTGATCTGGTGGTAGAAACCGCTATAATCGATAGGCATTTGCGCCGAGAAAAGGTACTGCATACGGCATTTCAAATGAAACCCTAAAAGCCTTGTACATACATACAATAGGCAGAGGCTAGAGCATTCTCTTGTAATTTATTTTCAATTTGATTAGGTAATCTTGTCTGCGTCTGGATTCAGACAATAGCACCACAATTTGTAATTAAAGCGCTTACAGACATAATTCGTCTGCAAATCTAGAAAGATGTGGTTAATGTGAAACCCTAATTCATAAATGTACTGTAATATTCGTAAATGGCGTGCTGCAATATTCATAAGTGGTGTACGCGACTACTAAGTGACCTGTAAAGTGGATTGGATAAGTGATGTCTCAGAAAAAAAAAGGAAAAACGCGTTCCCCTAACTCTCCGTCGTACAAACATTCAATTCAGGGCTACAGTGCAGAATTACTAACCATGACAAATAATTCTGTCGCCATTGTCAGTTATGCCGTCAACATCGGCATTTCTTCGTCTACTCATAATGGATAAACATAGGTACAAATTCCATGACAGCCACATGAAACTGGGATAAGCCCCAGGAAATCATTAACAAAGGCAAAAGCAAGGATTTGACAATCTTAACAATGAATTTTTTAATTTTGAAGCAACGTGACGGAAGAGGATTAGAGCCGGTGACTGGATTCCAGCTCAACGAGGATGACTCTAAAAATAAATTAAATCCTGGTAATTAATATCAGAAAGAATGTCCACTGGAAATTGTATATCTTGTATTTTTTTTTAATTCACTTTGATCTTTTTATCTTTTATAATGATAAAAGATGTAATTTTTGCTTAAGGTTTGGTATATAATTAGTCTTATTTCATTTATCTACACTTTGGGGAGTAGGTCTTTAGCTAAAGTCAATTAGAATCTAGACAAGTGATCAAGGCCAATTATGGAATTGTAGAAATAAACTTGTAGTAGGGTCGTTTGGGTGCTGGAATTAGACTGGATATTCCGGAATTAGATTTTCGGATAATGTCAATTTCATGTTTGTGTCCATCCAAAAAATTGGAATTGGAATTTCGAAATTACAATTTTGCCCTCAAAATGGGCATTTCATCTCCCACTCAAATAGGTGGAGTTGGAATTTCAAATTCCAATTCCAATTTTTATAAAACTAAATTTAATATTTTGTGGGATCCGTGACTATAAGGATGTATATTATATTGCTATAAGGATGTATATATATATATGTGTGTGTATATATACACGTGTGCATTGTGTATATATATACATGTGTGTATGTGTATATATATACACACGTATGTGTGTATATATATACACACGTATGTGTGTATATATACACACATGTGGTTATATATATACACTTGTGTATATATACATGTGTGTATATATAAACACGTGTGTGTATGTGTATATATGTGTGTATATATACACGTGTGCATGTGTATGTATATACACACATGTATACACATACTAACGCAAGGACAGGAACCTAGGGGCCAAATGATGGCACACCCTAAAGATCCAGCCTGCTCAACAACTCACAGAAGCAACAACACAGTGAGAGAGAGAAAACAGGATCATTGATATATTAACTTCATTCAAATTGATTCATACATGCCGGGCTATAAAGCCTTCTCGGTTACGACCAGATATTACAATGAATTACAGAAGTCCTCCAACATGTGAGGATCTGCCAACAATCTTGATTCTACTATCTTCTATCTTCTATCCAAAATTGACTCCCTAAACTCTAACCAAACAACTATACTTATACAGAGGCTACCGAACTGAGTCAGCCTTCGGATCCATAATCAACGGAAGGAGTGGTCAAATATGGGACCACACGCTTCCTAATGATGGATATCAACATTAAATTCACGACCCATAATCAATGCACAAGTTGGCCTCAATAGAAACTCAAAAATAAACTACTCGGTAAACAAGGATGATCGAGCAACAGACAAGCATCGCCGAGCGCAGTGAAACAATCGATCGTCCTGGAGATAATCGACCATACTCGGTAACCAAAGGAAACCGACCAACTCGGTCAAAGCAGGAACCGAGCAACACAGACAAACTTCAAAATTTTTTTGGTGACACAGGATTGCCAAGGACCCGAGATGCTCCTGCATCAGACACCTAGGGTTATTTAGAAATGATTCTCCAAATCATTCAGCAGGTCTGATCCGAGCTGCATCCAACTCAGACTATGAAATCCACGAACTGTCTTCAATTGGTCTATTCTTCCATTTTACCAGATATTCCATATATTGTTTACCTCTTGTACTCTTGCCAATTTTTTGCTCCAAAATATGCTCAACTTCTTCATTCAGCTTCTTAGGATATTCCATCGGTACTGTCATGTCTTCATCAGGTTCATGATACTCATGCAAATCAGCAATGTTGAAAATCAATGATATGTCCATGTCATCAAGTAACTCAATCTCATATGCATTTCCATTGTCAAATTTCTTTAGAATCTTGCAAGGTCCAAACTTCTTCATCTTCAACTTCCCATATGTTCCAACAGGAAATCGACCTTTCTTCAAATGAACCATCACTTCATCACCAACATCAAAAGTTTTATGTCTCCTTGATCTATTAGCTCTGTCTTTGTATTTCTGATTACTCTCTTCTAGCTTGGTTTTCACATCTTCATGCAATGTCTTCATATACTCAGCAAATTTCACTCCTTCAGCACTTCTCTTACTTTCATCAGCAATGTCTCTCAAATCAGATATACCTCTCAGTTGTATGTCATTCACAATCTCAAAGGGTGTTTTTCCAATACTCCTATTCACTGAATTATTGTATACAAACTCTGTTTGTGCCAACACAGAATCTCAATTACTAGGAGTGTCTCCAACTAAACATCTCAAAAGATTTCTCAAACTTTTGTTTACAACTTATGTATGTCCATCGGTTTGTGGGTGAAATGTAGAGCTATATTTCAACTCAGTGCCAAACTTTCTCCAAAGAGTCTTCCAAAAGTATCCAACAAATTTATTGTCTCGGTTAGAGATAATACTCCTCAGTTATCCATGCAATTTGACAATTTCCTTAAAGAAAAGATCTACTACATGTACTGCATATGATGTCTTTCTACAAGGTATAAAATGTGTCATCTTTGAAAATTTATATACCACAACAAATATAGAATCATTACCTCTTATTGTCTTTGATAAGCCAAAAACAAAATTCATACTAATGTCAGTCCAAGGTTTCTCAAGTACAACAATCGGTGTATAAAATATAGTATTCTGACTTACTCCTTTTGCTACTTGACAAATTCCACAACTTTTCACAAATTTATGAACATTTTTATACAACTGTGGCCAAAAGTATTTCTCCTTAAGCAAATTCAATGTTTTATCAATCCCAAAATGTCCAGCCAAACCACTACTATGTTTCTCCTTCATTAAATTAGTTCTCATTTTTCCTCTCGGTATACGTAACTGAATACCTTTAAACAACATACCTTCTTGAATGAAATATTCTTCCCATTTTCTACTTGGTTGATCTTGAATAGGTGCTCTGCACTTTCTCCACAACTCAAAAAAATCAGGATCAGTTTCATACAAATCTCTCATCTCATCAAAACCAAGAACTTCAATTTTCATCTCGGTCATCAAAGATCTTCTACTCAATGCATCAGCAACTCGGTTAGTGACTCCACTTTTATGTTTTATCACAAATGTATAACTCTGCAAGTACTCAACCCATTTCATATGTCTCTGATTCAACTTATTCTGACTACCCAAGTATTGTAAAGCCTTATGATCAGTATACAACACAAATTCACTCGGTATCAAATAATGTCTCCATTTCTTCAGTGCTTGAACAATAGCATAGAATTCTTGATCATACACAGAATATTTCCTTCTAGCATCATTCAACTTTTCACTAAAGAAAGCACCAGGTTTACCTTCTTGACTTAACACAACTCCAATTGCACTACCACTTGCATCACATTCCACTTGAAATACCTTATTGAAATCAGGCAATGCCAAAATAGGCAATTTAGCAACCTTCTGCTTCAGAGTCTCAAAACTTTTATCAGCTCCATGTGTCCACTTTAAATCTGATAGGGTTTCCAATGTTCCAACCTTTCCAACTGCAACTTTGTGACCATGTCCTCAAATGCCAAATTCTCTGAGCTACCACTGTCAATGATTACCTTCCAAACTTTGTCAAAAACTCTACATCTCGTCTTGAACAAACTTTTCCTTACCATATCTTCATTTTTACTTTCATTCCACAATGCTCTTCTTACCATCAAGTTATCTTTCTTCTCAGGTTCATTCGTTGACTCTTCTTGCACCAAAACATTTCTACTGCTACCAGCCTTCTTACTAGCATGTGTACATTCAAAAGATCTATGTTCTTCTCCACAATTATAACAAGTTCCTCGGAAATTACCTCTATTATAACCACCTCGGTAGTTATTGCCTCTACCTCTAGATGAACTTTCACCTTTCCACTCGGTCTTGCCTTTGTCCATATTTGTCTTTTCAGGTTTAGATCTACTATTTTCACCATAGGATCTACATCTTCCTCTAGGGAATCTACCACCTCGACCTCTTTGTCTCTGTTCATGTCTCTTGTTCAATTTCTCCTTGGCTTTCAATGCAAATTGATAAGCCTCTTCAATGTTCTCCAACTTGACCAAACTAATTTCCTCTTGGATGGAAACTCTCAAACCATTCAGGTATCTAGCAATTCTTTCCACATCATCTTCATCATGTCTAGATCAGATATCTAATCTATAAAATTTCTCAATATACTCTTTTACCAAGCTATCTTTCTATCTTAGACTTTGCATTCACCTAACTAGGTTAATCTGATAATCACAAGGTAAGAACTTTCATTTCAACTTATTCACCATTTTATTCCATACCTTGATTTTGTCTTTGCCTTTCTTCTTTCGATCCAATTGTAGATGTTCCCACCACAAGGATGCATGACCTTTCAACTTTGTGCCTGTAATTTTCACCTTCTTCTCTTCAAATACATTCTCATACTCAAAATACTTTTCCATCTCAGTGATCCAGTCTATCAATTCATCATAATCTAATTTCCCGCTATATTTAGGAGGATTAAAATGGGGTGTTGACTTCAAACTTGTCAATGCCTTCAAGAATCTTTCCTCACCCTGATCCATCACAGGTGCAGGTTCTGCTTCGCCTTGTTCCACTTCAATTTCATCATCACTAACATCTTCAAGATGTTTGCCTCTTCTCTAGGTTGTTTCAACAACTTCTAATCTAGTAGCAAGTTGTCTCAACATGCCTACCAATCTTGGATCCGCTTCTCGCCTCCCACAAACCATCTTGAGAACTCTCTGCAATTGCAGTTCAGATCACAATCTACCACCCCACAATAATTCAACTAGGGCTTCGCAAGAAGGAACCTACAAACCTAGATCCAGATCTCACCTCGCTTTGATACCACTTGACGCAAGGATACGAACTTAGGGGCCAAATGATGGCACACCCTAAAGATCCAGCCTACTCAACAACTCACAAAAGCAACAACAACACAGTGAGAGAGAAAGCAAGATCATTGATATATTAACTTCATTCAAATTGATTCATATATGTCGGGTTGTAAGGCATTCCCAGTTACGACCAGATATTACAATGAATTATAGAAGTCCTCCAACATGCAAGGATCTGCCAACAATCTTGATTCTACTATCTTCTATCTTCTATCCAAAAATGACTCCCTAAACTCTAACCAAACAACTATACTTATACAAGAGGCTACTGAACTAAGTCAGCCTTCAGATCCACAATCAACAGAAGGAACAGTCAAATTTGGGACCACACGCTTCCCAATGATGGATACCAACATTAAATCTGCGACCCATAATCGATGCACAAGTCGGCCTCAACAAAAACTCAAAAATAAACTACTCGGTAAACAAGGATGACCGAGCAACAGACAAGCATCACCAAGCACCAGTGAAACAACCGACCGCCTAGGAGATAACCGACCATACTCAGTAACCAAAGGAAACCGACCAACTACCGACTAACTCGGTCAAAGCAAGAACCGAGAAACACAGATAAACTTCAAAATCTTTTTGGTGACACAGGATTGTCAAGGACCCGAGATGCTCCTGCATCACATACACACATGTGTATACGTGTATAAATACACATGTGTGCATGTCTATATATACACACATGTATGTGTGTATATGTATAGACATATACACACCATATTTAAAGAAATTAAAATAAAGAATTAAAATTCCTTATGCATCTTCTTAGTCATCTTCTGGGTGAACCAAACGGGTCAGCCCATATTCCGAAAATCATTTTCAAGATTTGTATCTTCCAGAATTGCAGCATCTTCCAGAATTGATTACAATTGGCATTTGGTATTCCAGCACCCAAATGGGCCCGTAATGAAATTATTTGTACAAGATAGGAATATGATGTAAAACATTTTGTAAATAACTAATAATAAGAAGCCACTTTAAGGGAGCAAATGTTCAAATATCTCTAATGAGAATACAATTCACAATTTGATGATCCGATAAGACTTGCTCCCTCTTGGGGAGCATCTAGAGGTGTAACGGTTAATTGGTTGTATGATTAATGGTGCAACCATGGTTCAAATCCCCACTTGGCCCAAATAAATGTTGTTAATGCTGGTTTGGGCCCACCTTCACTAGGTTGGTGTGTTCCCGGCAAAAAAAAAAAGACTCACTACCTCAATAAATCATTACATCAAACATTCCTAATCTAGTAAGAATATGAAATAAACAAAGAAATATTTGAAAGGGACTTATTGCTTCCTATTTGAAGTGAGTTTAGTTCTAAATTGTGCTCATCAGATTAAGACAATAGAACTAGTGACTAGACAACCTCAAAATGGAAGATTCACAAGATGATCCCAATCTTCTTTGAGTTGCAAGATGAAATGTAAAGTAAAACTAAGAAGGTTGCAAAGCTATGAAATGCAAGATTAAACTAAGAATGATAATGCAAAGTAAGCTATAGAAATGAACTAGATTAAGCAAATGCAATAGTAATCTATGATGCAATGCAAGATTAACAACTATAAAATGAGAGAACTGAGCTAGAATGGATGCAAAGCAACTAGTATTCTAGAATGAAAATGCAATAAACTATGCTATGATAAACAATGCAAGAAAGTAAACTAGATTGCTAAGAATTCTCAAGAATGCCAAAAAGTGCTCTAGAATGCAAGTATGTTTGAATACTTGATTATGAATCATTTGTTCAATGGAGAGAAGAGATTTTAAAGGATTTGCCTCTACAACGAAGGGTTAAGATTAAGTGGCAAATAATGTGTGATTGAGATTAAGAGGCAAAAGGAGAATGAAAGAGATGCAATGTTAGGTAGAAATGAGTGGTGAGGATTAAGAGGCAAAAGAAATGTTAGGTAGAGATGTTAGATAGAATAAGACAAAATGGCAATTTTGAGAGCACAAATCCGCTTCAATTGCTAATTAATTAGAATTAAGTATGTGCACACATGTGAATGTGTTATTTTAATAAAAGTGTAGAAACTTTATATTAAAAGTAATATTATAGAAATTAAATAAATATGCAAGCTCTAGAAATTAGACCATGGTATAAGTTTGATATAAAAATTTTGATTTTTTAATTTACTTATGCAAAAGGGATTTTCACTGTTACTCTACAGAATTATGTTTAGTAAATTTTGTCATAGGGATTTAGATTTTAATTTAGGGAAATTGATCGAGATCAGGGGCTTAGGTTTTACTAGACCAAATTTTGGTGACTACACGTGTCCCTCTTTGAATCGGTGTGCGAGCTAGCACATTAATTCAAAGAATAGAGTAAAAGTTAGATCAAGAAACCACTTGGTGTAAAGTGGTGAAGCTATTTCTAGGGATCGATTAGGATAGTAGATATCAGCTCCGGACTTGATTGAGCGAAGACTAATGAGTGAGACCAAAGTGCCCAGTTTGATGTGATGCGATGAAACTGAACGCTTGATCGAGAGATAGATGACAACTATCCATTTTGATTAAATGCGATGAAATTGATCAGAGTCAAAGATAGATTGAACCAAGAGGCCAGATAGAGAAGTAGTCTCATATTGGTATGCCCTGAGAGATAGCTAGATTATTTGTTTGAGTGAACTGATGTGAAGCGATGAGAACACTCTTCAAGAAATTATGTAGAGAATCTCAAAATCATATGGTTCTTGAAGCTGAGATGCCCCGAGTGATGATGTTTTAGTCACGGATTGACTTGATCGATAAAGATTTGGTTCAATTGCTAGATTTGCAGATTAGGAGATTTGATTGATGACGAAGATTTTATATATTGTCATGCCCCCTCGAGCTCGAAATCATAATCATGCAAAGAGGTGTGGAAAAGAGATGAAATGAGATGCAGAAGAATGAGGTCAACATGACAAGATTTTTGGATGTCTGATATAGAGATTGGAATCAATGTTGGGTGTCTTGTTGACTAGGTTTGTCCAAGTTTGACTAGAGTTGATCAAGGTTGATTGGAGTTGACCAAGATGAAGGAGGATGGGAATAGAATTATTTGGTATCAAGATGCGTCTATGGGCTACATTTGACTTAGATACTTTAAATCTATAATTTGAGGCACAAACCAGCTTCAGATTTTGATTTCGAGTCTGAAAAATAGATTCGGCTTGTTGAAATCAGATGAAGCTTTTGAGGGTTTAGCACTTGGTGCCCCTACTAGGGAATTGATCTTGTGATGGCAGATATGCGAAGGATAAATACAATGGACCACTTTAGTAGGAGGATGGAAGGGAGATGATCAAAGGATCCAAGATGCAAAACTAAATGCAAACCTAGAATGAAATGCAAGGGACATGGTGTGTCTAGTCACTAGACCATAGGATATTATGTCATTTTAATCATCATTTGAGCAGTGTTGGGACATCGAGGTCGAGAAAATATTCACTAGTCTAAGGAGAATTATGAAGATATGAATATGGACCTTATCGGATAGAATGTAGGAAACAACCATAAGCATCTATGCATAGAAGCCGAGATGACCAAAATAATGTTTCCAAGTTAATGTAAAAGGATCACACCAATACCAAGATATAAACATTGGGATAACCATGAGTGCTTTCCTGCATACACACACAAGAAGAAATTAAAGGAAAAAGAAAATGTTAAGACCCCAATCATACGTCTCTAGTTCAGTGACATTTTTTGAGAGTCATGGGCACACAACAAGCAAAAACCAATGATAACAGACAACACGCAAAGAAAATAAGTTAAGCATATCTCAGTAAGTTTCATGTTTTGTCTCATGTGTCTGTGTGAGTGTTAAGAAACACTAGTGCGCTTGTACGCAAGAGTGTTAGATGGCGCAATATCCTATATGTGTTGAAACACATAGTTGATGTTCAAGAGTAATGTTGAGAAACACTGTGATTGGTGTTAGAAATGATTGGTTCCCAAGAAGGACAGATGACTAACTCAGGTTAAGCTCCAAGAAGAAAGGCCAAATTATGGTAACTCAGCTCAGATAGGAAGCGATAGAAGATGCCCCCTAGTGGCAAGAAAGGACTGAAGACAAAGATCAAGACTGCAATCTAGGGTGACGCAAGGGAAAGAGAATGGAGAGATAGGATAAGTGGGTGAACCAAGATGAAGGCAAGAGTCAGCACAATGGATTGATAGATAGAGTGCAAGTTACAAGTATCACCTATTTCCAATTTTTCACCACTTGGCATTATTGCATATTTTTGCTTCCATGGCACCTATTTCCAGGTTTTCACCAATGCACGATTTTTTTGTGGGTGTTATCAAGGTGTCTATTGCTTGGTTTTTGCCAGGATAACTATTTTTTTAGGAATTTTTACAATTTTTTTAGGATCATAATTTGTTGTACAAGATGCAGAATGTCTAGCTGTAGAACTGTTTTAGGTGGAGAGCATTGATAGGCTCTTTGAGAACATCACCTTTTGGAGTAGCCAACTGATAAGCTCCAGAACTGAATACTATCGTAATGACAAAATGACCCATCCAGTTAGGTTCAAATTTTCCCTTTTGTTCTCTATGTTGATGATTTTTCAGGTTCTCTCTTAGAACGAGATCACCAACCTGAAATTCACGATGGCGAACCTTTTTTTTGTAGCCTTTAGATATTCTCTTTTGATAAACCCTTAGATGGTCAAATGTTGTCTTTTTGTGCTCATCAAGTAATTTCATCTCTTGAAGTCGGGAGGTTCTATAATCTTCATTTGTGATGAGTCCAAGTAGGGATACCCTCAGTGAAGTTATTTCAAATTCTATTGGTAATACTGCTTCTAAGCCATAAAACAATGAGAAAGGTGTAGCTCCTGTAGGCATTTTGATTCTTGTTCAATAAGCCCATAAAGTTGGATTCAATTGTAAGTGTCAATCCCTCCCTGATTTGCTAATTATTCTGTGCAGGATCTTAAGGATTATTTTGTTTGAAGCTTCTATTTGTCTATTCCCTTAAGGATAGTAAATAGATGAGGAATGATGTGAAACTTAGCGCAAAGCTCATCAATATCATTGTTCTTGAATTGTCCTCTACTATCTGTGATAATTGAGGAGGGTATTTTGTACCTGCAAATTATGTAGTTGAGAATGAACATGGCCACCTGCTTTCTTGTTGCCTTGATAAGAGGTACAACTTCAACCCATTTAGTAAATTATTTAGTTTTTTTAATAATGAACTTGTGTCCATTAGAGGATGAAGGATATATCTGACCCACTAGATCAAAAGCCCATTGCTAGAATGGTCAATGAGTAATAAAAGGCAATAGGTCCCGAGCAGGACCGTGAATCAATTTTCTATGGAATTGACACTTCTGATAGGTTTTAACAAAGTGGACAACATTGTTTTCCATGGTAGGCCAATAGTATCCTACTCTCAAGAGTTTCTTAGCCAAGGAGACACCATTCGAATGAGATCCACAAACACCCTCATGGACTTCTCATAACGCTTTATCAGATTCCTCACACTCTAGACACCTAAGGAGGGTACCATCAAGACTCCTCTTAAACAAGTCATTGGAAATAAGTAGATACCAGGATGCACTTCTTATAAGGTTTCTCTTTTTGTTTTTAGATAGGCCTTCAGGAATGGTTTGGTTTTTAAGGTAGTTATAGATTTGGGAGTGGCATGAAGAATCAGAGGCAATAAGGGTACATACAATTTGGGTCTTGGGTGAGTCATAAATAGGGAAAGGCAATTCTTCCACCAGGAAGTCATAGAGGAATTGATGTTCTTGAAGCTGTAACATAGATGCTAATGTGGTCATAGCATCAGCTGCCTTATTTTTCACTCTTGGAACTTGCTGAAAGGTAATGAGGAAAAATATTTCTTAAAATCATCAGTCGTCTTCTTGTATGGTGTCATCTTCTCATCTTTAGTTTGGTATTCATTGTTTACTTGGTTAATCAAAAGTTGAGAATAACCATAGATATTTAGTTCTTCAATTTTCCACTCGATGGAAAATTTTAATCCATTGGCAAGAGCATCATATTCAACCACATTATTAGTACATGGGAACTTCATTTTGTAAGATTAAGGAATATTATATACTTGAGGAGTAATAAATAAAACCCCAGTACCAATGCCTTTTGTAAATGAGCCATCAAAATACATCTTTCAGGGATGTTGAGTAAGATGCATAATTGATTCAACTAGAAACTCCGCGTGAATTAGTTTTTTGTCTTCTAAAGGTGCATCAACAAGTTGATCTATAAGGACTTGTCCTTTGATAATTTTTTTGTCAACATAAGTGATGTCAAATTCACTAAGGATCATAACCCACTTAGCCAAGTGACCCATTAGAGCAGCTTTACTAAGAAATTACTTAAGAGGGTCAATTTTAGCAATTAGTTGAACAGAATGTGCTAGCATGTAATGTTTGAATTTTTTAGATGCAAATACAACTACCAAGCATGTTTTTTCAATGGTTGAATAATTGACCTCATCGGAAGCCAATGTGTGGTTGATGTACTAGATTTCTCTTTCCTTTCCTTGTTCATCATGTTGTGTGAGTAATGAACCTAAGGATGTTGGTGTAACTGAAATGTAGAGCAGTAAGGGTTTTCCTATAATGGGAACCATGAGAACTGGAGGATTAGCTAAATAGTTCTTGATTTGCTAAAAAATTCTTTCACACTCCTCATTCCAATTAGAAGTAACCCCTTTATGCAATGTCTCGGTACAAGGTTGAGCCTTATCTACAAGTTGAGGGATGAATCTTCTTATAGATTTGAGATTTCCTTGCAAAGATCTCATCTAACTTATATTGCGAGGAGGTGGCATTTCAAGTATGGCTTTCACCTTGGCAGATTCTACTTTAATTCCTCTTGTTGACATAATATATCCTAGAATTTTACCTGAGGTTACCCCAAAGAAACACTTTTTCAAATTTAATCTTAATTTGAACTTCTCCATGTGATCAAAGATATCATTTAGGACATCAAGTTGAGTATTTCTTGTAGCAGACTTAGCCAGAGTGTCATCTACATATTCCTCCATGTATTTATGCATCATATCATGGAAAATTGTTGTCATGGCTTGTTGATAGGTTGCTCCATCATTTTTCAATCCAAAGGGCATTACATTCCAATAAAAATTACCCCATGCATAGGTAAAGACAGTCTTTTCTTGATCTTCTAGTGTGACTTTGATTTTATTGTACCTAGAGAATCCATCCATAAGAGAGTACATTTGGAATCCAACAGTGAGATCAACAATCATGTCTATGTTGGGTAGTGGGAAGTCATCTTTAGGACATGCATTGTTAAGATCTCGAAATTCAGTGTAGACTCAAATGGATTTGTCAAGTTTTGATATTGGTACAATTTTAGAAATCCATTTGACATTGTCAATTTCTCTAATGAACTTAGCTTTTAGCAATTTTTCCAATTCAGCCTTCACAAGTAAGATAATGTGAGGATGCATCTTTCTTAGATTTTGTTTCACTGGGTTGACACCTAGTGTAATAGATAGACGATGCATAATGAGATTTGTATCCAAGCTAGGCATATCTGAATATGACCATGCAAAATTAATTTTTTTGCCTTGAAAAACTAAATGAATTGCTCTTTTTCTTCCTCACTCAATGATTGTGCTAAATGTATGGTGTGAGGATTCTCCACAGTACCCAAGTTAACTGACTAAGTGGGTTCTATCAATACTGAAGATCTTTCTTGAAAATGATCAAGAAGAACATCAAGCATCCCATCTTCAGGCACCTCAGAGAGGTTTTCACCTTTGGATACGTCTTTCATTTTTACTATTTTTGGATCTATCATGGCCACAAAGTGGTTTTCCCCAT
Source organism: Chamaecyparis obtusa (assembly GCA_027943335.1). NCBI lineage: Eukaryota > Viridiplantae > Streptophyta > Pinopsida > Cupressales > Cupressaceae > Chamaecyparis > Chamaecyparis obtusa. Next base: position 245,972 of record BSBK01002154.1, on the reverse strand, counting down.
CAGATCACTTTTTCTTTTTATTTTCATTTTTGAGAGTGAGATACTTGATATCTTCCACAATCACGCATCTGCTCATTGCACTGGTGGAAGGGTAAGAGGGGTCAATAGCATTGAGGTAATAGAATAGTTGATGGTCACTTTCAAAGGATATGAGATTTATAGATTCAGAAGGGGTCAAGTCAATTACCTCAGGATGGATGAGGGATAAGAGTTCAACAAGATGAGTGCAAAGACGTTGGTATCATCCTCATTGTTCATGAATGTATTTGAGAGGTCAACAAATTTATCCTCCATAGAGTTTTGTTGATCATGAGTTATCCTAGAAGAATCACAGGAGTTTAGAGGAGTGTTACGCAAACCTAATCGAGAGGGCCTACTCCTAGAGATAAGTCTCTCTTTCCCTTCTCGAATAGACATGCACTCCAAAAATGTATGAACAGGAACCATCTCAATCCTAGACCTTCCCAAATTCCACGTAGTTGTTATAGGGTGAGGTCTGATGTACCCATAGTTTTCTTGATTAGTTGGAGTGTTGAGTTGATTAGAAGATGGCCTAGGAGCCATGGGGATGATCTCCATAGGAGGATTAGAGGAATCCTCATCATTCGGTTGATTTTGAGAACTTGAGATTTCTCCTCTTTCAAAATATGTTGTAGTAGCTTATTTGTGCACATGTACCTTAATCTCCATTGTAGCATTTGATAATGCATCCCATTCATATTCATTTGAATATGTTTCACTAGTATGGTATTGTTTGATGTAGCCAGCTAGGGACATTGTAGGAGGTAGATTCGCATCATCACTTTCTTCTTTCTTAAGAGGTGGTTGTTGTTCAATAGTATCAACTTGTGTTTCTTCAACAATGATATCTTCAATAGAGTCTTGTAATTTTTTAATAGTAGAGGCTTGTTCAGTAACAGTAGCAGCATTTTTGTCATCAGCAATAGTGGTAGTATAGTCTAGAATTGGCATGAATCTAGGCATATCCAAGATATGAGAGACATTAACAAGTTGCCCCCAATTAGGATGTATGTAATCAGAATTAGGAATGATTGTAGTAGTAGTAGTAGAAGAAGTAATTGAAGTAGTAACATCAACAATAGTAGTGATTTTCTCAGTAGGCTGTGTGGAATCCTCTTGATTATGACCACTTCCTTCTAGGTTCATGTATTCCACTTGGTTATATTTTTGAGGAACTTGAGATGACACATATGGTTCTCCTTAATAGTTTGGATTAGCAAATTGTATATGCAGAAGTCTCTCATATGACATTGATTGAAGTTTAGCTTCTTCATTTGAGTTCTCATATTGGACAAATATAGGAGCACTTCTTGTTTTTCAAACGTATATTCATGGTATCCAATACTAGTCTTGTCTCTGGGACTTCTGAATTCAATATGTATAGGTTCCTCAATTCTTTTTCCTTTTCCTAAAGGACCATGACCATCATACCCCATTTTTTTAGCTAAAGTGTACCCAATACCATATTTATCGGGAGAGATCTCTAAATATTTGGCATCAACTTCAAATTCGTGTTCCCTGTATAGCCATTGTAATACCGCTTTCCCTTCATTTTTTGAGAAGCAAGGGAGACTTTATCTTTAACCATTCTCGTTCCTTGATGTATGATAGATGTTGTTGCGAATGTAGGAGGAAACAAGGGAGATGGTCTTCCATAAGATCTTGGAGAAATTGGAAGAGTGTCCACTCTATATTCTCCAATACTAGTGGTTCTTACTACTATTCTTTTCCCAAAATCAGATAAAGTGGCTTTTCCTTTTTGATCTTCTTCTTTAGTGTTCAAGACCATTCTTTGTTATGAGGAACCATTCTCTCTACTTGTTTGATGGCATTGCATCAGTTATTAGAATCGGCAGGAATAGTTATCTCAACATTGTTGTGTGGGAACTTTGGGCATTGGTGATATGTAGAATGCACTACCTGCATCGCATGAATCTATGGCCTTCTTAAGAGAATATTGTATGCTAAAGGAAGATCTGAGAATTGACAAACAACAACTCTCTCCACAGGAATGAATCAGATAGGAAGGACAAGCATGCCCTTAGAAGATCTCTCATCTTCATCATAAGCCTTAATAGTAATTTTTCTACATGGATCAATGGAATGCTCTGAGAACCCAAGAGTTTGGACAAGATTAAGTGTACAATATTCAAACTTGCACCTCCATCTATCAAGACACACCTAACTCTATGTTTTTGGATGAGGACTTCAATGTGGAGAGGTAGATTATGTGGATGGTCCATAGATCTATCATTTTCTTCTGAAAAGGTAAGGTAATGTGGGGATGTAAGATTTCCCACCATGGACTAGAATTTATTTGTCTCTAAATCCTTAAGTACGCTTGTTTTTAGCAACACTTGATCAAGGATCTCACGATGCACAAGGGAAATCTTTAGCAATTCAAAGATAGATGTCTGATATGAGGTACACTAAAGTTGATCCACAAGACTATAGTCATTTGAGGATGACATAGTTTTCTTAGAAGGCTTCTGAGTTGAAGTGGAGGCTTGTTTGGTGTTAGTAGTAGAATTAGGACCTCACAAGACAATTCTCCCTAGGATCGGGTAACAACATTGGAAGACTCAGTCCTTGGTTGGGAAGCATATCTCTCTTTGATTTTGATGACCTTGATTGACTAGTTGTTTGGCTCAATCATGTGAATAAAATTGTTTGTATCGGTGTAAGTATAGAAAACTTTGTTTCCTTGAAATTTAGAGGATTCACCTTTTTCATATTTAGGGAATGGTTATGTGTAGGCATTATGATCAATATTGGTTTGAGGTTCATCCACAAATATGGTCCCATTGTTGATCAAATCCTGGACCAAGTGTTTGAGTTTAATGTATTCGTTAGTCTTGTGTCTCGTGTTCCTATGATATTCACAATAGTAGTCATCATTCCACCACTTAGGCTTGACTGGAGGCTCATATGGTTTGGAATTGTCAAGAAGAGTGATAATCTTGTTTGAAATAAGAGTTTTTAGGGCATTCTCTAATGGCTCTCCTAGGGGAGTGAAGGTTCTTTTAGGTTTAGTAACCCAAGGTTTATCCTTATTCTAATTTGAATCAGATTTAATATTAGGAGGGAAATTAACCTTGGCTTTTGCATCTTGTATATTGGTGGTAAGGTTGAAGCCTTTCTCCCTAGGCTTGGATAAGGTTGTTTCAACAATTCCATTATTGACAACATCCTTGGTTTTATTCCACCATTTTCTCTTGTCCTTGTTAGAGTATTTATGCTCTTTTTGCAAAGTGATATCATCCTTGCGGACTAGGACATCCTCCACCTAAAGGTGGCTTCAACAATTTTATCAAAAGAGGAATGGATTTGGACTTGTAGAGCATAGTTCATTTCAGGAACCAAGGTGTTTACAAACTGTCAATATTTTCCGTCTTAGGAATCTGGCTTGGATATCTAGAAAACATATTCCTCCATCGCTGAAGGAAAGTGACAAAAGGTTCACCCACTCTTTTATTGGTGTTGTAAAGGTCTATAATAGTGACGAGGTGTTGTATATTATAGGAGTAATGTTGGATGAACTTTTGGACCAGCTCATCAAAGCTCTTGATACCAGGTGCGAGGGGCGTGAGCCAAGACATGGCTTGGCCACCTAGGCTTCTAGGAAATAGTCTCATGAGGTATGTTTTTTTGTGTATGAACTCCATACTAAGGGTGAAAAACTCCCTAACATGTTCTTGAGGGCCACCACTACCATTATACTTGTCATATTTTGGAATATCAACTTTGGGTTGAAATGGTGGCATGTAGAGGTTCCTATCAAAAGGAAAGGGAGATATATTCTTAAGAGAATATTTGTTAGATGAAGTCTCATTAGATTTCTTCATTTGCATGAGCTCCCACTTAAGATCTTGGAATTATCTAGTTAGGGCCATCATAGGGGACTCTTCCTCTTTCTCAATGAGGCCTTCACGGTCAAATTTTGCAGGTAATTTAACTCCTTGGGATGCAAGATGTCTGAAGTACTTGTCTTTATCTTTCTCTAGGATAGCATGTAGGAGTTTTAGGAAGCCTTTTTCCTCTTGGCACTTTAGAAGTTCTTCCTCAGTAACCTCATCATCTGAGTCATGGTGGAGTCTATCATTGTCATTATGATTAGCCATATTTCTATGACTAGTGTGATTAATATCAGGAGTCTTCTCAGGTTGGTCAAACAAGTTGTTTTGATAGATGGCGGAGTGGAAAAGTCCTAAAAAAGGAGGTTGGAAAGGTTCATGCAAAGCATTATGTAAATCTTGGAAAATAGAAGGATCGAGTGCGTTAGGTTTATTCTCTCTTGAGGTAGAGGGTTCAAAGTCAAAGTTAGGACTCTTATCCTTAGCTAGTTGATACTAACTATGGGTAAAGATTGGCATGAAATTATCCAAGTGAACACAAACAAGTTTCAACTCAAGTAACTAGACTCAAGGTCCAAACAATCCAAAGTATTGGCTGATCCAAAGGATAGGTGGATAAGAGAAGTTGATGAGAGACAAATTAAACTTGGTTTGAGGTGTGATATGAGGTATGAGTACCTTCTAAAACCCACAAAAAATTTTGATAAGATTCTGATAGAAGATTAGGATATATTTGAATAGATTAGGATCAACGAGAACCTCAAAGTGTATGAAGCAATGAATTAAGCAACTCATGTATCCACAAGGTAACTGGTCCACTAGATTACTTCAAGAAGCCAATTAGGGATGTGGAGGAATGAAATTCAATATTAGGATGAGTAGACAATAGCCTAAAACCAATTTTGGAGTCAAATCAAATAGTGTCAATCACAACTTAGGATGCAAGACTGAACCAAGAGTTAGGCAATAAAAGTCTAAGAGGGAAACTACAAAAGCTAAAGAGGGTATATGAAACTTATGGTCAGATTAGGGAAATTATGCAAGTCAAAATCCTCTTGTAGGATCCTCTTAGTTTGATTAGGATTGTCTTAGGATTAAAAAAGGCCCAATTAGGAAAGCTTGGAAAACAATAGGAGTGTTTAGGAACCCTTGGAAGTAGAAATTGGATATTGCACCTATCAAGTTGGTAAGGATGTGTTTCAATGTTGCAAGAATTGTGACCAAACAAAATGTATTCAAAAAAAAAACCAAGGGACAAATAAACCTTGGGGATACAAGAACATGTGAAGTCCTAGTTTCAAAGGTGTAAGCAATAGAGCTTGTTTATGTGCAAAATATTTTCATGGGTCTTAACATAATCAAAGATAGATCAAACACACTCTACCTAAGGTCAAAAAGGGAAGTGTTACAACCTTTTCCCACAACTTGATTCTCTTAGCCCCATAATTAAGTGGTTAAATTTTCTTTCCTATAACTATGCAAGTTATGGATCAATTGGAAGAGCTCAATGCTCACAGCACCTATCTTTTCACATTGACACATTCAAGCCTTAGCATCCAAGTTAGCACATATGGTGAGTAGTCTTGGGGTGATTTGGGTAGTCCACTTGGATCAATCCTTGAACAAAGGAAGTCAGATGGCTAAAATGGTTGGCCTCTAAATCCTAAGGGATCTAAGAAGGGTCTTTGTTCATGACTACCCCTTATAGTTTTGCAAGCATAATTGAGGCCTATAGCCCTACAAGAACTCAAAAATGTATATATTCAGAAGAAATATTGAGATCTCTTAGCCCTATACAATTTGGATGTACTCCCCTTGTAGTCTTGTAAACAATATTGAGACCAAGATGGCCCTACAAGCGCCTATACGAGTGTAGTTTTGCTTAGCAAGATTGAGGCAACTAGGCCCTACACATGAAGAAGCATTGGAAGTAGATAATAGCCAAGTCTTCTCTCTTTGGATTGAAGGAAACTTTTGATTATAGTGGGGTGGAGTAGTTGGTTTCATTTGTTCCCCACTTGGGTCATTCCCAAAAGATCTCTCTCTTGGCAAGCCCTCTAAAGGTAAAATATAAAAAAAATAAAATGAATAACCAAGGAAGGTCTAGATTTTTTATTTTCCTTGAAGGAAAAGAGCATACTCTCCTACTTCAATGGCTTCTCCCAAACACACTAAACACACATTACTTAACCAAGATCTCTTTCTAATGACTAAATTAAGTAGGTATAGATTTTTTATTTCCCCTTAAAGAGGGAAGAGCATACTCTCCTACTACCCAATTAGATCACAAGAAATTAACCTTCCTAATTAGACTATGTGCCTAAGAAAAAAAAATAACCAAGACACAATGTTTAATTGTATCTCCAAGATAACCTAAATAACCATAGTGTTAGTAGTTTTTATGATTTTAAGTCTTTTTTCAAGCATCCTACAAAACAATGTGTTATTAGTTTAATGTTTTTTTCTTGGTCAAATGTCCTACAATCACAAACTCAAATCAAGAATGTGAAATCATGAAAAAGATGACAATGCCAACATTAAAAAGTAGATTTTACGTGAAATTGAGACTCCTAATAGGACCTATTTCTCAAAAAGTAAAGTGATATTATGGTACATTAGACTTGTAATTCCTCGCCAGAGAACCTAGGAGATATTAACCTAAAACATGTTACTAAGTTTACAAAATAATTTTTTTCTTAAAAATTTACAAACATTATTGAATAACAAAGCGGAAGTAAAACATAAAGTTTGCATATACACATAAACATGATCTCAATTTCAGATTACAAATCTCAAGGGTTCCTTAATGTAGAATTATGTAAATACAATTTAATCTATTAAGTATAATAATCATCTAAATCTTCTACATAGTACATCAAAAATACATCTGAACAATAAAGTATACATGATAATTCACATCCACTACACAAGTCGTAGGGTATGTAAATACAATTGAGTACAAAGTACAAATAAAGAAAGATTATAAATAAGTCTCCCAAGAAAGATAAGATAAGAAGCACCACAACAAGGATCATCCAACACCGATACAAGAATGTCAGAGTCTCAAATGGTAAAAGAATCACTACCTCTCGACCTCGTAGAAACCTGTTGTTCCACTCCATTGTGCAGAGGAGATAACATCAAACCCCACTCAAATAACAATACCACAATCAATCATCAGGTAATACTAAGAAAGGATCCTATAAGTTCACATCTTAAGGGTACATCTCAATAACTCAAAGGTATACATACTAATCTGTTAGAAATATAAGTGGGAAAGTAATACTGAGAGGGGGGGTGAATCAGATATTACCTATTTTACCCTTTTCAATCTAATAAAACTTTATGCATGACATAAACAAAACTTGGTCATTGTAAGCAACTAAACATATTAAGCAGCATACATAAAATCACTCATGACACCATAATTTTGGTAACCCAGAAACCCTTGAAAGGTAAAACTGGGGTAGGGATGACACCCACAAATCTTCACTACTGCAGTAATAAGTTTTTATTGTTAAGGCTTGCAAAATGTGATCAATTCATGATCTACCCTGTGAAAGGTCTGGTCTGTTAAAAGCTAAAAGACTTATACAGTCTACCTTGTTAAAGGATTTATAAACTTACAACAAAGTAAGCACTCGGTAAAGAGATTACATAAAGTCTGTTAGCACTACTCGGTTAAGAGATTTACCTTGATACACTAGTTAAAATGTCTTAGTACCTGATCTTTCAGTTTGCACTTATATGTAGATTACAGATCTCCTCTTTACTATATATTAGTGATCTCTTCTATCTGATCTTTCTTGATTCTATCCTTTCACTGCTTAGCTCGGTCACTGAACTCTGTCTGAATACTTGACTATTCTGAATATACCTCTCTGATCATTCTCTCATACACATTCAATCGCAATATCTCTTTTTCTCTCTCATTCACACACTTCTCTTGGTTTAGATCTTGACCTTATATAATAACCAAAATGTTTTACCGATTCAAGATCTACGGTTCAGATTTATGTCTATTGCCGCTTAAGCTATATAATTTTTTGATTGGCTCTAGGTATTACATAGGGATCAATGATTATAAGATGGTGTGTAATTACCTCCGTAATTACCTCAACAAACAAAATATAAAACACCACTATCACCAAAAATGGTTTACCTCGATCATTGTGCCATTTCAAACTTGTATGTCATTCCTGGCTAACTCGGCAAAAGTTATTCCTGGCACTCGGCATTAACTGTACTCGGCATCTGTTAATCTTCTTTGTCGCTCAATAATCATTGTATATGTAACTCGGCAAAAACTATACTCGGCATAATACAAACACAGTGACCATGACTTTACTCGGCAGTACTACTGCTCAGTAACTATACAATACATAGCTCGGTCTTTACAAAATGACTCAGTCGCAATGATGACTGACCATCATTGCCTATATATATATGACTAAGTGTGAAGCACTAATGGTCAACAGAACTATAGAGATCTACAATCTCCCCCTTTGATATTAGTGGCAAAAACACTTTGTCATGACATTTGTACTTACAATTACAAAAATATGTTTGTACTAGCCTAATACTCCCCTTGAGATATATATACATTCAAAAATTTTGTTACCTATCCCTATTCTACCTGGCAATGGTTTATCAGTTGCCTTTGTATTCTTTAAATCATCCTCAGTCAAAAATGAATTCTTGATGGGGCTTGTTGGTAAACAGATTGTTCTTCTTTTATACTCCTTTTATTTGCCCAATTTATATCAAAGAACAACTTTACTCAATAGTTGGGAAACTATTTCTGAGAATATCTAGTTTCCCTCTGAATTGAGGTACAACTCCCTATGTGAAAAATATTCAATGAATTTTGTTTCAATTCTAATCCCTACTGCAAGTATGTTCTTAACCAGAGAATAGTAGAGGAAACTGAGTTCCACCCAGGCAAGTGAAATCTCAAGCAAGATTTAAATGCAAAGATGCTATGCTGATGATCTTCACAATCTTATGAATTTCCCAACACAGCAATATGAAAAATGCAAACTATGAAATGCAATTGAAGAATGATCATGCAAATTATGAAATGCAAATGAAGTATACTGATGCAATTTCACAACCAGTTATAACTCTCTGATTATTCTACTGATTGGCTAAACTGAAAACAATAAAATAAATCTCTGTTCATTCATCATTTCCAATTCAACACAATGAAATAACATCAGATATAGTTGGACAAAAAATAGATGGTACTAGACTTGATTGTCTCTGCAATCAGCTTCACACCAGAATTTTGCCGACCTTTTTATTTACTCTTTCAACAATATATATAGAGATTACAATGTACGATCTCTCATGAGAATGTGAGATGTTTCAAATTCCAGAATCTGGAAAGACTGGAGACTAGCACTTTTGAAACTACAAACAAAAGAGTCAAAAAGACTTTGTCTCTTCATCTAACTTGCCTTCGAGCAGGGATAACTTTAAGGAACCCCCCCTCTCAAAAAGTATAAAATTGTGGCGAATCACATGTGATTTGGGTGAAAAAAAATTAATAGTGTTGGCGAATTATGCGTCAATCTATGGATATTTGGTGGCGAATTTTTTAATAGTTTACACAATTTTTATAAAAAAATGGCGATTAAAAAAAAAATTTAAATAAATTTATTAATATTGATGGCTAATTACGTTTTGAAATATGGGTATTGGTTGGCGAATATTTTAATAACCAATACCATTTTTATAAAAAAATGGTGAAATTATTTTCCAAATAGTTGAATTAATTTATTTGTTAATTTATTTGTTATTGGAAATTTGAATACTGACACGTTGCATCAGGTCCCACAGTCCCAGTCCCATCACCCATGACTATGATAATGATGTCAGACTCAAACGACAAACGTATGTTGGATTTAATACGTATCAATGGCCAAAGATGAATTTCGGGCATATTGCTGGTCCTTATAACATTTACTGAAAACTATCAGCGAAAACATGACACGTGTTATGTTTCCGCCGATAGTTTTCAGTAAATGTTATAAGGACTAGCAATATGCCCGAAAACTATCATTCTTAATTTGGCATTTATTAGATAGAAATAAAGTAAAGTTTTAAGTAATGTACTGAGTATATTACCATTTACCATAGGCGATGTGTAGAATTAAAGCAATGTACTAAATATATTTATTATCATATCGATTTGAAATTTGAATTAATTGTAGAATTAAAGCAATGTACTGACAGATACGTGTAATCTATTCATTACCTCAATAGAATAATTGGTTAGAGTTAAGGCTTGAATGAAAAGTAAAACGTCATCTCATCTTAGAGTTAAGGCTTGAACAATTGTCGCATGATCGCATAGCCAGAAAATGGGTTATGCGAAGATGCGACATACCTCCACGTCACCCTTCTACCTTGTCGTATGACTACCACCGCCAAAACACAAGGTTTGTCGCATGATCACAAAGCATGAAATTGGTTCATGCAAACATGCGACAAACTGTCATGCCAGCCATAAATCTTGAAACACGTTGGCCAACCCACAAGCCCCTCTGACCACGGCCCCATCGATAATTTCCATGTCTCCGCCACATCAACCAATCAGAAAATGCCGCATCACCATCTACCACCAGGCTGAGGAACAGGTGTCAGCCAGTCGCATGATCACATGTCAGAAAACTCTGACATGCGATCATGCGACAGCCACCCACAGGATGCCACATAACCGCCAACGGGACCACTGCCCTCCCCTCCAATGGACCTAGCACAAGAAGTAACCGGTCGCTTGGTTGCATGTCAGAAATTTCTAACATGCGATCATGTGACAACTGAACATTTTACCAGCTCAGCCAATCACAACCTAACACCTCGACGATGAATCATCGCGTGGTCCCATTGCAGACAAACCAACGGCATCTAATCGGACGGTGGGCACATGATCGCATGGGGAGAGAATATTTCATGCAATCACATGCTGACCGTCGATCAAAATCTCTAGCCCAAGCCCCGCTGACCACACTCCATCTCTTTATTTCCTTCGGCCAATAGGGGAGCACCATTTGTGCATACATGTCACCATGGCCCACAGTTTGAAACCCTACATCGTAAAGAAGAATCAACGGCCGGCGTGATTTCGCATATCTCTGGCAACTCCCTTGCACTTTAGCGACCACCGATGATGCTCTGACATGACAAGACCGTTTGACTCATCTGGAAACCAGGCCCCGCCATTGAGATTTAGCAATAAAGGCAAACTCCCATTCACTGGAGACTTTCTCCATTCCCTGACCTAGCGACGACTAACATGATGAAGAATTGGGCCCCTCACAATCGCAATAGCGCACATACTCAATGATGAATCATCACATGGTCCCACTGCATACAAACCAACAGCATCTAATCAGACGGTGGGTGCATGATCGCATGGGGAGAGAATATTCCATGCGATCACACACCGCCCATCAATCAAAATCTCTAGCCCAAGCCCCACTGACAACACTCCACCTCTTTATTTCCTTCAGCCAATAGGAGAGCACCATTTGTGCATACATGTCACCATGGACCCACAGTTTGAAACCCTACACTGTAAAGAGGAATCAATAGCCGACATGATTTCATAGATCTCTGACAACTCCCTTGCGCTTTAGCGGCCACCGTTGATGCTCTAACATGTCAAGACCTTCTGACTCATCTAGACACCAGGACCCACCATTGTGTTTTAGCAATAAAGGCAAGCCCCCATTCACTGATTTAGTGGTTAGATTCAATGAGCTCCGTTGAAACTCCGCTGACGTCGGATAGAATTTTCAAATTTGTTCCTCTAGCTTCCAGGTCAGCCAGCTCATCCGCTTCATTAATATTCATTAGTGTATATTAAATTATTAATATTTTAAAATCATGACAATCGTTAGATTACAATAGATGAATGGCTGAAGTTGTATTTTGGAAGTTCTGTGGGTTTCAAAAAGCTTTTCTGAAAACTCACTCCAGGTGACACGTTGAAAGTTAATGTGTAATGTTTTAGAAAGATTACGAACGTTTACGTTACATGTGTATGATGTAGAAAGATTACTTTACCATTTAACGAAAGGTTTTTAACATTTACTCTTTTAAAACCTATCGACTCGTACTCGTAGCAATAGAGTTAAAAAGAACTGTTGAACGGGAACTGTCACCAGAGATTTGGAAATCGAGACTGTAATTTGTGAGAGCCTTAGCCATTCGAACTTATATCTATCCTAATTTCAAAATTCAAAGTTTAATTTCGGGCAAGTACTAAGTTTAACTTGATTTTGAAATTTTAATTCTTGCATGTTCTATTGGGGTTTTCTTCAATTGGGGTTTTCTTAATTAGTTAGTTAATATCTGTGATATTATTACTATTAGTAAATATCTATGAATCTTTGTTTTTTAATTTTTCCGAAGAATAATGGGGAAAGCGAAAACTCAAGGCCTAGGGCAAGCAGAAGGGAAAACTGTAATGGACTTCAGAAAACTAGTACAAATCCCTGGTTTCACCAATGAGTATCACGATGTTTATGATCCTGTTATCGAAGGTGAAAAGAGAGTTATAGCAATTAAACATACATTGTGCAGTAAGGCAACTGGGCCAAGGAGGTCTGAATTTATAAAATTTAAGGTAGCAGTAGGTGCAATAACCAATAAAGTTGCTTCCTGGGATGTTGGTCTGGGTAACATGCTATTACCCGAAGTTTTCCCTTGCCCAGAAATTGTCAAGATTTGTGCAGAAAATTATGATGAAGAAAAAAAATCAATTGTGAATAAACAAACTCAGGAAGAAATTTTAACAATAACCTAGGAAGAATTTGTCAGTTTGCTAGACCTAGGGTTTGACCCACAAAACTGTAATGCCAAAATCGACCTAGGAGTGTTGGCAGAGCAATATGAGGCAGTCCCGCAAGATGGAAAAAATTCATTTGTAAAGGGTCTAATAGTTGCAGAGACAAAGGCTTCATTGGGTGAGAACCATAAGCCTCCTTATGATTTTAAGGTTTTTGTGCCATGGGTTCAGGATACTATATCCTCGCTATCATTTTGCCTGGGACTGGAAAACAATAGGGAAGTGAGTGCCAGCATTCTTCAATTTATTTGGGATATCCATTGTCTGAATGAACCAGTAAGATATAATTTTTTTGGACACATGGTTGAATCGATGCAAGAGCAATTAGCATTGATTAAAAGAGGCAATTCTAAGACATTTAGGTTCACAACCTACTTGTGCTATCTTCTGCTAGCCAAGAATGTTGCAATATTAATGAGCAACGGAAACAAGCTTGAAATTCAGAGGGGGACAGGTACTCCAAATCCAATATATAACTGGACACCTCAGATAAGATTGTATGATAATAGAAGGAATTACAGTAATTTTGTAGACTTCTTTTTGGCCCCATTGTACAAAGAAATAACAAGCACTCCAATGCCCAGATTGTCTGCTTCATGTAGGGATTGCATCCAACTTGGAAGCACAACTCAATTGGCTGACTGGTACTTAATGGAAGATTACACTATGCTAAGGTTTTACAGATCAGAACTGCAACCCCACAAACTTCCAATGCATGTGACAAACAGGGTGTTTGTAGTAGAATATGTAGTACAACTAGAGAGCACAGATAGACTCTTCTCTGGCCAATCGAAGAAGAGCATATTCCCTTCCTTACCTTTCTCAATTGGAGGGTTAACATTTGAGAGAAAGGCTTTCCAAGTGGCACAATTTTTTTTAGATATTTTTCAATTTGATTTAGAGTGGTACTGGAAGTATGATCCACTCAACGTCATTCAAGAAAGGCTTGTTGCTAATAAGAACTCTACAAACTTATTTCAACATGAAAGTAAACCATTGCTAGAGAAGTTCAAAAACAAGGATAGCTGGGATGATGTTAGAAAAGAGATGGAGAAATTTTTCGTTGAGGAAAACATTTTAGTTGAACAATTGTCATCACAAATTATGACAACAATAAATCAGGGCATTGTATAGCCTAGGATGTCCTTCAATTTCTATGACAAAGCTGCTCAGCCATCAAACATAAAAATAACAAAGAGAATAGCAGAAGCTTGTAAGGATAGAAAATGGACTAGAATGAAAATGGATGATTTTTGGAGTATGAGAAAGGCTCTTGGTGAACCAAAGACCAGTGCAGATCTGGATGACATAGATGAGGATATAGAGTTTAGTAAATTGTGGAATATGGAGCATCCTAACTCCACATACGACACTGACAGCAGTGATCCAGATGATCATGATATTGATAATGCATGTACTCCACAGACTGGGAGTCACTGTGTAATCTCTGAGAACCGAAAAAATGTATATAGCAAAGGGGCAGTCATTCTTGAAAAAATGAATTATAAAGGTGGTGGTTTGGGTCCCACAAGAGAAGGCATCTGGAATACAATTCAGACAGAAAAAACTGCTTATGATCATGGTGCAGGACTTGGCTCTGATAGTGGACCTAGTGGTAGTACTAGTGGCATTCGTGGGACTGGCATTGGTAGGAGTGGGAACCTTATAGAATAAGTTCCCTCTCTAAAGAGGCCACTAGAATCTACACAGAATCCCATACAAGAAGATAGTGTCAAGAAGCAAAAGTTTTCCATTTCCAGTTCCAATTCCAGAACAATGACATTAGATCATAAAGAAGTGTTGCCAATTTCAGGTTCAGCAAAACCCTCTAGAAGTTCAAATCCTCAAAGAGCATTAGTTAGATCAACAGCCATTGCAAGCTCTGTCTCTTCTTCACCTTTCAAACATTCAAATCCTTCTGCAACACCAGATTTTCATTACAAGGATTTCTATAATAATTTTGCAGAAACAAAAGCAAAGAATAAGGAATCAAAGAAGGCATTGGAGTCTGGTGCCCTTACTATAGCTGCATAGGAACAACATGCATCCAACAGGGTTTTTCCAACATATGACCCAAAGAGAGACATGATGGAGTTCATGGTTGTTATTCCACCAAACAAAGATGGAAACCCACCAGAGAGTCAAATAGATCACTCTGAATTTGAAGTTAGCACTCTCCAAATGGATTTTTCCAAAGTAAAAAATGTGGACAAAATCAATGTCTCAAAGTCTACAAACCAAGTGGTCTATAGTGCACTGCTAAAGGTGGAAAGAGAGAAAAGCAAGCTCGAGAAAAATATAGAAAAGTTACAGGCAGACATTGGCAATGAAAAAGAAAAGAGGAAAGCTTCAGAGAACAGTTTGAAAGAATTGCAAAAAAAGATTAAAAAATTAGCAGATACAGAGCAAGGACATGCTGAGGCAGTAGTGAAGGAACAGGAGCAGGAGCAGGTGAAACTGAAGGAACAGGAGTAGAAGGAACTGAGGGGAAAATTGGCACAGGAGTAGGTGAAGGAATAGGAACTGAGGGGAAAATTGGCAGAAATGATAAAAAAACTTGATGAAGAAAGAGCCAGTTTAGAAAAGTTATTTAAAAATTTGGAGAGTAATGCTGCCTCTCAGGCGGATAAAGCCAATCATTGGGAACAAAAAGCAGTCGAAGAGAAAAACAATTGTGAAAAAATGGCAAAAGAACTAAAGAAGGCCAATTGTACAATTAAGACTTTAACAGATACTAGTCATAATTTAGTGAAGATTACAAAAGAACACATTTGGGGCCAAATATTGGCGATGTCTAATAGCTTGTATGACTGGTTTGAAATGCTTCAAAGTATGAGAGTATGTTACTTGAAGCTCCAAAACAACATTCAACAAAACATGGATGTTGTCAACAAAGAAAAGATAGCAAAAGATATTATGCAACAACTCTACAGTAAGAGTGATAGTTATCTATCAAACAAGGGAATTAGCAACCGCCTTGATGCATCAGTAAAGGTATCAAGTATCATTCGCAAATGTGAGAAGCTACGGGAAGCATAGGAATTGGATGACAAAGCTAAGCAGAAGATCACAAAGATGGAACAAAGGAAAGCAAAAATGGAAAGTCTTGGTTTGCCTAAGGGATTTGAAGCAAATCAGTTCATTGGACGAGAAAATTACAAAACAAGGTTGCAAGACAAAATAAATACTGATGTACGCTTTCTCCCTGCAGACATATCTTGTGATGCATTCTTGGATTTCATCAAACCAGTGAGAACTTTGAATGGACTTTTAGAATCAACAGTGTTGTCAAGTCACACTTCCAAATATGAATTGCTAACGAAGTTGCAGGAGTGTGACTATACTATGAACCAAATTGTTCTGCCATCAGAGGATGTTTGGAGTGGCCTACAAAGATTGCTCTGAATTTTGAACTACTTTAAATTGTAATATATTGTAAATGAATACAAAACAAATTGTGCTCTATGATTCTATCTAGTTTTCATGTTTTCCAATTTAATGTATGTTGAGTTACTCTATTTTATTCATTTATTCTTAGTTGAGTTTAACTAAGAATACAAAATTACTCTGTTATATACTATTGGAATACAAAATTTCATTCAGGAATTTCAAATTCAAATATGAATGATCATTGATGACATGATATAAACTACACTCTACAGTAATAATACTCTTTGTTCTCAAATTTTAATGATGAAACATAATACATTCTTGCTTTTCTAAAATGAACATTGAATGATAGGATATCATATAGTAGTAATAAGTTCAAAAAATACCTATTGGTTGCCATTGCTAATTTAACAGAAATTTCCTAAATTTGCCAATTCATCTCTGTGTCATCATCATCATCCAATTCTGGTATTGCAATTGCTTCATTGTTCTCTTCATTTTCATTTGTGTCTTCTTCAAGTTCACTCTGACCTCCGCTTCTATGACTCCCAATCCCATCGCCAGTGCCACTGCCAACTGTACTTGTCCCACTTGGAGTCACTGTAGGAGATTGGTTAATGGTGTTGCCCACCCCTCTTCTTTTGCATCTTTTCTTCCAAATTTCCATTGCTTTTTGATAAGGAAAAGTATTGACATCATACCTAGATGTGTATACCCTCAAGCATGATTCCTAATTCTTGTCTAGTTTATTTCTTAGCTTTGATTTTAGGAAGCCCAAAGCACTGAAAACTCTCTCATCCTCCACTAAACCCAATATCATGGTTTGACATAGATCAGCAAGCTTGAAGTACTCTGAAATTTCTTCATGCAACATTGTGCTCTGTTTTAGTTATGTCCAAAGCTTTGTTGCCGAGCCCTCTTCATGTGGGTTATGCATTAATTGATATTGATGCTTCATAGTCCTTGCAAAGGTGCCTGATTGCTGTCTAAGAAGACCCTCATCTAATATTCCTTTGATAGTCACTCCATTGAATTCTACTGATTTGCAAAATTCCTTTATCAAAGTCAACAGCCTTTTACGATAATCTTCCTTACAGTTGAAGGACCAATATTGAGGAAACACAATTGCCATGGCCTCAAGCAGGTTATCATATGGGATTCATGATCTTATTTCAAAGGAAACTCTATAGGCTATGTCCCTTGCATTAGCTGTTATAGACTCGAAGATCTTGGTAAACTCTTCCCTTGTAACTCTTGTAGCTCGCTTCTTTGGGGCACTGTAGTACATTGGTATCTGAAATCCCCTTACACAAACACATAAATCTCCATTTTCAATGATCTTTAAATAATTATCAAGATCATCCAAATCTATTAGTTTCTACCAGTGATTAAATCTATCATCGGATAAATTTAGGTCAGTACGATAGAGACTATCGAGGGCTTGGCATGACATTTTATGCAAGTGAGCATATTCTGCAATATACATGGCTCTTTGCTGGGCTTTTTTCATAATTAACGTCATTTCTTCTAGCATGGGAAGAAGAGATGACAAAGTCAAAAATGTCTCTAAATTGCTCAACCTCCGAAGTAGGTCGCCACATCTTTGATTTTCTGCATTGTCCCGATTTTCGTACATCAGTCCAATCAAAGATTGATATTCAAAAAATACTCGATGCGATGGTCCATCCAAAGAGATCCATCTGGTATCAATATCTTTAAGAAGCTTGTTTCCATCGGTAATTCCATCAGCAAAGTGATGAAATTTCCTAAAACATTTGGGACTTCGACAAAAATATGCGTACAACTCTCTTACTAAATCTTCAACCTTGTTTACTGAAGGAAACTTCTTCACAACTCTAAAAGCAAGATTCATCCTGTGGGCCATACAGTGAATGCCAACAACATATGGTGAACAAGAAGCCTGCATCTTTGTGCAAAGACCATTCCTTTGACCTTACATTACTGAAGCTCCATCCGCTCCAACGCAGATCAACTTCTTCGCTATTGTCAATTCATCCATAGCTCCATATTCAATTAAATGGCTCTTTACTAACTGAAATAAAGTTTCTGCTGTCACATTGTCTCTCAATTTAGCAACAGTTAGTAGATGTGGTTGGCGGACATTATTATGTGCAGTATAAACATGCATGCATACCCACGATGTATTATCTATTGTCATAACTTCATCTAAGGACAATGCAATAAAGGTTGACTCTTTTATTTTTCTTTGTACATCCTCTATTTCAACCTGTGCAATACAACTTTCCCATTCCCATCCACTGTTTATCGACCAATGACTGACAGGATAGTTAGGAACTTTCAGAAAGTGTAACAAACCACTCATTTCTGGATAGTGTTTCATTGGACGCCCTCTACTCAAAATATGGAAAACATTACTTAATTGAACATCTTTTCCACATTCTTCTACTTCACTTGCTTTTGCAAAAATAGCATTAATAGAACCTTGAACTTCACCAGGCTTCGTCTTAAATTTGAAACAAATAATATTCCTCAGCATTCCTTTTATGTTGACATTGCTCCTTTGTTTTATATCTTACCACTTTTATTTCCCTTCCATCTACAGTTGAGGTTTCATAAATCTTACCAACATTTTTCTCTATGGTGTCTAGTTTAAGCTACAACCGCTTTTCCTTTTTATACTTCCAACTACAAATCGTACATCTGCATTCTACTAGCGGCTCACCTACAATTGGATTGTCCACGGGCTCAATGAATGGATACTTTGCTGCCCAATCAAATTTAAATCTCCTGGCCATCTCCCATTGACGATCAATTTTTTCTTTCAATTTTCCTCTCCCTTTAGTGTTACTGTTAATTGCACCATCATCATCATCGAAGTCGATTGATTCATCTTGGTACTGGTTATTTATTGGATATTCTTCATCAAGGTCATCTTCATTAGAGATATCAAGTTCTGCAACTTCGTCACTAGATTTATTAGGCTCCCCAATTTGTTGAATAGACTCCTGTGTACGTTGAGATTGTACAGGTTCCTCTGATGATGTACCTTCCTCACTTTGACCAACACTGTTGCATCTACCCCCGCCAAAGTATGAAGATATATTTCTACATTTCGTTGGCCTCTCTTGGACATCTCCACCTTCATTAGTCCTCTTCCCATTTAAATTTGACTGTGACATCTCCATCAAATTAAGGCTGCAATAAAATACTACGAACTCGTAGTCGTAGTCGTTCCGATTCGCTACCGATCGCAATTGTGAGCTCTAAGCTCAGAATCAACTGAATTATTATGCTACTAAGTACTAAATGAAAATCTCTCGAAGGCTCCTTCTTTCCGGCATGTTTCAATAATGAAACTCATATATCTTAAATAGACAACTACAAATAAACCATTTTCATATTAGCCATCAGATTTTGCCTCATAATCGGCATCATCCATTTTGGCGAATGGGCTGACCGTTACATATGATAAGAACTAATATTTGGCGAACCCCCCATAATTTCAAGTAATCAAGTGGGCGAATAGGGCAGGAACTTGGGACCCCATTGCGTGTGATGCATGGCGAATTGGGTCCTAGGACAAATAAAAATTTCACATAGGAAAATGAGAATTTGGCGAATGATGATCCTCAAAAGAGACACTCAATTTAATCCGTGGCAAATAAGAGTAAACAGTAAAGAGAAATATGGGTGAAGAACTCGACTACCAAACTGAAATTACGTAATAATAGTGGTGAACATTCCGACCACTATATGACCATTTTATAAAATCTGGGTGAATGATCCGACCTGTATTTGATTGTTTTATTTGCCAATTTCTATCACCCGATCATGACATTCGCCAATTGGCGAATATTCACCACTAAAAAAATCCCTGCCTTCGAGAATGTGAAATGAAAAGACTTCATCATCTTCCTTTGCCGTGATCAATCTTCGTCCTTCTTAGATGCATAAGGAACGTCTGGCATTACCTCTAACCACGACTTCATTTGATATTCAAAAGCATATATCCACTATTTTATTGCAGCAGTTATCCTTTAAAAATAGCCAAAAACTCATTCCTTTCGCCAAGCATCTTTGATGACTTACGTTGTCGCATGATCGCATGGTATTATTTTAATTCATGCGATCATGCGACCACCCTATGATTGGCTCACGTGGATCCAGCATGGCACAGTTACTTGACTTACATTACCTTTTCATTGTCTTTTTATTAACTTTTCACACCACTCGGGCTTTCATCGTCGCATCTACATTGTTGGCATAAGTGGGTCTCAGCAGAGCGCATTCACCGGCCCAAGTTTCCATTATCGCATGATCGCATAGCAATATTTTAATCCATGCAATCATGCGATCGCTCTACGATTGGTGCATCTACGCTATCAGAGTACATGGGTCCCACTACCATGTGGAAGTTCTCGCTATGTCGCATCGATTATTTTTTGGGCCTCTCTCCGTCGTGGAATACCGACCATCGTCGGATTGAAACTTTGAATGTTTTGAACCGTTGATGCGATGTCATAACTCAGGTCCCGCTAAGAAACAGGGCCCACTAATCTGCCTTTTTTACTTTTCGCATGATCGCATAACTCATATTTGGTTTATGCGATCTTGCGACAACCACAATTTTCTTCCTTGTCGCATCTGAAAGAGCAAAATAAGAACTAGAAAAACACTTATTCCAACTGCAAATTCATTGCGGCACATCACACCTTGTAATTTTCTTTTCAACCCACTATTGTAAGCATGCAATCATATTATACTGCACATGTTATTATTTTTAAAAGATGTTTTATGATTGTTGTTAAGCACAGTCTTTCAAACTTAATACAATTCGGTATTGAATAATCAATGGTTTTCTGATTATCATAGGCATTTCAGTGCTAAATCTCGTTCAACATATGCTCGATAATGAGCAACATAACATGCATGATGACTATTTTATATTAGTTTGCAGGATGCACTATAATGATTTGACTTTTTTTTATTACCAAAGTCATCTATAAATAATGTTCTGATACTAGAAGTTCCACTTTTCTAAATAACATGATTGGGTGATATGTGTTCACTGCAATTTTTAGGATGCCACCTCTACATTAGAGGGTATATTCTGAACCTCCGGTTCTGGCATCGTATTCTGAACAAAACAATCACCTGTCCCTGGCACAGAGCCTCTACATATTTGAAAGTTTATATTGCCATATGAAATGAACGTCTCTGAATAACCCAAACTAGCTCTGTTAATGCATCATCCATATGTAGAATCTTCTCTGACTTTTATGAATGCCTGGTAATTATGATTCCCAATCATTCTTCTTCTTGAAAAAGATCATCAATAAGAACACATTATCCTTGCTAGGTTGGGATCTATAACCTACCCAATACAAAGATGCTTTTAAATAACCCACCCAGCTTAGAGAAGGAAAGACAATGATAGGGAAACCCGGTAAGAATAGCCTATCCTATGAAAGACTTAGACCTAGATTGAGACATGACTAGACCGGACTATGAGATCAAAATCTTCCACTTTGACAGCATGGGTACAGGATGAAAAGTGGGGCAACAGCTGGCTCCGACTGGGGACTTGAACATTCCCATGTTTAAGCAATGAATCTTGAATCTCTAGTTTCGCACATGAATGAAAGGGCAGCAACACAACAAAACTGAACAAGGGAAACAAAGCAGCAAAGAAGCTAACACACACAAAAGAAAAAGGGAAAACCAAACTAGGAAACAAACACTAGAACAAAACAAAACTATAGTACAGAACAGGGGATACCTTTTTTCAATTCATCATTTGATATAATTTCAGATCTTGACCATTGTAGGTCAAGGGAAGTACCTCTCCATCCGGATATGCCAGCTTGAAAGAATTCTTCTCAAATGCCTGGTGGATAGTATAAGGACCCTTCCATAATGTTTCAAACTTTCCGTGCATCCCCTTGGGAGCTCTCCTCTTATCCCATAGTAACACAAGATCTCCAACCATGAATTTACGGGGCCTAGCTTTCTTATCAAACAAGTTCTTCACCTTCATTTGATGTTGAGTAATATGATCCACCATTCTTTCTCTTTCTTCTTCTACTTTGCTCAAATACATGATTCTTTTCTCCAAACCATCCTTGTAAATATCATCCTCTATGATTGTCCTCAACTTACATGTTGCCAACTCCAATGGTAATGGAAGGTTTGCTTCAACTCCATACACTAGCTCAAACAGAGATATCCCAATTGCTCTCTTTGGAGTCACTCTATCAGCCCATAGTGCTTCATGTATCTTTTTGTGCCAATTCTTATGATTGTCTAACACCAATTTCTTAACAATATTGATCAAGTTTTTATTACTTGATTTCGCTTGACCATTTCCTTGTGGGAAATAGTCGAATGAATGACTGATTGAGATACCATACTCAAAATAAAAATCAGTAATTTCAATAGATGAAAAGTAGGTAGCATTATCCATCACCAATTTATGAGGAACCCCAAATCTTACCATAATATTCTCCTTTATGAATTCACACACTACCTCGGAAGTGGTCTTCTTGGTTGCTTTAGCTTCAACCCACTTCGTGAAGTAATCAATGGCTATAATTATGTAAGAATGCCCTGCACTAGATGCTGGATTTATTGGACCTATGAAGTCAAGGCCCCACTGCTGAAATGGACCATCTATGATAACTGGTTTTAATGGAAGTGCTGCTAACTGTGGTTTGCTGGAAAAAATTCTACACTTTTCACATTTAGCCACCCAATGATATGCATCTCTAAACATACTAGGCTAGTAATAACATTGCCTCAAAATTTTAAAAGCTGTAACTGAAGAAGAAAAATGTCCTCCACAAGCCTCGTCATGAAAATTTTTCAGCAAACGCTCCTATTGTTGCTTATCAACACACCTCAAAAACGTGCCATCAATTGATCTCTTGTAGAGCTTATCTTCCCAAATCACATATTTAGCAGCTTTTAATTTTAAATCCCTTCTCTGTTTGGTTTTCAATCCTTTCGAACATTCTCCATAAGTTAAAAAGTATGCAATATTTTCAAACCAAGGATCTTGGAGACTTACATTTAAAACCAGTTGATTTGCTGCCAGTTCTTCTTCTTCCAAATTCTCTGCTATGGCTTTACATAATGCATTTCCTGACTAATTTTGCAGGCTTAATTTCAATATCATATTCTTGATTTTTGGCAATCCATGAACCTCTATTATTGCAGCCAACATCTTGCTGCATTAGAATACTTTTCACAGCAATATCAGGCACAAAAATCAGAGAATGTGAATGCAAAATATAAAAATGGAAATTCTTCAATGCTTTCACTACAGCATACACATGTTTCTCTGATTGAGAGTATTTTAATTCATGCTCCTTCAAAGGTATACTCATGAATGCTATTGGCACCTGAATTTCTTCTTTATTTTCTTGCATCAAAATTGCAGAGAGTGTATGCTCTGAGGCGTAGCAGTATATAATGAAATCTTTTTAATAATCCGGATGACTTAAGACTGGTGCATTAGCAATTGCTTCCTTAATTTCATTGAAATCTTGTTTTCCCTGCTCATTCCATTTAAAAACAGCATTACCTTTCATCATGTCCACAATACATTTGGTAATCTCTGAAAAATCAGGGACAAATCTTCTAAGAAAATTAACTTGGCCAAAGAAAGATTTGACAGCAGTCTTATTTGAAGGCAAGCTTAATTTTTGAATAGTTTTCACATGTTCTGGGTCAATCCTTATTCCTTCCTGTGACACAATATGGCCCAATAGTTTTCCTTCCGTTACACAGAAAACTATTTTTTTTGGATTTAGAGATATACCATGCTCCCTGCATCACTGCAACACTTTTTCCAAATCATCTATGTGATCTTTCCTCTTCTTAGAAAACACTGTTAAGTCATCAAGGTAAATCATCATTATTTTGTTCTTCATATCAGCAAATGAAGCATCCATACCTCGTTGAAAAGTAGCACCAGCGTTAACTAAACCAAATGGCATTCTATGATACACAAAGGTACCCCAAGGAGTTGTAAAAGTTGTTTTGTGTTGATCTTTCTTTTCCACTTCAATTTTATTGTATCCGGAAAAGCCATCCAACATAGACATCATCTCAGCTCTAGCTACTGTTTGTAATAGATGATCCATGTTTGGCAATGCATAATTATCTTTCAAAGAGGCTTGATTTAAATTCTGGAAGTCAACACATATTCTGATCTCACCATTTTTCTTTCTTATCGGCACAATATTTGCAATCCATGTAGAATGATGTATTGGGTAAATAATTCTAGCTTTCAACATTTTGTCAATCTCCCTATAAATAGCATCTGCTACCTTTAGATTATAACATCTCTATTTTTGCCAAAAAGGTACAGCATCTGGTTTCAGAGGAATCATGTGTTTGAAATTTCCATTCATAAAGCTTTTTAAATCTTCATAGCTCCAGGCAAAGATGTCTTGGTATTCTTGAAATAATTTCTTTGCCTTTTCTTTTTCTTCCAGCGTACAACACTTACCAATATTTATCATTTTGGGATTCATTTATGTCCCAATATTTATATTTTCAAATTCTCTTGTAGTTGGCCCCTTCTCTGCTCTTTTCTTCTTTACATACATATCATGCCAATTAAAGAGCTTTTCTAGAGACACGGAATAAGGTGGAATTGTATTACTTTTTATTTGTATAATCTCTGAATTTTTATGTTTATCTTTCTTTGTAGAATCATTCAGATAATTACTTCCTTCTTCCTTATCAAGACTTTTAGCGTTCTCCAAAAATAGCTGCAGACCTTTATCATCATTAAAAATTTGCCAGTCTTCTATATTGTCTGGTATTGATGGCCTGTAAATTACTTCAATCTGATATTTCTTATCTTTAAAATCCAGATATGGCAATAATAAGGACACTGATACAGCCAGAGAGTCCACTTTCATATTCATTTCTGTAGGGATAGAATTTATAGAGAATGCATCTAATCCTTCAATTTCACCCCAAACTTTGTTCCGGTAATTTTTTAACTTATGATTTTTCACTGAATACTGGCCTCTCACTTGTTTTACAACCAACTCTGCATCACCTTGAGCTTTTAGAATTTTAATTCCTCTTTCTTTTGCTGCTATGATGCCAAGAAGTAACGCCTCATATTCAGCACTGTTATTGGTGTTGTTAAATTCTAATTTGAATGCTAGAGGCTCTGGTTCACCAGTTGGAGAAATTAAAACAATACCAGCACCGGAACCAGATGATGAACAACTACCATCAAATTCTAGTGTCCAGATTTGTGTTTCTTTTCCAGAATTTCTAAATTTTGATTTTTCCAATTCATTTTCCACAGCGTCATTTTCTGTATATAGCATATAATTACCAAAACCCAACTCTTGATATAAAATTTAAGCCTTTGGATTATCTGATTTTTGAACTGTAAATTTAGCTTTCTCCTCAGGTGCCAATTTCACTCTTTCGTTACCAATGGGAATTATTTCTTGGGACCAATCCAATTTGATCTCTCCACCTAAATCCCTGCAAAAACTTCTGCTCAACAACAGGCCATAACTAACCGAAATGTCTGCAACTAAAATGGTTAGAAGTATTCTCTTTTTTGGATATGGTGCCAATGCAACTTGTATGTCTTTGATTTGTCCTACCAAACTCACTTGTTTAGCATCCATGGCGTAACATCTTCCATTAGCTTTAGTAAGAGTTAAGCCTAGAGCTTTAGCCATTGTATAAGGCATCACATTATCCAAAGCTCTGGAATCAATAATACAATTGCTTAACTTCCACCCATTGATAAACAATGAGACATAAAATGGTTCTGATTTTTGTCCAGGAGAAGTGGCTAGGATAGAATTCTCAACTTCATTGAAAAGGTTTGCAGTCAATGTTTCATCCTCTAATTCAGAATTTGCAGCATGATTTAATTCTATATTTTCATCTTTACAATGCTCAATAAATCTTATCAACTCATTGGGATGTGATTTAAGATAATCAATAGCAAAAATCTGAATTTTAGAATCTTTACAAAACTGAATAAAGTCAAAGGGACTGCACTCCTTACCGGATTGCAAAGTCTTCATTCCTTGATTAGTAGCCTACGTTTTAGTTGTTGGCCGACTTTGCTTTGCTGGAACATCTTTTGAATCAGCAACCACCTTTGCCTTTTGTCCTCTAGTGAGCACGTTATATGTATGTCCATTAATAGTGGCGTAACATTCTCCTTGTTTCTCTGAGTCTGATACATACTCTAAAAATAAATTTTCGGAGTCACCATTTGAGCATGTTTTAGTCTCATCACTGGATAGGGGAGAATTGGGCTCATTGGTAGTCAAAAATTGCATTCTACTGATCACATCTGGACAACTTTCACTATCATGATCAGTGGTTAAGTGAAGTACACATCCATTCACTTTTTTAGGTGGAGCTTCTATTGCTAACCTCTGCTGTAATCCAGGCAATTGCAAAGGTTTGTTACTATTCTCTTGCTCTGAAAAATTCCTTTGGTATGGATTGTTAAATCTTGGGAGCTTCCTTTTCAAAGCAATCAGCTCATTTGATAACTTTTGAATCATTTCTTTTGATGAAGTGGTTCCACTTGTACTAGCTCTATTCTGAATTTCACGCTTCCACCTTCCTACAGAAATCATGTCATCCTCAAACTCTACAGCAGTTCTCTGAGCTACCTCTAAATCTGCACGTCTAGATCTCCTTAGTTCAAAATTAACCTCAGGAGGCATAGCACTGATGACGAATGTTTTTAAATTGCCTGTTGTAGGTCTACTTGCTACTAGAATTCTATTAGTAATTTTGTTGAAACTAGCAACAAAATCTCTCATGCTCATAGAACGTAATTTCTTCACTGATGTCAATTGAGCCAACAAAGCATGCTCATCTTCAGCGGTTTTAAAACGGTCTTCAAAAGTAGCTCTCATAGTATTCCAACTCGTTATAGATCCATTAGCCAAGTGATAAAACCAGTCTACAGCCACCTCAATAAGAGTCTCCACAAATAATCTGACAACAACATCTTCATGATTAATTCCCAGAATATTTATGGCTATGAAAAATGCTTTTATATGTTCATCTATAGTAATTTTCCCATCTCCTACAAACTTGGGTATATTCTTCCAGGAACCAGAAGGAAGAGGATGGTAAGCTACAAAATTGAGTGGCCCAGTAGCAGCTACCCAAGGTGCAACCATATTTGGTTGATTTTGCAGAGGATACTGTGGAAAATTGATAACTTGTGGAGGAACAACCCCGTGCAAAGTCAATACTTGGAAAGTTGTAGAAAATGTACTTACTACTTTTGGTGGTGATGAAGGCATGCTTCTAGCTTGAGATCCACCTTTCTGACGAGGTACTTCTAACAAGGGAAATCCAAGTACTTCTAAATTTTGGAAAGTTAGGTCCTTTTCACCTTGTTCCCTATCACTCCTTAAGTATCTTGATTGCTCCAGAGTGACTGTTTATATTAGTGCTATTTGTAACTCACTCCCTGATCTTCTTTCAAGTTCTGTGTATATTTTCAAATGCTTTCTAGTCAAGCGATTGTTTTTCCTTCCCCAGTGGAGTCGCCAAAAATCTGTTGGTAAACAGATTGTTCTTCTTTTATACTCCTTTTATTTTCCCAATTTATATAAAAGAACAACTTTACTCAATAGTTGGGAAACTATTTCTGAGAATATCTAGTTTCCCTCTGAATTGAGGTACAGCTCCCTATGTGAAAAATATTCAATGAATTTTGTTTCAATTATAATCCCTACTGCAAGTATGTTCTTAACCAGAGAACAGTAGAGGAAACCGAGTTCCACCCAGGCAAGTGAAATCTCAAGCAAGATTTAAATGCAAAGATGTTATGCTGATGATCTTCACAATCTTATGAATTTCCCAACACAGCAATATGAAAAATGCAAACTATGAAATGCAATTGAAGAATGATCATGCAAATTATGAAATGCAAATGAAGCATACTGATGCAATTTCACAACTAGTTATAACTCTCTGATTATTCTACTGATTGGCTAAACTGAAAACAATAAAACAAATCTCTGTTCATTCATCATTTCCAATTCAACACAATGAAATAACATCAGATACAGTTGGACAAAAAATAGATGGTACTAGACTTGATTGTCTCTACAATCAGCTTCACACTAGAATTTTGCCAACCTTTTTATTTACTCTTTCAACAATATATATAGAGATTACAATGTACGATCTCTCATGAGAATGTGAGATATTTCAAATTCTAGAATCTGGAAAGACTGGAGACTAGCACTTTTGAAACTACAAACAAAAGAGTCAAAAAGACTTTGTCTCTTCATCTAACTTGCCTTCAAGAATGTGAAATGAAAAGATTTCATCATCTTCCTTTGTTGTGATCAATCTTCGTCCTTCTTAGATGCATAAGGAACATCTGGCATTACCTCTAACCATGACTTCATTTGATATTCAAAAGCATATATCCACTATTTTATTGCAGCAATTATCCTTTAAAAATAGCCAAAAACTCATTCCTTTCGCCAAGCATCTTTGATGACTTACGTTGTCGCATGATCGCATGGTATTATTTTAATTCATGCAACCGCCCTATGATTGGCTCACATGGATCTAGCATGGCACAGTTACTTGACTTACATTGTCTTTTCATTATCTTTTTATTGACTTTTCACACCACTCGGGCTTTCATCGTCGCATCTATGATGTTGGCGTAAGTGGGTCCCAGCAGAGTGCATTCACCGGCCCGAGTTTCCATTGTCGCATGATCGCATAGCAATATTTTAATCCATGTGATCATGCGATCGCTCTATGATTGGTGCATCTACGCTATCGGAGTACGTGGGTCCCACTGCCACGTGGAAGTTCTCGCTATGTCGCATCGGTTATTTTTCGAGCCTCTCTCCGTCGTGAAATACCGACCATCATCGGATTGAAACTTTGAATGTTTTGAACCATTGATGCGATGTCATAACTCAGGTCCCGCTAAGAAACAGGGCCCACTAATCTGCCTTTTTTACTTTTTGCATGATCGCATAACTCATATTTGGTTTATGCGATCATGCGACAGCCACAATTTTCTTCCTTGTCGCATCCAAAAGAGCAGAATAAGAACTAGAAAAACACTTATTCCAACTGCACATTCCTTGTGGCACATCACACCTTGTAATTTTCTTTTCAACCCATTGTTGTAAGCATGCAATCATATTATACTTCCCATGTTATTATTTTTAAAAGATGTTTTATGCTCGTTGTTAAGCACAATCTTTCAAACTTAATACAATTCGGTATTGAATAATCATTGGTTTTTTTATTATCATAGATATTTCAGTGCTAAATCTCGTTCAACATATGCTCGATAATGAGCAACATAACATGCATGATGACTATTTTATATTAGTTTGTAGGATGCACTATAATGATTTGACTTTTTTTTATTAACACAATCATCTATAAATAATGTTCTGATACTAGAAGTTCCACTTTTCTAAATAACATGATTGGGTGATATGTGTTCACTGCAATTTTTAGGATGCCACCTCTACATTAGAGGGTATATTCTGAACCTCCAGTTCTGGCATTGTATTCTGAACAAAACAATCACCTGTCCCTGGCATAGAGCCTCTACATATTTGAAAGTTTATATTGCCATATGAAATGAACATCTCTGAATAACCCAAACTAGCTCTGTTAATGCATCATCCATATGTAGAATCTTCTCTGACTTTTATGAATACCTGGTAATTATGATTCCCAATCATTCTTCTTCTTGAAAAAGATCATCAATAAGAACACATTATCCTTGTCGGGTTGGGATCTATAACCTACCCAATACAAAGATGCTTTTAAATAACCCACCTAGCTTAGAGAAGGAAAGGCAATGACAGGGAAACCCGACAAGAATAGCCTATCCTATGAAAGACTTAGACCTAGATTGAGACATGACCAGACTAGACTATGAGATCAAAATCTTCCACTTTGACAGCATGGGTACAGGATGAAAAGTGGGGCAATAGCTGGCTCTCCTCGGGTATGTCAACAATGTGAGCCTCAGATGTGTCCTATGTTTTCACTTCCTTAGGAGTTCCAGTCTCCATTTTGTTTTGTTTGATTTCAGGTTCAACAACTTTCGAAGTAGTAGCATCCTTTCCTTCATCCTTGTCGATCAACAATCCAAACTGTATCTTCCAAATTTTGATACTTTCTTCTACAACATCTTCAACCTTGTGTTGAAGAATTAGATAAGCTCTAAGTTTGGGATCAAACTTACCTCTGTATTATTCAATTATCTATTTGATGTTGGTAGGGGTGAGAGTGGACTCAACTTGTGCTAATGTACTCTCCCTTATTTCCTTTTCTATTTGCATAGCATATTCCCATTTTTGTGCAACCCTATTGCATAATTCCTTGGGAATTCTATTTTCAATTTGAATTGGCAGCATCTTGAAAGTGCATAACATTTCAAGAATAGCATCTTCTACTTTCTCTTTATCTCCTATGCTCATGTGCCCAAATTTTAATCTTTTCAACTCATCCACTGCTGCAGAGCTAGTAATCTTATGACATAATTCATCAACAATGAGTTGTTGTGTACCCTGTTGAGTAACCTTCCCCTTTACTCCATCACTTTTAGTTTCTTCATCATCATCTTGTGCTAGAACAAGTTTCCTTCTCGGCCTCTTCATAACCTTAGTTGACACTGTCTTGGGTAGTGCAGGTTTTCACTTAGCAGATGCAGGTAGCATCTTAGGAGTCTCGGTAATAGTTCTTCTAGTTCTGGGCCTAAGTGATGGTGTCAATGAAACTTTAGGTTTCAACACTCTTTTCTTAGCTAGGGACTCAGTAATTATTGGTTTCTTCTCTTTCTCTTCTTCTTTCTCACTACCACTAGTTTCACTCTGTTCATATTCTCCCAATCCTTGGGTCAACTCCAGTGGTGCATCCTTCTCAGATTCTTTGACATAATTTTCCAAATTCTTCACTATCTTCTTTATTTTCCTCTTTGTGGTGGCAGCCAATAATCCCAAAGAGATCTTGGATTTGGCTTCATCAAATGTTCCAAAGTAAGGTGCTTTACTATCAATTTCTTCAGCTAAGAGAGTTGTGATTGCAGTAGTAGCTTTAGCTATGTTAAGTTCATAGGGTAATGGCATTAACCATGAAACCCTAGGTAGGACTACATGTGCATAAGTAAAATCTATGTCTACCAAAAAATATATATCCTTGCTGTGTTTTTAATCAAAGACACAGGGACTCTAGTCATATTTCTCATCTTCTTTTTAAACTCAATAAAATAGTTATCCATTATTCCTTCAAAATCATCTCCAATCTGATTTATAAATTCATTTATTTGAACAGTGATGGGTTTCTTCTTGTCCCATATAACATCTCCATGTGCAGGAAAACTCTTCTTGACATAAAAGAACAAACAGGTCAGTAAGGAACCGAACTTACACATAGAATTCTTCACCGTCTGGATGGAGTTCAAGTTCTCAGCAAGTTTAGTCAACTGGAGCTCGGCAAGGTCATACGTATGTCCTTTCTTGATTATATTCCATGCCTGGTCCACTGCCATACAGGGGACGTTGTCCAACCGACTAGATTGATAGAACTTGTGCGAGATGACTCTAACAACAAAGTCAATTTTTGGATCAACTATGGTGGAAATTCTCATTCCTCGTTTGTTCCAAACTGTCTGGGTGTTAGCTTGAATATCTTCCTTACCTGCACATTTCATCATTCTTTTTCCTTCAATTGTAGGGTAACCAGTGACTTTATGTATCATTTCCTTTGTAATCTTCACTGGTCCATCTTCCAGCCATAAATGCATGTTGTGTACTCGACTCAAAATGATCTTTATCCATTCCACTTTAAAATTTTGCAAGAAATCTAGAGCATGCACTAACCCTTGATCGGCAACAACCTTATGTTCCAGCTTCAGCACTCTGTTGACACATAGTTTATCATAAGCTTCCCTGATCTCGTAATCACCGATTTCTCCAATTTTACACATGTAGCAAGACCTAACGTCATTCATTAATAACGCATTCTCTAGAATGGAAGATAGGGCTCCATTTAAATCTCCTTTAATTGCACTCTCTGATATTGCCTTGAATACCTTCGGCTTGCAAACTTCATTCCTTACTAATTGCACATTAAAAACTTCCATCCCTTGTTTCTTGACTAGTGCAGATGAAGATGATGCCATTTTAAACAATAATTTTCAAAAAGAAAATATTTACTCGGTAGAGTACCTTTTTCGTCAATAACCCTATAGATAAATTTTGCTGATGACACACTAAGAAAATTCAGAATTGCCTTTCTTAAACTGGTTTCACAAACTCTGAATCGCTCTCTAAAATCTCAAATAGCCTGGTGAAATAAAATTAACGGCAACTTTCCGCTTTATAGAATCTGAAAATTTGAATTAGGGCTTCATAAATGCTCCGTACAGGTTTTGGTGGTTTACAGCTGTCTTGGCAAACTCACAAGCTCGGTCGATATAACCATTGCGATACAACTCGATGTACATAGCATTTCGGCCATAGCAAGTGCTCGGCATACATTGATAGCTCGACAATCAAAATGAAATTCTCTATTTTTCTCATATATGTCCTAATGCATCTTTATCTATGCAGATATGGACTTTTTCTCAATTCTATGTTAGGAACTGATGAAAAATAAGAATTTGCAAGACTCAATTCCAAACATACCTTCCAAGCTTAATTAGAAGAGGTGTGATCACTTGATCCATCGGATTGGGTGACCACAGATGTGCTAGCTTCGCTTTAGTTTTCTTCTTCTTTCTTCCTCCATGTCTTTTCCATCTAATTCTTTAGTTTCTCATGGATATCTTCATTCTTATTATCATTGCTCGTCATGGGTGATCTACAATCTTTCTTTAAGTGACCAACCTTATTACATTTGTAACAGACCATGCTTCCATTCATCTAGCTTTTAGATTTGCCTCTAAAATGAGTCTTCATGCAATTTGCTCCGATATGTCAATATTTACCACAATAATGGCAATTACACCAAGTGTTGTAATCCCAATTGTATAAGTTGTGCTTTGTGACTGGCTTGGTTTGTTCATTTGATGACCACCTGGGTCTAGATCTGCATTCAAATGCTTTGTTCCCATATTTCTAACAATTGAAACAACTTCCTTGAAACTTAGGTGAGGTGGGTGAATTGCTAGCCTTAGATCTACATTCATGTGCTTGATGTCCGTGCTTCTTGTAGTTAAAACAATTTCCATTAAACTTAGGTTTAGAGTCAGACTTACCATGTTTTCTTCTGCATATGTTGGATGTATGTCCTGGCTTTCCACAATGATGACATGTGGGCTTGGTGTTCTTTGGTTTAGAAATCTTTTATTCTCCATTCTTTGATGATTCTCCTTCTTCCGTAGATGAATGTTCATTCAGTCCAAGTCCAGATCTATCACCGGATCTTCTAGGTGATCTTAACAGCTCTTCAAAATATTTTGCGGCTTCATTGGGTTTGTTCATCCTTTCATTGATTTCCTTTTTAGTTCTCAATTCATCTTTCAACTAATCATTTTCAGACCTTAGTTGATTGATTTCCATATCTTTCCTGCCCAATTCCTGATTAACCAGCAGTAATTGATTTACCATATCTAGTTGATTATTAGTCAACCTTTGCACGTCACTTGTTCTTTCATCTAGCCTGATTGCAATTTGTCTTTTGTCTTCTTCAGCCATTGCCTTATCATCTTCAAATTTCTTTTTCTGTTCCACTAATTCACAAAGTCTGACAGATTGAATTTCTTGTTCTCTCTTTAGAGTTCCGATGTCATCATTTAGTATGGTATTTTTCTCCAGTAGTTCTTTTATAGCTTTATCACTCTCGGTAGAGTTACCATTGTCAAATAGTCCAAAGATGTCTTCTTCTTTGTACTGTGGCTCATTTTGTTGAATTGCAATCTCTCTTCTCTTGCTCAAGGATTTCTTCAATTCCCCTCTGGCTGCTTCCAGCTATTGTAATGCTAGTTGTACTTCAATCTTTTGATTCTCTATGATCTTCCCCAGTTTATAAGCTTCCATTTTAAGATCTTTTTCCTCAAGTGGTTAGACTTCCTTAAGAGAAACCTTGCTGCTCTGATACCAATTGTTGGAAATATAAGTGGGAATCAAATATTACCTATTTTACCCTTTTCAATCTAATAAAACTTTATGCATGACATAAACAAAACTTGATCATTGTACGAAACTAAACATATTAAGCAGCATACATGAAATCACTCATGACACCATAATTTTGGTAACCTAGAAACCCTTGAAAGGTAAAACTGGGGTGGGGATGACACCCACAAATCTTCACTACTGCAGTAATAAGTTTTTCCTGTTAAGGCTTACAAAATGTGATTAATTCATGATCTACCCTATGAAAGTTCTGCTCTGTTAAAAGCTAAAAGACATATACAGTCTACCTTGTTAAAGGATTTATAAACTTACAACAAAGTAAGCACTCGGTAAAGAGATTACATAAAGTCTGTTAAGACTACTCGATTAAGAGATTTACCTTGATACACTAGTTAAAATGTCTCAGTGCCTAATCTTTCGGTTTGCACTTGTATGCAGATTACAGATCTCCTCTTTACTATATATTAGTGATCTCTTCTATCTGATCTTTCTTGATTCTATCCTTTCACTACTTATCTCAGTCACTGAACTTTGTTTGAATACTTGACTATTCTGAATATACCTCTTTGATCATTCTCTCATACACATTCGATCTCAATATCTATTTTTCTCTCTCATTCACACACTTCTCTTGGTTTAGATCTTGACCTTATATAATAACCAAAATATTTTACCAATTCAAGATCTACGATTCAGATTTATGTCTATTGCCACTTAAGCTATACAATTTTTTGATTGGCTCTAGGTATTACATAGGGATCAATGATAATAAGATGGATGTGTAATTACCTCAACAAACAAAATACAAAACACCACTATCACTAAAAATGGTTTACCTCGATCATTGTTCCATTTCAAACTTGTATGTCATTCCTAGCTAACTCAGAAAAATTTATTCCTGGCACTCGGCATTAACTGTACTCGGCATCTGTTAATCTTCTCTATCGCTCGATAATCATTGTATATGTAACTCGGAAAAAACTATACTCAGCATAATACAAACACATAGTGACCATGACTTTACTCGACAATACTATTGCTCGGTAAGTATACAATACATAGCTCGACCTTTACAAAATGACTCGGTCGCAGTGATGACCGACCATCATTGCCTATATATATGACTAAGTGTGAAGCACTAATGGTCAACAAAACTATAGAGATCTACATAATCCAGAGGCCACCAACACACGTAGGAAACCTAAGATGAAATTAGGGAAGTGTCATCGCATATGTCAACCCCTTGGAATGATCTCTCTAGACTCTGACTCCTAAGTGTGATCATATGAAGAACCTTAAATCTTCTCATGTAAACAAGGATAATTGATCATGCCAGAACTCACTGCCACTACTAGACGGAATAGCATATTCTCCCACTCCCATTCTTAGCCTATAATAGAACTCAAGGCATGGGCGAGGAATCCATTATCTTATTAATTTATTTTAAAACCTCATTTAATGTATTATATTATCACTTATTTAATTAACCTACTAAGGATACTCAAGTAGCCACTTCTGGGCTCTGGTGCCTCCAAGGCAATCCACTTCTCCTTTAACACCTAGATAACCTACCATAATTTCATAAATCTCAAAACATAACTCATAGGTCATTTGCATCTCTGACATGGAATCGGTGTTTCCACCTATGAAGTAAAGTGGAACTAGTTAGCATCTCAAGACACATCCTAGGGGGTTTAGGGTAGACCTAAGTTAGACCGAATACATGATGCCCCAATCGGGATCAGATTAAAGAAGAAAAGAAAAGTTTTAAAGTTTACTGACATGATTTTGAATGGATGTAGACACATGAGCTTCCATTGGGGTCAAGGAAATATTAGCCCACCATGATGGTGCTACAGGACCAATTGAATGTTGTCAAGCTCAAGATTGTGACATTATGCGGTCTAGACCACATTCATGAGTGGCCTTGTATTCTTGTGCATAATGTGCTCATGATTTCATTGGTGGAGAGGTGGCACAGAAACACCTCCAATTTTCATCTTCCTACTAGAAAGGTGATAATTATTTTGATAAATGTGTGGAGGATTTACCGGATGTCGATCAGATGCGTGGTCCCATAGTACATCCTAGAGGATTTTGAGTACTACATGGAGGCTTTCTTTAGATAATTGATGACTTATCTACCACAAGATAAGATGAGGATGTCATGGCAACTGGAAGTGGATGTGGGGTTACCAAGAATGGCACTATACTTGGCAAGTTTGATCAAAGGGGTGATGCTTCCAAACTTGTCAAGTCATGAATTTGCACATGGAAGGGCTAGGGTGTTGAGCCAGATGTTGGCAGAGGATGGTCTTTTTTACTAATGGGGTTACACTATCTTGGTGTAGTTTTACCACAATTTTCATATGTGCACATATTGTAGTGGTAGGAACCTCGAGATAGGGGTTTCATTATTACTAGTGTGGACCAGAGAACATATGGCAGTAACAATGTTGATCAGGACATGAGAGCATAGGAATTAGTATGATTTATATGCTTCCAGATAACAATGTTTGATCCAATACTCATCAGTCAGAGGGACAAGGTATTGGAGATGACTTTTGGATGAGCTCCTAGTGTTTGATTGGACACCATTTAGAGATTGTGATTCATGGGGATACTAGGACAAGGATCATGAAAGAGAGGATGGGAGAGATGATATGTACCATCTAGCCTATGTCTAAACATACTATTGGATGTTAGGGCATACTATCTACATGATTTCTAGATATCATCCCTCGCATGTGATGTGACGGTTTGGTCTAGTAAAGGATGCGGTGCTTGATGGCTTCCCATATTTGTACATGACACAAGAGGTCATACTTTGGGGATATGGAGTAGACCTAGTGCAGGATCGGTCTAGTTGGAGGTCTATGTAGCCTATCCCATGGTGAATAGGGAAGGATATCATAGATGCAGGGGTTACACCTACCTATGCAACTTGGTGGGCCACACATAGGCCTGTTAGACTGAAAGATCCAAGTCAGGTAGCGTCAGATGAGAAGCCAAGGCCAGATGAGGACGAGGATGAGGATGATGACAAAAGAGGGAATAGAGGAGATGGAGGAGTAGGAGAGAGGGTTCACTAATAGAGGGCACTTGTGGATAGGGTCAAACAAAGGGTATAGGGATAGGTACAAGCTCCTCCACTAGGATAGGTACAATAGTTATAGGCACCATCAGCCCCATAGCCAGTAGCACCACCATAGCTAGTCCCATATGTACAATCACTACTTGGGATAGTGACACGACAAGTGCATGATGCACTTTAGAGATGATATAATGATCTGAGCCAAGACAGGGATCAATTTAGGATAGATCATCAGAGGGCTAGGAGAGAGTTATAGATAGAGAAGGGTGAGCATGAGACCACTTGGGCTTAGTGGGACAATCTCCAGGGAGAGGTGACATGATTGAAGGGGCTCTATGAGGCTGAGAGGGTACATAGTGCCAGCTTAGAGATGGTGTTATCATACCTCCAGTAGAGAGTTGATCATGGGGAGTTTTCACAAGGTGGAGATGACATCATGGAGGTGGGCCAAGGGGTAGAGGAGAATATTTGAGAGAAGATACGGGCATTGACTATAGAGAGTGATGAGGCACAATAGTAGGAAGAGACTATAGATAAGAGTGAGAGATCACTCAATAAGTTTCCACTGTTGAGGGAGTTGGTTAGATTGTGATAGATTCTTTTGCAGTGCACACGAAAGTGTCCAAGGTCAAACAAGAGGATGCATATTATATGGGTTTGTTCTAGAGGATCAAAGGCACCCACCATACTCCGAGAGGAAATTTTCATAGGGTAAAATAAAAGCATCCCAAGGTTCAGTGGGCATGCCACCTAGGCCATCAAAGAGGGATGAAGGAGGAGGACCATCCCAGCCACAGTCATGAGGACCCATCAATAATATGATACACAATTTTTGTGATTTTGAGATGAGATGTACAATGGCACTATATGCATTATTACATATGTTTTGATGTACTTTTTTATGGAAACATATATGATTCTACATGATGTGACATTTTTATGGACTTTTATGGACATTTGATGGACTTTATGGACTCTATGGACATTTATTCTTTTACTATCTATATGATGATGCAATTGGATCCATGTGATGTTTATTGAACAACCCCATAATAGGTAATAATAATCATGTCATGGCTTCTCCTACAAATAGTATATTCAAACTAAGTATCATTTTCCTAATCATGAAGTGCATTTAAATTGTCAACACAGGGATGTATACTTGAAATGGGACAACACGATTTGTGAACTAAGTCTCTCATGGAGTCATTTTGCTTAAGCTGCAAGAAGGAAAATACATGAAAGAAACTTACACTATTGTTGCAGGAAAGTAAACACACACATCTACTAATGGAAAATGGTGTTGAAAATTATAACTTCAATCCTAGTCTATTATGTCAACCCGAAGCATTCATAATGATCATTTATGTAAGTGTTGCAGGAACATACACAGTGTATAGTGCTATAGGAAAGAACAGTGAACTCTACTTGAATTGTTGTAAATGCTCAAACAACTTAATCTACTCTATTCTAATCCACCTTCCAAGTGGGCCCCCTTTGTTGGCTTCTACTAGCTACCAACACAAATTGAACTCAAAATCACTTCTTCATTATATTTCCATAAAATTGATTACATTATCATGAGACAACACACAAAACTAGAAAAGTAATTTTGCTTCAACTTATATCAATAATACAACCATCTGACTAAGTTTCTATCTAACCATCATCTCCCTTTATATAGAGGATCGATGCTTATTTGAACACAAAAGATAACTTCTAACCAACTCATGCCATAAAGAAATGAAAGTAAAATAGTCCATGATAAATAATATAAAGGTTTCATAACCACTTAGAAGAACATTCATCATGGAGAAGATATAGTGTAAACACGTTCATATATTTCTTGGAATGGTTCTTCCTTCAAATTTTGAGGTATGTCTCGTGGCACCATAATGACTTTCCATCATCATGACTGAGTCTTCCTCACTTTTCATCAATGCTCGTGGATCCATTCTTCAGTCATTCCTCTTTCCTTGGAAAGTTAGTAGCATGTACATATATTCAAGTATTTAACTCCAAATATTAAAACACACATTCAAACGACTATATGAAATATTGTAATATATGTATAATATTTGGCAAAAAGGTATTTAGAGTATATCAACTATTATCTACCCATGGGTTTTGATGGTTTGACTGTACTTATAGCATTTTCACAAGTTCAAATACTAAAAGGTATAACAAGTGTCTTAGATATGCTTGAAAAAGAGCATAAAAATATCATAAAACAAGGACAAATTATAGACCCATCATTTTCCCCCTACGATCATAATGGTTGTCCTCAAGCATTGCATTTCTTAGCTATTCCTCTGAATTCTCCTACTTTAGTCTTTCCTCTTCTCTTTCTCTTGAAGGTATAATAAAATCCTTTGGTCTTCTCCTTGTAATCCTCTTGAAGATGATCTATCTTTGTGGCATTGACATCATACAAGGGCCACATGAGCATTGGTGGCTAAAATGTTAGAGGACACCAGAGTTTGCGTTGAATTTTCCTCCCTAATTGCATATACTTGAGTGTCATGTTTATGGTTGCTTCAAGGTTAAGGGGGATGTGTGCCTCCAATTTCTTGAAGGCTTATGGTAATCTACTCCACCTATTTCTAGCACCTGCTAAAGCTTGCTAGAAAGTGAATTAAGGCATTCCCTCATATTCTTTGTAAACCTTTTCTCTAACCACAAAATTTTTATCATTGGTTTCTGCTTTTATTTTTCTATAAGGTTTAACCAGTCCCTTAATAAAACATCAGGCTTACTACTTTCAGCCCTTAAGGGTAATTTTTTTTACCTCTCTTGATCTTTGTAAGCATCTAACTGTCTATCATAGTTAGTCTCATTATGCATCCATGACATTAGAGCTCTTAGGTGTATATCTCTAATATAGAGTAGAGGATTCCAGTCAGTTTCATTGGGGATGATAAAATTGTGGAGGTAAAGTTCACAAAGTAGATTTTGCTACCAGGAAGGAAGGGATTGGTACAAACCATAGAATTATTTAGTTTTTTTAAATTCTGACTCATTATCCTTAATGGTCATCATTAATTGAAACATAAGAAATTTTTCTTTTAAACATATAGCATAAACCTTGGGAGGAGGCCTACAAGAAATAATCTGATCAGTAAGCTTTAAAGCATGGTTCATTTTCCATTTTTTCCTTTGCAATTTATCTTTTAAACCCTCTATTTCCTCCCTTTGTTCATCAATTTCTTTCTGCATTTTCTTTCATTCTTCTTTCCAAAGAGTTATTTTAAACACAAACTGGTTATACAAACTGAAAAGAATAGACTCGAGAGTAGGTGGGCCAAATTCTATAAGTTGAGGCTTTCTCTTCTCCCTACATGTCTGCTCTAAATAATCAGTTAACCAGGTTCTTTTGAAGGGCACAATAGCATTCCTTGGAAAAGAGTGAGCTAAAGCTTGAGCCATTGGAGGTTCTTCTTGCATGTTTTCCTTGACTTTTTTTTGTATTTCCTCAAGTTCATTTTGTTACCGAAGTGACTCCTAATGAGTACTTCCAGGTTGATTACTGAGTGAAACATTCAAGTTTTGGGAATAATTCAGAATAGTTGTTTGTACTAGAGAATTATCAGAAATATGATCCATATGAGGCTCAGGGGCAGGTTGATCTGATGAGACAGATAGGCCTTCTCAAGGAATATTTTGCACTTGCCCTCTCATTCAAGAGCTCCTCGGCAATAGAGTCTCAGTAATCTCTATTGTTTTCTTCCTAACAATTTTCTTTGGTCTCTCTATTGCAGGAGTGGTTGCTACAGGAGTCGACTTCTTTTTCTTATTTCTGGAAACTGTAGGGATTTGGGTTTTGGCCTTCAACCTTAGGAATTGAAGTTCCTTCATCAATTTTTATTTTCCCTTTTCTTTGGGTGGAGGTAGATGCATTTTCCACTGGAGTAGGGTGAGGTTTAATTTCCCTAAGATTTTCAGGCTTTGCTCCTTGGCTAGTTGTCTCTGCTCTTGGTTTAGAAAGAATATCACTCACATGGATAGGTTGCTCAACAGGGTCATTCTAGGGACGCAAAATCTTGATTTGGAAAAATTCATTCCAAGTTAAGGGAGATAAATCACTAAGTGACCTCTCAACAAGCAATTTAATCAAAGCATAGTGAGTGACAAAGTTGGTTTTTCTTTTTTCAGTTCATTCTGCACCAATACTCAACATATTGTAGAGAAAATTTGGGACATTGACTGGATAATTATGCCTAACATAACTAAGAAACTTGAAATGATGTGCATATAAATGAGAAAACTATCCTTCACAAGTCAGGTACCTTATAATGTGCATTACTAATTCATCAAATGGGGAAGGAAGGGATACACACATGCATCCTTTCTTGTTCACCTCCAATGGAGGGTCTGCAGGTAGGGTAAAGTGGGCCCGAGTTGACCTAGCATCATGCTCATTTGGATAATGGTCACCAACCATAGGCAACCCTATTACTTATTTTATTCACTCCTCTATTGCCAAAACTATAAGGCCCCACACATTTTCTTCTCCTTCTTGAAAGGTATTCATGAATTGGGTAGCTACCTCCTCATCAAATTCAGTCAATTTTAGAAAATATCTGAGCCAACCACAAGCATAAGATCGACTAACTACTTCCACATCTGTAAGAAAGATGGTATGAACCATTGGTTCATGGTGCATTAACTGTCCACCCATTACTCCAAATTCTTTTCTCAATTCACTCTGCAATTTGTCAATTATAATTTTCTTTGTTCCTTCTGAAATTCCCCAATTTTTCTAATCACCTCTATAATACCCTAAAGTTCAACTTCGTAAAACTCCTAACTGCACATTTAACTATAAATTACTTTGTAATCTTTATGTTACATTTTGAAAATGATAATAATAGCACTTAAGGCAAGGGAATTATAGTTTTGAATGTGACTAATTTTCACACAACTT
Source organism: Chamaecyparis obtusa (assembly GCA_027943335.1). Classification (NCBI taxonomy): domain Eukaryota; kingdom Viridiplantae; phylum Streptophyta; class Pinopsida; order Cupressales; family Cupressaceae; genus Chamaecyparis; species Chamaecyparis obtusa. Next base: position 203,692 of record BSBK01002154.1, on the reverse strand, counting down.
GATTATGTCATTTTACGGTTACATCAAGTCGGATATTAGAGGTACTTCAAAAATTGGAGTATGACACTTGTGTAAAACATAAAGGACTTAAATAAACATAATATAAGTACATATTTGAAAAGATAGGGCAATCCCTTAAGGAATTATGAGTATGACAATAGTGACCTAGAAAATAAATACACTTCCCTGCCCCCTACGTAATGAAGACAAGTGTCCACACTTGTCATACTAGGCATGAGGTAGGAAACTAGTGTAATGCCACATTATAAATAAATGCAGTATTAAATATAATAGTTGAAATGTACAAACTAAAAGTCGAAGAGATCAAATTATTGTACCTTTTATTATGATTCAACATACGTGAGGGGGTGATGAAAATTGAAAACTTCATCAAAAGAACTAGTGTTGAAGATGACCACATCAGTTGACGTGGCAATTATTGAAAGCAAATAAAATAGAAATGTTATGACGTGGATAATGGGTGGATGGAAGGTAGAGAAATGGAGTGGAATGGAAAGAATAATGGAGAAAAAAACTTCATAAAAAATGAAGTGTTTATTATGATCATACCCAACAGAATTTAGGGTGAGGCTAAAGGAAGAAGCTTGGCACCTTCTATTGCAAGAACTATTACCTTTGGTGACTCTGAAGTATTATCATGGAATTGTTGCAGTAAGTGATCTTTTTTATGTGGCTGATGGTATAGACAAAGTCTATGACCATTTACCAATAACTTGAAATGAATAGGATCTATGGTGGATGATTGAAGTGCTCCATTATCGAAGACATGATCAATTTCATAGGCTCCTAGCCACCATATTTATAACTTGCCAGGTATTTATTGGAAACATGAATCAAATAAAAATGTCCAATCACCTACTGAGAAGCATTTTTTCTTGACATGTGAATCATGCCACTTCTTTATCTATTTATAGACTATCTTTGTTCTCTCCAAGGTGGATTTCCTCATTTTATCCTAAGAGTTGAGGTGAAGAAGGTGGTCTCATTGTGCTTTAGGAAGATCAATGTTGAGCTTTAGGGCAGTTTGCAATGTTTTATGTTCAAATTCAATGGGCAACATTGCGGTCTTTCCATAGAGAATTTCAAAAGGAGTAAATCTTGTTGTTGTCTTCCATATTGTTTAGTAATCCCAAACTGCTTCTGGAAGGTGGTTGCTCCAATCTCGATGATGTAATTGAACTTTTTTGGTAGGAATAGCTTCAATTTCTTTGTTTGTAACTTCTTCTTGACCATTTTCTTGAGGATGGTAGGGACTGGACTTTCTGTGCCTGATATTGTACTCGTTCATAAGTGTTATGATCAGGGTTGATGTGAATTGTGCCCCTTGATCTCTAACTAGCTCTCTTGGCACACCATAGCGGGTAAATATTTCTTCATATAGGAATTCAGCCACTTTGTTGTCATGTGCATGCTTCATTTCTTTGACTTCAACCCATTTGGTGACATAGTTAGTGCAAACTAGAATGTAATATTTTCCATTAGATGGTGGGTCAATAAGACCAATAAAATCCATGCCCCATTTATCAAATGGTGTGACCGCTACTTGTGGAAATAGTGGAATTTTATCTGACTTTCTAGGGCAACCCATCTGTTGACATTTATCACATTTCCTAGTATAGTTGGCCTCATCCTTATGAAGTGTGGGCCAGTAATAACTAGTTGTCAATATTTTCATACTTGTCAATTTAGCTGCAAAGTGTCCACCACAGGGCTCATCATGACAAGCGTGTAGGATGTCATAAATCTCATCCTCATGTACACATCTTCACGTGACTTTGTCTGGACTGGTATAAAATAATATATAATCAATCTAGGAAAATTGAAAACTTTTCTCAATGAGCAATTTTCTTACCTTGGGAGAAAAATGTGTAGGCATCTTTTCAAGTGCAAGATAGTTAGCTATATTAGCATACCATGGGTTTTTGATAGAAATATGAAACAAATGATCATCAAGGAATGCATCATTAATCACAGAAGTGTCAGTGTTATCATTCTAGAGCCTTGATAAATAATCAGCCACAACATTAGCTCTACCTAGCTTGTCAATGATAGTTAAATCAAATTCATGTAGCAGCAAAAGCCATCTTGCTAACCTGCCTGAGATGGAAGGTTTGTTCATAAGATATTTTATTGTTGCATGGTCAATATGAACAAAGATTGGATATCATGTAACATAATGATGAAACTTATTCAAAGCATAGACAACAACCAACAACTCTTTTTTAGTGACTATGTAATTGAGCTCTAGTCCATGTAAACTCTTGCTGATATAATAAATGGCATGTTCAAGGTTATTGGCTTTCTGACCTAAGATTTCTCCTATTGCATAATCAGAAGCATTGGTATGAATATGAAATGGCACAGACCAATCAAGTCCTCTAAGCACTAGCGATGTGTTAAGAACGGATTTGAGCTATAGGAAAGATTCCTCACAAGCTGGTGTACGTGTGAACTTGGATTCTTTTGTAAGAAATGTGTATAATGGGCTAGCTAATTGACTAAAATTTTTAACGAAATGCCTATAATAACCAACATGTCCTAAAAAGGATCTAACATCTTTTTTCTTTGTAGGTATAGACAATGTAAGAATTACCTCAATTTTTGTAGGATCCACTTAATTGTATTCCAACTTCTGAGATGAAGTGTCCTAGCACAACTCCTTCTTGCATCATCATAAAATATTTTTCTCTATCATGGGATAGATTATGCTCTTTACATCTGATCAACACTTTTTCTAAGTTCATAAAAGCTTCGTCAAAAGTAACACCAAATGTGGTGAAATCATCCATGTAGATTTCCATGCAATCATGTGAGATATCAACAAAGATGTTGATAACAGCGCTTTGAAATGTAGTTGGAGCATTACATAAACCAAAAAGTAACACAGAATAGGAATATACTCCCCAAGGACATGTAAATGTGGTATTTTATTAATCCTCTAGAGCATTGCTAATCTTTTTATATCCACTATATCCATCAAGAAAAGAAAAGTACTTTTTACTGGCTAAGGTATCCAGAACTTGATCAATGAATGGCAAGGGAAAATGATCTTTCTTTGTAGCACTATTTATTTATCTATAGTCCACACATATTATTCATTTACCTCCCTTTTTAGGGACAATTTCCAAAGAATAAACCCATTGGCTATCTAAGACTAGATAAATAAAACTAGCATTCAATAGTTTCTGCATCTCAGTCTTTACAATTTCTCAAGGCTGGGTTAATTCTTCTTTGAGGTTGGAGGAGTGGTAAACTACCTTCATTGATATATATAATGTCTATACAAAGATTTGGATTCAATCCTTTCATATCTCCATAATCCCAAGAAAAAGCTTTCTCATGTTTACAAAGGAGTTGAGTTAACAGCTATAATTGTGGTGATGACAGTTTATTGTTGACATGCAGGTTGTGACCAAGTGAGAGCTCCACCTGATTTGTTAGTTCAAGAATTGATACTTTAGGTATAGGAGGTGTGGATATCTCACAGGGTAGTAATTGATGGATAATATCAGGTTCAACAGGAAGAGCACAGTCCTCATAGGTAGATAACTGCAAAATAGAACTATCAGAGATATCTTTTACTACAACACAATCATTGATTAGAATAATTTGAATCATAACATCATCTTCTTGAAGTTGCAGGAAAGATTTTTTGTGTAACATCATAAGTTGTGAAACAGAGTTAAGCTCTTCCACCTCATCTCCCAAATCAGGCCAAATAGGAGTACTTAAGTCTGGTTGAGGTTGGGTTGGAGGATATAAAGCTAACTTCTTAATTGTTTGGAAATCAAAAATAGTCATGTTACCTGAATGGAAACTTATATTGGCATCATTTTTGGCTAACCAAGGTTGTCCAAGAATGATTGGGTAACCAGCAAGAGTTACCTTAGGTGATAATATCATGAAGTCAGCGAGATATTCCCAGGAATCCAATGTAACTACAATGTCTTCTATTATGCCATCGGGGATGACAGTGGAACTATCTACAAGCTGTAAGACTACCGGAGTGGTTCGTAATCCTTCTATACTCAGTCTATGTGTGGTATCCTTATTCATGACATTGATAGTAGCACCCAAATATATTAAAGCATTTTTCACAGACTGACCATTAATTATAATATCAACAAATGGGCTTCCAAGGTCAGAGTACTTTGAAATGACTATCTTTCCCAACAAAATATCTATAATTTGGCCAATAACATGTACTATTTGAGGATATTTTTTCCTACGTCTTGGATTTTTGAGGCAGGCTTCTTTAATAGCTTTTCCATAGATAGGGACATCTTTGATAGCTTGAAAAAGTGGAATTTGAATATGCATGTTTTTCAATTGATCAAGAATATCAAAAGGTGTTTCATCCTGGGGTATAGATATATTAGCTCTAAGCCTATGAGGAAAAGGAGGATTAACTTTGGTATGAATGTCAACTAGTCTTGATGTATTATTTGGTGGAACATTATTCAAAAAAGTAGTTTCTAGAAGAGGTGTTGATGCCACAAGAAGGTCTGGAACTTCTATAATAACAAGGGGTTCTGGTGCGGGTAAAGTAGTACCAGATCTTAAGTGAATATCAATTATTTATAATGCATAGGCAGGGTACTGTGAGGCATCTGTAGAATACACAATTTTTTGTTGTTGCTTGTTGTTAGGATTAGGTTGTGGCTGATAATGTAATTGTGTTGGCCTTGGACGAGGATTTGCGGCTGCAAGTGGTGGCATGAGTGCAGGTTGAAATATTGGAGGTGGTAAAGATTGATAACTAGGATTTTGATTAGGCCATTGTTGGGATCCTTTCCACTAGTTATATGGTTTCCAATTCCCTTTTGGTGGTTCCCATTGGTTTTGTGGTTGTGGCCATTGGGTTTGTTGTGAATTAAACCACTAGTTCTGCTGAGTATTAGGCCAAGCATTATTCCAAGTAGGTTGGGAATACTGAGGAGGGTATTGAAAATCCTTGTTCTGTCATTGGTTATTATAAGGATTAAAATATTGCAAAGGATCTTGGGACATACCTTATCTAGGGGCCCATGGATGACATTGAGCAACAAAGAACACTTTCTCATCCTCTCCTTCTATTTGCCTGAACTCGGTAGGAAGGAGTTGGGTTTCCAAATTTTCCACTAACTTGCACCGACAGTCCTTTTGATGCTAAGAGTGAGGACAATATTCAACTAGCTTGGCCTCGACATCTTCATGCTTCTTCTTGGCCTACATTATATCCAAATGTCTAGAAACATCATTGATAATATCTTGTTTGAAATCTGGGCAGATTAGAAGTTTTCATTTTAGAGATACTGGAGCCATTCCCTTTAGCAAGTGTGGGTCGAAATCCTCTACCTTTCTTCACGGATGATCTTGAATAGTTAAGATAGATTTTCTTAAGATCATCCCAAGAAGATTGAGAAATGTCTCCTCTAGCCATAAGATCCAATGCTTCAAGACAATTTTCATTTACTCCCCTCAAGAAAATGAGTTTTTGTGAATCCTCCTACAATGCATACTGAGGATTCTTCTGCAGATTATACAAGAAACATGAAATATAATCTTCCCGAGTCTCATCTTTCTTTTGTGACATACAAAAAATGTCATCCCCCCTTAAATTTACCCCTTTACAATACTCTTTATATTTCAACAGAAATAAAGTCTGCATCTCATCCCAAGTGGTTGTTGCATTGTCCCCTAATCTCATGAACCATCTTAAAGTCAGCTCTTTTAACATTGTTGGAAACAACTTGAGCTTGTGACTATCAATGTTATAATCAAAGCTTCAACAAATAATGTCAAACTCAAATAGAAAGGTGGCAAGGTCTTCAGTGATTAGACCATAGAACTTTGGAAGTGCAGCAATAGGTATGTTCTTGAGATTGGCATTGTTTATAAGACTAGGAAGAGAGAATGGAAAGGTAGGTTGTGCCATCACTGTAGGTACTTGGGAGTGAAGTTGTGGCTGGGAAGTGACAATAGCCAAAGGATTGTTCACAACTAGTAAACTTGAGGTGGAATTATTAAGAAAAATGGCCAAAATTTTAGCAAAAGGTCAAAGATCAGATGGATCAAAGGGGTCTTCTACGGATGAGGATGTTGAAGGAAATTCGGGACTTGCATCAACAAAATTTAATTCAACTTCTTTAGATTCTACATTCATATTACTGGGTTCTCTTGGAAGGAATATGCCATAGACATCTCATCTTCTTCCCCTTCGATGCATGCAAGTAGTATGACAAACTTGTGAATCAAGTTCAAAGATATAAACTACTATCTAGAAAATAGGAAACTATCTAAAATGACTCAATAAAGTTCTTAGCTTGACACCATCCCCGACAACGGTGCCAAAAATGGACAGCTCCATAATAGGTAATAATAATCATGTTATGGCTTCTCCTAGGAATAGTATATTCGAACTAAGTATCATTTTCCCTATCATGAAGTGCATTTAAATTGTCAACCCAAGGACTTATACTTAAAATGGGAAAGCACGGTTTGTGCACTAAGTCTTCTCATGGAGTCATTTTTCTTAAGCTGCAAGAAGGAAAATACATGAAAGAAACTTACACTATTGTTGCAGGAAAGAAAACACACACATCTACTAATGGAAAATGGTGCTAACAATTATAACTTCAATCCTAGTCTATTTTATCGACCTAAAGCATTCACAATGATCACTTATGCAAGTGATACAATAATATACACTATGTATAGTGCTATAGGAAAGAACAGTGAACTCTGCTTGAATTGTTGTAAATGCTCAAACAACTTAATCTACTCTATTCTAATCCACCTTCCAAGTGGGCCCCCTTGGTCGACTTCTACTAGCTACCACCACAAATTAAACTCAAAATCACTTCTTCATTATATTTTCATAAAATTGATTACATTATCATGAGACAACACACAAAACTGGAAAAGTAATTTTGCTTCAGCTTATATCAATAATACAACCATCTAACTAAATTTCTATCTAACCATCATCTTCATTTATATAGAGGATCGATGCTTATTTGAACACAAAAGATAACTTCTAACTAACTCACACCATAAAGAAAGGAAAGTACAATAGTCCATGACAAAATAACATAAAGGTTGCATAACCGCTTAACAAAACATTCATCATACAGAAGATATAGCGTAAACACGTTCCCATATTTCTTGGAATGGTTCTTCCTTCAAATTGTCAAGCATGTCTCATGGCACCATAATGACTTTCCATCATCGTGATTGAGTCTTCCTCTCTTTTCATCAATGATCATTGATCCATTCTTCAATAGTTCCTCTTTCTCTGGCAAGTTAGTAGCATGTACATATCTTCAAGCATTTAACCATTCAACTAATCCAAATATTAGAACACACATTCAAATGAATATATGAAATATTGTAATATATGTATAATATTTGGCAAAAAATTATTTAGAGTATATCAACTATTATCTACCCATGTGTTTTGATGGTTTGACTATACTTATAGCATATTCACAAGTTCAAATACTAAAAGGTATAACAAGTGTCTTAGAAATGTTTGAAACAGAGCATAAAAATATCATAAAACAAGGACAAATTATAGACCCATCATTTATGATGATGTATGGATGCATGTATGTTTATATATGATTTATATGAAGCATATGTTTATGATACTGACATTTTTTATGTAGGATGTTTGCGTGATGTGATGCATAATATACTACATGATTGTGTGTATGGTCCTGACGTTTATGATGCAGGGATGCGTGGAGTATGAATATGATATATGATGTTTATGCAGGATGGATGATTGTGTATATGTGATGGATATGTTATTTATTATGTGATGTTATGCATGTGACTTTCAAAATGGATATGTGATGGATATATATACGATGGATATTTTAAGGTTTATGATATGATGGATATATATGATGTGATGGTAATGATTAATGAGATGTAATGGATGTAATGAATATGTGATTAATGATACTAAATATGAAAATAGATCTAATGGAATGAATGGACGTAATGAAATAATAATGAACCTAATGGAATGGATATAATGAAATGAATTAATGCAATATGCAACTAAAATGTTTAAAATCAATGCAATTAACTAATGAATGTAATGCACTAATGAAATACATTGTAATGTAAGATAATAATGAAATGAATGCAACTAATATGAAATGCAATCTAATGCAATATAATAGTGCAACTAATGCAACTAAAGAATAAAATGCAATGTAATGCAACTAATGCAGTTAAAGGTGAAATGTGATGTAATGAAATTAAAAATGAAATGATAAATGAAATGCAACTTAATGCAACTAAGAATGAGACACATCTTAATGAAATGTGACAATGCAACTAAGACCTCTAAATGGAATATATTTTTGTGTTTATCATCATAACTAGGAGGGATATTTAGCTAGTCGAGATGTGGAATTAATGAATAAATAGGATCATTACATTGCAAAATGAATCTGAAAATGCAAAGGGGAATTTTGGGGATTTTATTGTGTTGATGTTGGAGAGAACACCCTAATTTGATTTTTCAAAAGGAGGTATGCATCGCATGCTAGAAAACGTGGATGACATGGTTCCTTTGCATAGACTAGACTCTTAGATAGTCAAGGTAGATTTAGGAACATAGATGTAGACTAACAATCATGGTGGAACTAGTGAAGTGACACTCATGAGGAGGTTGTAGTACACCCAAATCTTGATTAGGAACTTGGTGGAAGTGCACGAGACCTTGCCCCCAGTGAGGCATATATAACCACAATTGTGTAATCAACAAAAATGTACTAAAGTACCCACAAGTAAATTATATTGCAAATGACATGTGTACCAATATACACCATTCATAATAGACCAAGATATAGAACATTGAGGAAATTGTGAGTAGGCTATATTGCCACAAAAAGATAAAATCAACAAAAAAAAACTCATAACCAAGCAATCATTTAATCCACGGTTCTTTCCATGAAAAGGATTCTATGATAATGGGTTTGATAGACCGACTCAGGAAGGATGCATCCTAAGGGAAAAGAGTGATTGTTTGTGTAAAGTGCACATTCAGTAGGAAATAGGTGTGAAGCAAATAATAGAAATAAATTTGATCTCAAAAATTGATTTGGTTAAAATTCATGTGGTTGTGATAAGCTCAGTGTGATGGGTTTAAGCTCACTATGATGGGATAATGTGAAATTGATTGTGGATCCTAATTATGAACAATGCCTCATCATGAAAGGGGTGAGAGGGTTGGTGGGTGTGAATGAGGTGAATGGGGTCAACTATAGGATAGGCGATAGGGATGAAACTGGTAGGAGTCCCACACAAATATGGGATAAAGTGGAGGAATCTACAAATGGATGGAGCGAACGGGGGGATGATGAATCTGATAGATGGTGGATCCAAATTTGCTACACATGGTGCTTAAGGTAGGTTTTCACCATGGTACTTTTCCAAGGTGCTTGATTGCCAATTTTTCACTATTAGACACTTATTTCTGTTTACTTTTTTTACTTTTTGATTTTTTCTAATTTAATATGAGGGAATCCCTGATATGCTATGCATACAAGTGTTTTAGATGTAGGATGTTGACAGGATCGAGGGTAGGATATCCCTTTGGTGTTTCTATTTGATAGGATATAGATCCAAAATTAGGTGTGATAACAAATGGCCCCAACCAATTAGGCTCAAACTTTCCTTTCTTTTCATGGTTCTGGAAGTTCTCCATGTTGTATTGTAAGATAAGATCACTGACTTCAAACTCATAGGGTTTGATCTTCTTATTGAGCCATAGGAGTAGGTGATTTTAATACAAACGTAGGTGGTTCAAGGAATTAAGACACCTCTTGTCAAGGAGCTCAAGCTCTTGCAAGTGACCCACTCGGTATTCTTCATCAGATAACAATTTTTTCAAGGAGATTCTAAGGGAAGGAATCTCGATCTCAATAGGGAGGATGACCTCAGCACTATGAACAAGGGAAAACAAGGTGGATCTGGTGGGTGTGTAGATGGAAGTGTGGTAATCCCAAAGGGAAAGGTTCAACAGGAGGTGTCAATCACATCCAGCATCATCGACTGTCTTCGTGAGGATTTTTAGGATGGTTTTATTCATGGCCTCTGCTTGATTGTTACCTTGTGGGAAGTACTTGGAGGAGCAATGATGGGTACTTCCAAACTTATTACATAGCTCTGTGACATCCTTGTTTTTAAAATGGGATCCATTATCAATAATTATATCCTAAGGAATTCCATAGTGATAGATAAGGTAATTTAGGATGAACTTTGAAATATGTTTTCCAATGGTATAAAAGGAATGGCTTCTACCCATTTAATAAAGTACTTAGTAGAAGCAATAATGTATTTTTGGTCATTGGAGGAATTAGGAAATATCTGTCCAATGAGGTCAAGTCCCCAATGGGAGAAAGGCCAAGGTGTGATGGTGGGATAAAGGGATTAGGATGGTATGTGTATCAAATCACCATGTTGCTAACAAGGTACACATCTTTTCACATAGTGATAGGCATCCTGCTCCATGGTCGGCCAATAGTAACCTATGTGTAATAGCTTCTTTGCAACAGTGACTCCAATAGAGTGAGCCCCATGAATTCCTTGATGAACCTCTTCTAATGTTGTTTGATCCTCTTTTGATCCAAGACACCTAAGGAGGGTTCCATCAAAATATTTTCAGAAGAGGGTATCATTGAGGATAGTGTATTGGGAGCTGCGGCAAATGCAGGTCTTGCATTGGTTAGGTGTGAAGTGAAGAGAAATGATCTCATCATGGAGGTAGGAGTATATCTCTTGGTTTTCATAGGAAAGGACCATAAGGTTATTAACAAGAAACTCATGCTAATGGTTATTTTCTAGCATAGATATCAAGGATCCAATGGTGGCCATTACGTCAGCAACATTCTTATTTGTTCTAAACATCTATTGGAATACAATCTGTTTGAAGTATTGTTTTAGATCCTTGACCATTCTGTGATATAGAACTAATTTATCATGATTTGTCTAATATTCATCATCAACTTTCCTAATAACCAACTAAGAGTCACCGAAGACAAGTAGACTAGTAATTTTCCATCAGATGGCGAGACAACCTCCTGTCACAAAGGCCTCATACTCTGCAATTTTGTTTGTGCATGTAAATATCAACTTATAAGATTTTGGGATAAGGTCTCATTATGGTTTCACAACAAGACTCCTTCCTGTGATCCTTTCTGTGTAAAAGATCCATTAAAATGTAATTTTCATTGTATACTTGAGGTGACAATCATGATGGATTCATCTAGAAAATCTAAAACTATACGATGGTCTCCTAGAATAGGAGATTCAAATAACTGATCTATAATGACTTTTCCTTTTCCCTTGATGGATTTTCTTTCCACATACATAATGTCAAACTTACTCAAGATCATAACCCACTTAGCAGTACGGTCGGTAAGAGCAGCTTTAGATATTAGGTATTTCAATGGATTGATCTTTGTGATGAGTTGGGTTTTATGATTAAGCATGTAATGGTGGAGTTTCTATGTATAGAAGATAATAGCCAAGCATGCTCACTCAATAGTTGTGTATTTCAACTCATATTGGACTAGTCTTCTACTTAGGTAGTAGATTTCTCATTCTTTTCCATTATCATCTAGTTGTGCTCAAAAAGGACCCAGCGTAAAAGTAGAGGTAGAGATGTATAGAATCAAAGGTTGGTCTGGAATAGCTGGGACCAGCACTGGTGGGTTAGCTAGATACTACTAGAGTTGTTCAAAGGCTTTCTGACATAAGCAATCCCATGTGAACTTGGTATCTTTTTGCAAGAGGTGAGAGAAAGGATGGACCTTATCTACTAATTTTGATACAAATCTGCAAATGGAATGAAGCCTTCTTTGTACAATGTGGGGTTATTTTAGTGTCTTGGGAGGTGACATTTATAAGATAGTTTTCACTTTATTTGGATCCATCTCAATTCCTCTGCAGGATACAATGTAGCCTAGAAACTTTCCTAATTGCACACCGAAGACATACTTTTTAGGATTTAGTTGAACCTTGTATTTCTCTAATTTATCAAAGATTGTTGTGAGGATGACGATGTGTGATTATCTTGTCTTTGATTTTCCTAATATTTCATCAACATAGTCTTCCATTATATCATGCAATAGGTCATGAAATATAGTCATCATAGCATGTTGATAGGTGGATCCAACATTTTTAAGTCCAAAGGGTGTGACCTAGTAATATAAAGTACCCAAAGGTGTAGTGAATGTGGTCTTGTGTTGATATTCTACTATAATTTTGATCTAATTGCAACCGTAAAAGTGATGCAGTGCAACATGGAGAATCCCAAACTGGATAGTCCAAACCTTAAATTTATAGCAATAACACAATGGAAATACAACAAGACAAATTATCAAATAGAAACATATGATTTTCATTCAACATGCCCGACTGTAAGGCCTTTCAGGTTATGGCCAAATCCAAACAATTACAACAGTAATTCTACAAAACCTCACAAGATCTAAATCCAAGCTAGCTAGATCTATAACAACATACTACATCAAACTGGTAGAAATCCTAAGAAGAATCTAAACTTGTGCACGAAAGAAACCAAGCAACCTTCTTGTCTTCTAAGCCCACACTTAGCCACTAGCTCTCCTCACAACTTTGTAGCTTTAGATTCCTAACTTGAATCATTGGTTCATTGTCTACCCACACAAATCTACCCCAGACCCCTCTTAAATACTACTTCTTCAGCCACAAGTCAGCTGGAAGAAATAAATAACTCCTAAGCCCAAGTCAGCTCCTTCAAAAAACAAATATTAAATACAATACAAGTCAACTCTCAAATAGCCTTACAAATAATTAATTATCCATTTTGGCCTCTAGATCTACCTAGGAGAATGCAACAAAAGCTACCCACATTAAATACACTAATTTGGCCCAACAAATCCACAAGAACTCCAGTTGGTAAGCCAGATGACCAAGTGACAGTAAAACTACCTATCAAGCCAGGCATCATCGAGCAAGCACGTCAACCGAGCTCCACAAGCATCATTGAGCACAAGCTCTACTAAGCACCAAAAGTTTTACTGAGTTCCTTTAGTGACCAAGCCCTTCAACAATTGAGCCCCTCAATCAACACTATAACTGAGAAACACAAAAACACTCCAACATGCAAGATTTTTAACTTCCCAAGGATGCTCCTGCATTAGACACCCCACATCTGAAAAGATGTTCTTAAAGGCTGGAAGAACATCTTATAGGATTCAACACATAAACCTCAAACTAGTTCTTCACATACACATCCTCTAACTCTTCAACACTCTTGCCATGGATCCACTTCTACTTTCTTTTCCTTCTCAAGTCTTTCCTTGATAATCCACAGGTCTGTTATCCATAGTGATCTCCAACCCTTCTAGGATCCATCAACTCAACTCCGCTCCCAAAACTTGAGTTCCTCCTACCGAGTGTTGCATCTAGCAGAGGTATCAAGGAAAACTTAATGCCGCTCTTCTCAATAGTAAACACATTCTTGACACAATCATGCACAGCCTTAAAATCATATTGCCAAGGTCTATAGAGCAATATGTGACAACTACTCATGTCCACAATATCACACAACACTTGATCCTTATACTAGCCAATCTGAAAATCAACAAGACATTGCTCCCTCACTTCCAAAGCATGAACATCTTGCAACTAACCAATCCTATAAGGACAAGAATGTCTCACTCTTTTCAAACCAAGTTTATGAACCATCTTCTCAACTACAAGGTTATCAGTACTACCATGATCCACAATCACATTACAGAGTTTACCTCCTAACTTGCACCAAGTTCTAAAAAATTTACTCCTCTGACAAGGTTCCACCTTAGTACCGATAAATGTTATTCTAACTAGCAAGTTTTCTAACTCTACCTCTGGTTCATTCAGTATGTTCTCATTCACCACAATAGTTCTTTGATCACCAATCTTCTGGGAACATTCATAAGCTCTATGTCCTTCTTCACCACAATGAAAACAAGTACCCTTAAAGGTAATCTTACCCATCCTCTTCCTCGGCTCAACAGGTTTTGGTTCATCTTCAACAGTCAGTTTATCCTTCACCAAGTGATCAAGCTTCTCCTTCCCAAGGGAGTTACCAGGTTGTCTCCTCTTCAACTTATCTTCTACCTTCAGGGTATACTAATAATCATCCTCAATTGAATCAATCTTCAACATACCAATCTCATCATGAATATTGAATCTCAAGCCATTCACATATAGAGCTACCTTTTCCTTACCGGTTTCTCTGTGTCTAGACTGAATACTAAGTTTTTTGAACTCCTCAGTATAGTTTTCAACAATCAATTATTTCTACTTCAAATTCTACAACTTCTTAAAAAACTCAAGTTCATAGTCGATAGGTATGAACTTAGCTTTCAATTTTTCCACCATCAACCTCCATGTAGTGATCTTCATTTCACCTTCATCTTCTCATTCTCTCTGCAATTATTTCCACCAAAGAGCAACATGTCCTTTCAACTTACTCTTTGCCAACCTCACTCTAAGAGGATCTTCAATTTCTTCAAGCTCAAAGAAGCCTTCTAACTCACTGATCTAGTCAATCAAGTCATTGGGTCTCAAAGTACTAGAGAAGTTAGAAACTTCCATTCGGTAACTATTACTTAACTGAGCTCCAGATCTCTGCAACCAAATAGTTCTCTCTTCACCAGATCTATCCCTCTGATCAGTTATGTCATCTCCACTAGATCTAGTAGCTTCAAAGTCTTTAGCACCTTCCTCATAGCCATCATCAGTACCAAGATTCATTGGCATACTTGTAATAGCCCTCATAATCTCAGTGATCATTTCATTCTTCATCAATTCCTTCTCAAATCTTACATCTGATTTGACCTTCTCATAAATATTTGCTTCCACAACATCAAAGAGATTTGCAATCACCCTAGGGTCTAATCTTCTCGAAGGAATCTCCAAAGATATTTGTAAACCCAAGGCAAATAATCACCAACCCAAGGTCATGGTGCAAATTGCCTCAACTTTGGCAAGTTGTCCACACACTCAATAACTTCAAGCTCTGATACCACCTGACGTAGTGCAACATGGAGAATCCCAGATTGGATAGTCCAAACCTTAAATTCACAGCAATAACATGGTGAAAACACAATAAGACAAATTCTCAAATAGAAACATATGATTTGCATTCAACATGTTTGGTTGTAAGGCCTTCCGAGTTACGGCCAAATGCAAACAATTACAACAATAATTCTACAAGACCTCGCAAGATCCAACTCCAATCTAGCCAAATCTGCAACAAAAGGCTACAACAAATTGGTAGAAATCCTAAGAAGAATCTAAACTTGTGCTCACAAGAAACCAAGCAACCTTCTTGTCTTCTAAGCCCACACTTAGCCACTATCTCTGCTCACAACTTCACAACTTCATATTCCTAACTTGAATCTTTGGTTCATTGTCTACCCACAAAACTCTACCCCAAACCCCTCTTAAATACTACTTCTTCAGCCACAAGTCGGCTGGAAGAAAGAAATAACTCCTAAGCCCAAGTCAGCTCCTAAAACAAACAAATATTAAATGCAATACAAGTCAGCTTTCAAATAGCCTTACAAAAACTTAATTCTCCATGTTGGCCTCACTAGTACATTTGGGACCTTTTTCCAACGTCAGGGCATTGGAATTGAGACGGTTTACTATCAATATTATGACACCACCCGACGTCACAGTTTTACAGTCGAAAAAATTTACGGCTACGATTGGCATCGCAATTAAGATGACTATAGCCGTCGCAAAAAGTGGGTTCCAACACAGAGAATACATCATCGTGTCTATTTGTAGCAATCCCAATTTTGACGGCTAGACGTTGGACAGAGTTAATTTACCGATGGAAATGTTGTACATGCAACGATTAATCATCCCAATGTTTCGATGGATAATCAGCGTTGGTAGATTGTCTACCAATGGAAATTCTTTGCATGCGACAGTTGTGCATCAAAATTTTCTGACAGATTGTCTTCGCTTTCCTAGAGACGTCGTAATTGCGACGAAATTCACAATTTTTTTAAAATATATATATATTTGTCGATCAAGTTTGTATCGATTCATAACGATGTTCTTGTAGATCTGGTTCCAGGTGGTTGCATTACTTTCGGATCTTGATCGACTTGCAAGGTGGTTTGGTGAGTCGAGGTCTTTTATTTGTGCTCATCATTTGGTTATGTCATTCAGAGATGACTTTGTAGTAGATTCGGTAGATGACAAGAAGCTAGTGCGGCGATCAAAGATGCATTCTTTCTGATGTGTTCATGGGATATATGCGAACCTAATTGCATTTGGATCTAATTCGGGTGACTTCTTGACTTCTTTGGTTCGAATTAGATGTTCTTTGTTCCTATGGAGTGTAGCAGTGACTTGACTTGTAGAACTTGCACAATGGAAATTTGTAGATCACTATGGTGTCCGTCATGACTTCGGAGAAGTCTTCTTCTTGGTGAACCGAGCTGAGAGACTTGGATTACAGAAAGAAGGTTGTTTGATGTGACTTGTGATACATTGGATGCCTCTTCACAGCGGGTTCATGGTGATGTCTGCGGTGTTTCTTTGCGATTGGGTTCTTAGCAGAGATCTGTTGATTTGGTAGCCATTGAGATGGATCGATATGACTTGATCTTGGGTCAAGACTTCTTGAGGCGAGTTGAAGTGATCATTGCTCCTTGAAGTGATTGATGTTTCTGACAAATAGCCATCACTTTTAGTTTTTTCATCGATTATTCTTTGGTTTCCGTCGTAATTGCGACGGCTCACACTATTTTTTAAAAAGAAATATATATTTGTCAGTATGTTGATTGGGATCTTAAATTATTGAGCTTCTCTTTGTTTTGATAATAGTTTAACATTCTCTACTTAACAAGGCCAACCACGTGAAGGTGGAAGCTCAGGTGGCCCCTCCTAGGATCCTCTTATGACCCTTTACAACACTTTAAGACCTCTAAGATGTATTCTTAGGGATCGTAAAGGGTCATAAAGGGTCATAAGGGGTCCTGGGACATAATAGCTAAGAAACATAAATGTAGGCATCATGGTCACATTTGTTTGGAGACACAACATAATTGAATGCTATACCCAGACGATGCAACACAACCACTACTCATGTAGTTCTAAGTGGACACTGCGGGATCCAAAAACCAAAGATAAGGAATCTATATATGGTTTTTGGATCCCGCAGTGTCAACTTAGAACTCCATGAGTAGTGGTTGTGATGCATCCTATGGGTATAGCATTCAATTATGTTGTGTCTCCAAAAAATTGTGACCATAATACCTACATTTATGTTTCTTAGCTATTGTGATACCTACATTTATGTTTCTCAACTATTGTGATACCTACATAAAATGAATCCAATATTATAAAATGCCCCTTAAGAAAGAATACATAGTTCAAGTGAAATAAACACATGATAAATAAGAGAGAAAAAGAGGAGTCTACTAACTAATAGTAGGTGTTTCCATTGCATCTGTGGTCATGCTACATGTTGCCAACATTGTAGGTGGAACTACCTCTGTGGATCTAATCCTCGTACCAGGCGTCGTACTCAATATAGGTTCACTAGAAGGTGCTGAACAAAAAGTATTGTTAAAGCATAAAAAAATATGGATAACCATGGACAAGATGGAGGATAAAACATGCAATGTACCATCCGAAGTATTTGCATCTGAGGTAATGCCCTTTAATCTATTTAGCATCCCCTGTAAAGAGAACACATATATATTTTAGTTAATGACATAAATAAACAGTATACTATAAAAATTATTATTGAACTTTTGTTATAATTAAAAACTACATTAATACTTACTCTATAGTTCTGAACACGGCCAATCAACATATCTGATGCACTCTGTATTTCAGGAGTCTGAGGTTGAATATTTGTCATTCGAGCTAACTCTTTTGATATTGCATGAAGAACCTTTTCTAGTGCAACCACGGGATCAACCTCTGATAAAAAATCAACATCGAATGGATCCCGCTCATTCTGTGGCTCCTCATGGACTACTTGTTCCTTTCTCTTTTTCTGATCAACACTAGTTTGTGAGAACAATATTATTAGCCTTTTATTTAAAAGCAATCCAAAATAGTAGAACAACAAAAAATACACATGAACATAACAAAAAATACACATTAACATTTTTCTTGTATGTGCATTTGTACAATAGCAATGAGTTTTACCTGTCGGGAAGAAGTCCCATGAGAATTATCACCGTCATGCGTATTGTGTGGCTCTTGATCCATACTATAGCTTTGTATTTCAAAAAAAATCATTCAGACATGTTAAAACACATGTGTTCTTATTCTAAGTTACGTTGAATAATAGACAATTATCAAAATGTGTACCACCTTGTCCATGATAATGATGGGATTTTTTGTATCTATGCGATTCAAATTGTAATCGATAAGCAACTCCTTGCCTCCATGTATTGATTTGATTGCACATACAAATATGTGATTTCCCTCGCGCCCCTCAAATATGCAATTGAGTTGCTTCTTAGTTGACGTAGGCCATGTACTATTTATAAAACCTACAATATTCTCTGATGCTTTGGGTCTTCCATCAACGTATATAGCTATTTTTTTACTTTGTTCATTGACTTTTTGTTGTATATAATTTACCGCGAGTGCATACCTACACATATTTTTTTATATTTAACAATTTGCATCCAACTACTATAATCATAACAAATTTTGACATACTCCATCAATTTGACAACTTTGTTGTAAGAGACCTTTATGCCATCCATGGAAAATAGGCCCAAACCATGTAATGAAGATGGTGCTATGCGATATATCCTCTCTTTAACACAAAAATCAATGTTTATTAAAGGAAGTTCATCGGGGACCCATTGTTTCTGTAGATGTTTGTACCTAAATGCCAGCTCAGAGTTGTCTTTCCTCTCATCATCATAAGAACACGACCCCCCTTGAGCAAGGAAAAATTTCATGCATTTATTGAATTTCTTTTCGATCTTTTGACCTCGATTCGATCTTATTGAATTACATGTACTAAATGTCTCACTTTATTCTTCCATTCCTAGATTTTCCTCGCTCGAGTAAGACAATTCTAACAAATACCTATTCATTGGTACTTGCACTTCATGTAGTGATTAAGACAGGTGGCAATGAGAGAGATATTTTACAAATAGTAAAAGACATTAATCTCTATGGGGTGTATTGACTTGTACCTGACAATCCATGAGACTGTGTGGGATACCTAACATAAGATGATAGTTATACAATCAGAAAAACATAGTTCACTCCATAGTTTTCATTATATCTTGTGAAGGACATTATACATTGTTAAAATTATCTATTTATCCAACAATATTTTGAATATCTTAGCATTGCATATAACTAAACATCTCAGCATTGCATGAGACACCATTATTGTGGCATTTCGTTAAACAGTTATCGTGCCTTGCCAATATTTTTATTACATCTTGTGAAGGACTTTATACATTGTTAAAATTATCTATTTATACAAAGAGAATCCCCTATGATTTAGCATCATTGAGATGCCTCATTTCATTAGCTTCATGTCACCTTCTCATAGCTTATCATAGCTTCCTATGTGTTTCATCCTTCATTTATACACTTACTTCGACCAAACTTTTAATTTTCTGACAGATTTCACCAAAGGCTTTGTAGCAAACCAAAGGCATTATAAATCATGAATTCATTATAAAATTAATGTATTGCTCTAGATTTCATATGCACATTTTTTCAAATGGTTGGCATGTATGTTTATTCAAATGGAGTTATATCATTTGGAATGGATATATGATCAGTTGATATCGAAATCTATGTCAAGATTTATAGCATTAAATTGATCATAGTTAGAAGACCTGGACACAAGAAGAATATGAGTATAGCCAATTTTCAGAAGAATATGAATGAATGTAAACATACATAAGTGGATGAACATAAATAATGAAGGTACCTGATATTTCCTAAAGTAATGAAGTGTTGACCCTGGGTTCAATCTAGTATGCTCATGTATGATCCAGAAACTGCAAGGAAAGAAAGGATAGAGTTAGATCCAAAGGATCTAAGCAATGCTTGACACCATATTATTGATCCTCATCTACAATTATGCATGTGCATAGTTAAGTCATACACTTATAAAAGGAACTATGCTATAGAACATGTGCACTCAGGAACATGTGCAGTGTATAGGCGTTGGAATCCAAATGAAGCCCTACATTTATGTCTCTATGAACACCTGGTGAATCACTGTTGTGGCTGCATTTATGTCTCCATGAACACTTGGTGAATCATTGTTGTGACTGCATCATCCAAATAGTGCAACAACAACACCAGATGTTGTTGTTCCATCTGATGTTGCTATGGCATCATTTCCAAATGATGCATCCACAACAGTAACCCACCATGCCCATCAACACAAGGAAAACATGATCAAGCATAAGCAATGGAGGGGACATTATCAAAGTCAAATTTCATTCCTTGAAATTTTATATTTGTACAGTTATAAAATTTCATCTCTTTAAATTTTATAACATAGTTCCATAGCATTTGATCTTCATATTGTAGCCATGACTTGAGGTAGGCATTAAAATTTTGTCTTCTCATTAACTCAATTTCATTTTGATGGCATTTTTTGATTTAATTGCGACGTCAGCTTGGTTATAAACAAAAAGAAAAAGAAAAAGAAAGTGTCTTTTGTAATTTTTGTGAATTCGAAGAGCTGTCGCGAAGACAGCACTGCACTTTTGCGTGGCGCAAAAAGGGCATTCAAGTTTGGCGTGCACAAAGAGGCACTACACTTTTGCACGATGCATGATGCCCTAGCTTGCAGCCCATGAGCCATCAAGACATTTTCTCATGAAATAATCATAAACGAGGAGTACCACATAAAGAGAGATCAAACACTTCACACAATATATGTTGTTCTATAAGATTTTATTAAGACTAAATATATTATTTTATTAAGACAAAGTATTTTGGATTAGTTTTATGTTGTTTTATAAGATTTTATTAAGATTAAATATATGATGCAAACTCATAATTATACTTGATATATATATACTTCAAAGGAGGAATTATGAAATATAGTTATAGGTAGTTATCTCTTCTATAATGATGGAGGAGTGAAAGGTAATGATCAATGAGGTTGCTGCTATTAGATCATACATTAATACACTTACTGTTTTGAATTTGAGCTTGGGCATCATGCAATGTTATTGTAGTCATTGCATGCGTGTTGTTGTTGTGCACCATATATTGTTTTATACATTGTTTATTTTATTGAGACTGTGAGCTTGGCATTTGTAATGTATTTTTTATTATTGGATCAATGCTACCATGTTGTTGAGGCTCTAGATGCATTGAATCACGACTATCATTCTATTTTTATAGCAGCAATATAACAAACAGAGCACCGGCCAATCAAATAGGGACATCAGTAAAACATTTAATGCATTATTACTTCATCATAATGATAAAAATTTTATTAGCTCAAAGCACATAGAATGTGGGTAGATGCATTGAATCACCACTTCCATTCTATTTTGATGAAGAGGAAATATGTTATAAAATTTTAAGGCATCAAATTTTATAACTGTACATATATTTTATGAGTATAACTGTACAATAGAAGAGCACCCACATGCCTTGGTTGTTATTGGTCTACGAAAGGTTTTGGTTTTCTTTTCTCAATTGAGATGTCATCCTATGATTCAAAAGGACCAAGGTAATAATAAGTCTTGAACATAAATGCATGATTGTGGATCCTCAAGTAGGAGTTGTGATGCAAAGGAAGAACACTTATATGGGTTTACCCACATAAGGACAATGGTTCCATTCATATTTATTTCAAGTGCTCTTGGGTACTTTCCTTGGCCTCTAGGCTTGGGCAGCCTATAAGGGTTGAACCAAAATTACGAAGGCAATAAGGACACATAGAACAATAGGTTTGGGGACTTAGACTTATGTTCAATCTTTAGTAATGGTTTGGGGAACTAATTACTAGATGAGTGACTACATTACCCTAGTTTGTATTATTAGATGATCTTGTTTAATTTGTGTTCATTTCATGCAAAGATACATGTAAAGAAAAATAAATTTTTGCATCTAAAGATTACATGTATATATATGAAAAATAACTTGTATATACTATACAAGGAAAATAACTTTCAGAAGAAAATGTAAGAGTACAGGCATACATAAGAGGATGAACATAAATAATAAGGGTGCCAGACATTGTCTAAAGTGATGGATTTTTTACCCAGGTATGAATCTAGTGTGCCCCTGTGTGATTCAGAACCTACAAAGAAAAGAGAGATGGGGGTTAGATAAAAAAAATATCTAAGCAATGAATGGCATCCTATTACTAATCCTCATCTACAATTATGCATGTGCATAGTCAAACCATACACTTCTGAAAGAAAAACCATATTAAGGGAGGAGTACATCATAGATTTCAAATAAAGATCATTACATTACAACATGGTTGGCAGCCCCAAGGAGGCCCCATTGCATGCAGTGAGTAAGCTACATCAAAACAAAGAGGTACACAAATCTGCATCATCTATACATTAATGTTATGGCATGGAGTATATTTGAATCTGCATTTTAAAGGATAAGTAAGAAAGCTGCATGATGTTAATGAAATTAACAAAGGTACAGATCTAATGAAGTAATGGAGCTACCCACATTCTATGTGCTTTGAGCCAATGAAATTTTTATCATCATGATGAAGTAATAATGCATTAAATGTCTTATTGATATCCCTATTTGATTGGATAGTGCTTTGTTTGTTATATTGCTTCTATCAAAATAGAATGGCAGTGGTGATTCAATGCATCTATAGCCTCAACAACATGGTGACATCGATCCAATAATAGAAAATGCATTACAAATGTCAAAATCACAGTCTCAATAAAATAAACAATGTATAAAACAATATATGGTGCACAACAATAGCATACATGCAATGACAACAATAACATTGCATGGTGCCTGAGCTCAAATTCAAAATAGTAAGTGTATTAATGTATGATCTAATAGCAGCAACCTCATTGATCATTACTTTTCACTCCTCCATTATTATAGAAGAGATAACTACCTACAACTATATTTCATAATTCTTCATTTGAAGTGTGTATATATATATATATATATATATATATATATATATATATATATATATATATATATATATATATATATATATATATATATATATATATATATATATATATATATATATATATATATAATTATGAGTTTACATCATATATTTAGTCTTAATAAAATGTTATAAAACAACATAAAACTAACTCAAAATACTTTGTCTTAATAAAATCTTAATAAAATAATATATTTAGTCTTAATAAAATCTTATAAAACAACATACATTGTGTGAAGTGTTTGATCTCTCTTTATTTATTTTGTTGTTGATATTCACTATGTGGTACTCCATGTTTATGATCATTTCTGAGGACATGTCTTGATGGCTCACGGGCTGCAAGCTAGGGCATCATGCATTGTTTATGAGCTCACTATTTGAGCACCAACCAATCAAATAGAAACATGAGGTGCTCAAACAGTGAGCTCATAAACAATTCATGATGCCCTAGCTTGCAGCCCGTGAGCCATCAAGACATTTCTTCATGAAATGATCATAAACGGGGAGTACCACATAGTGAATATCAACAACAAAATAAATAAAAAGAGATCAATCACTTCACACAATGTCTTGAAGGTAATAGAAATGATGCCTTAGCTCTCAAAGCTCGCGGGTCATCAAGCATTCCAAATGAAAAGATGTAAATAATGTCAGTATTAAATAGTGATATCATGAACAATTTATGATGTCCTAGCTTGTAGTCCACGAGCCATCAAGACATTTCCTCATGAAATGATCATAAACGGGGAGTACCACATAGCTAGTGAATATCAACAGCAAAACAAATAAAGAGAGATCAAACACTTCACACAATATATATTGTTTTATAAGATTTTATTAAGACTAAATATATTGTTTTATTAAGATTTTATTAAGACAAAGTATTTTGAGTTAGTTTTATGTTGTTTTATAAGATATTTATTAAGACTAAATATATGATGTAAACTCAATTTAACAAACAGAGCATCGGCCAATCAAATAGGGACATGAGGTGCTCAAACATTGAGCTCATAAATAATGCATGATGCCCTAGCTTGCAGCCCGTGAGCCATCAAGACATTTCCTCATGAAATGATCATAAACAAGGAGTACCACATAGTGAATATCAACAACAAAACAAATAAAGAGAGATCAAACACTTCACACAGTGCCTTGAAGGTAATAGCAATGATGCCCTAGCTCTCAAAGCTCGTGGGTCATCGAGCATTTCAAATGCTTAGATGTAAACAATGTCATCCAGACATGTGTACTGTGAACTTTCCTGCAACAAATGGACTTGTGATGATTTTCACAATAGTACATGTGTTGAAGGAAAGCTCAAAGTACTGCTTAGGAAAATATGAATGTTCATCACCTTTGCATATCAGAGTTGATCAGAGAAGGTATATGCACAACAAAATAAATAAAGAGAGATCAAACACTTCACACAATGCCTTGAAGGTAATAGAAATGATCAAACACTTCAAAATAGGGACATCAGTAATAAAATAATACACTTACTATTTTGAATTTGAGATTAAGATATCCCTATTTTATTACTGATGTCCCTATTTACATCTTTTCATTAAATGACCCAAAAACATCAAGAATGGTCCTATATGGTCACTAATAGCCAACTTTCAGAAGAATATGAATGAATATGCAAACATACATAAGTGGATGAACATAAATAATAAAGGTACCAAACATTGCCTGAAGTAATGAAGTGTTGACCTAGGGTTCAATCCAGTATGCTCTTGTATGATCCAAAACCTACAAGGAAGGAAAAGATGGGGTTAGATCCAAAGGATCTAAGCAATGTCTAGCACCCTATTACTTCTCCTCATCTACAATTACGCATGTGCATAGTCAATTCATGCACTTCTAAAATGAACTATGCTACAGAACATAGGTGTGTGTTAATGTGATTCAAAAGCTATTATGGAATATTATTTTATTATTGAAATAAGGATATCTTAATTCTATAAAAATAAATGTTTTGAGAAATATTTGAATTTAATTTTGACAATAACATGAAGAGTGATATATTTCAAGCTTTAGCGAGACTTCATACCACACAGTGTTTGTAGATTACATTCAATGCATTATTTACGCTTGTATTGGTGGGAAAACTCTTGAAAATGTGCAAAAGAGATTGCATTCAACCATGTTGTTTACATAACATGTGTAGTTTACCTCCAGCCTAAATCAGTGTTGCGTACAAATCTGCGGACGATGCGTGGTATGAAGTCTCACTCAAGCTTGAAAATGATAAGCATTATGATGTTGAGGTATGGTGTGGTAAGCACAAGTATAGTTTCTCGTAAGCTGCTATTGGTATAGTTTTTTTTTTCAATAGTTGCATAATTCAACTTCTCCTATACTTACACGTATGTATACATTTTGGGCTTGGCTTTAATGTCATGTAAATTTGAGTGAAATGGTAATAATATTTAAGAGCAACAAGTATGGCATTTTAAACAAGTATGCATATACATTATATAACAGGAGTGATATATTTTAATGGAAACACTTAATGAGAAGGATGCCTATATAACATGAGGAGTGATATATTTTAATGGCAGTGGACACAAAAATTGCAATGAAACTCTATAATTTATTATTGTAAGTGGACATAAAAATTGCAGTGAAACTCTATAATTTATTATGGCTCAGTGTTGTATATCCATAGTCAATGTCTATTTAAACTTTAGGATGATACTTATATGATGGCTTAAGTAAATTGTTCTTACCTTGAGACTAGTACACCATGGGATTAGAGGATGGTTGTTATAATAGAAACTGTTTGTTTGTGGGATACTTTTATATTTTGTATTAAATAATGATACATATATTTTTCTTCATTTTACAACAGTTTATATTCTAATACTAATATATTAAATTGTCAAATGACCAATGAGTGATAATTTCAAAAGTGTAACATAATTAAAGGCATGTGAATTCATATTGTACTTAATCTGAATGCCACTGTGTAATGTTTTTACTTACGATATTTCGAGACCCCTCTCCATTTTAAACTAACCTATGACTTCAAAGGAGGAATTATGAAATATAGTTGTAGGTAGTTATCTCTTCTATAATGATGGAGTGAAAGGTAATGATCAATGAGGTTACTGCTATTAGATCATACATTAATACACTTACTGTTTTGACAGCAATAACATTGCATGATGTCAGAGCTCAAATTTAAAATAGTAAGTGTATTATTTTATTACTGATGTCCCTATTTTATTACTGATGTCCCTATTTGATCTAATAGCATCAATATAACAAACAAAGCTCCGACCAATCAAATAGGGACATGAGGTGCTCAAACAGTGAACTCATAAACAATGCATGATGCCCTAGCTTGCAGCCCGTGAGCCATCAAGACATTTCCCCATGAAATGATCATAAACGGGGAGTACCACATAGTGAATATCAACAACAAAATAAATAAAAAGAGATCAAACACTTTACACAATGCCTTGAAGGTAATAGAAACGATGCTCTAACTCTCAAAGCTCGCGGGTCATTGAGCATTCCAAATGCAAAGATGAAAACAATGTCAGTATTAACATTCATATTTTGCCATTAAATCAACAAATGTCATCAAAATGAAATTGAGTTAATGAGAAGACAAAGCTTGAATGCCTACCTCAAGTCCTGGCTGCCATATAAAGATCAAATGCTAAGAAACTATGTTATAAAATTTCATGTCGAATTTTATCAAGAATGGTCATATATGGTCACTAATAGCCAACTTTTAGAAGAATATGAATGAATAGGAAAACATACATAAGTGGATGAACATAAATAATGAAGGTACCAAACATTGCCTAAAGTAATGAAGTGTTGACTCAGGGTTCAATCCAATATGCTCTTGTATGATCCAAAATCTGCAAGGAAGGAAAAGATGGGGTTAGATCCAAAGGACACTATTAGGGCACTATTTCTCTTTGACTGTATTCTTTTGGGGTCTTATCTATTGTAGTTGTTTCTTTTTTCTTTGAATCATTATTTACAATTACTTTTGATGCAATATTTGTGTGAAGAACAAGAACAAAATGGTGAATGAGTGTATTTGACAAACATAAACATGACACATTTTGTTGGGCTGATTGGGTTGGCCTAGTACCATTTACATGGTTTGGCCATATATTAAACAATGAGCTCATGAACAATGCCAGTATTAAACAGTGAGCTCATGAACAATGTATGATGCCCTAGCTTGCAGCCCATGAGCCATCAACACATTTTCTCATGAAATGATCATAAACGGGGAGTACCACATAGTGAATATCAACAGCAAAACAAATAAAGAGAGATCAAACACTTCACACAATGTCTTGAAGGCAATAGAAATGATTCCCTAGCTCTCAAAGCTCGCAAGTCATCAAGCATTCTAAATGAAAAGATGTAAACAATGCCAGTATTAAATAGTGAGCTCATGAACAATGTATGATGCCCTAGCTTGCAGCCTGTGATCCATCAAGACATTTCTTCGTGAAATGATCATAAACGGGGAGTACCACATAGTGAATATCAAAAGCAAAACAAATAAAGAGAGATCAAACACTTCACACAATGCTTGAAGGTAATAGAAATGATGCCCTAGCTCTCAAAGCTCACAAGTCATCAAGCATTCCAAATGAAAAGATGTAAACAATGACAGTATTAAACAGTGAGCTCGTGAACAATGTATGATGCCCTAGCTTGTGGCCCGCAAGCCATCAAGATATTTCCTCGTGAAATGATCATAAACGAGGAGTACCACATAGTGAATATCAATAGTAAAATAAATAAAAAGAGATCAAACACTTCACACAATGCCTTGAAGGTAATAGAAATGATGCCCTAGCTCTCAAAGCTCATGGTTCATCAAGCATTCCAAATGAAAAGATGTAAACAATGCTAGTATTAAACAATGAGCTCATGAACAATGTATGATGCCCTAGCTTGCAGCTCGTGAGCCATCAAGACATTTCCTCATGAAATGATCATAAACAGAGAGTACCACATAGTGAATATCAACAAAAAAACAAATAAAGAGAGATCAAACACTTCACACAATACTTTGAAGGTAATAGCAATGATGCCCTAGCTCTCAAAGCTCGTGGGTCATCGAGCATTCCAAATGCTAAGATGTAAACAATGCCACTATTAACAATGCTAAGATGTAAACAATACCACTAAAATTGAGTTAATGAGAAGGCAAAGCTCGAATGCCTACCTCAAGTGCTAGTGCCCTCTTCACGCCACACAAAAGTGCAGTGTCATCTTCACGGCAGCTCTTTGAATTAACACAAAAATTACAAATGACACTTTCTTTTTCTTTTTTTGTGTTTATAACTAAAGGGTGTCGCAATTACGATGTTATCGTCGCTATTACGACACCGTCAGGCACACTTGCAAAAAAATATATAAAAAACAAACACAAATTGTAGTGGTGTCGCAAATTGGAGTCAAAATTTGACCCCAAATGTTGTAGTGGCCTCTAGATCTACCTAGGATAATGCAACACAAGATACCCACATTAAATACACTAAGTTGACCCAATAAATCCACAAGAACTCCAATCGGTAAGCTAGACTATCGAGTGATAGTAAAACTACTGAGCAAGCCAGGCATCATCAAGAAATCACATTGACCAAGCTCCACAAGCATCATCGAGCACAGGTTCTACCGAGCACCAGAAGTTTTACCGAGTTCCTTCGGTGAGTGAGCCCTTCAACAACCAAGCCCCTTGTTCAACACTATAACCAAGAAACACAAAAAGTCTCCAACATGCAGGATTTCCAACTTCCCAAGGATGCTCCTACATCAAAAAGTCATCCATAACAGACAGCATCTCATGTCTTGTTGTCAAATCCACTATGATGTCTATGTTGGGTAATGGAAAATCATCATGTGCAGATTTTGTTTGATAGGCTTTACTTTAGGGTCTACTGCAAGATGATGTACAACTAACTCAGGCTCTAGTCCAAGCATATCTTTGTAAGTCTATGCAAATTTCTTTTGTGTTTTTTGGAGAAACCTAATCATGTCGACTTTATCTTTGTCACTCATGGATGTTTCTTTAAAGATGATCTTAGGGTCCTTATTTGTTCCAAGGTTCACTTCAAATGATGAGGATAGAAGACTTTTCTAGCAGTAGAGACATGAAGGGAAAGTCAACTTCTCCCTCTTCTAGCACCTTAGAAAGGTTTCACTAGAAGGCACATCCTCTATTTTCTCTTTTTCTTCATCCAAAGGTTCCTTAGAAAGGTTTTCACTACGGGATGTTTTATTGTCTTTTTAATTTTGTTTTTCACTTTTGTAACTAAGAGAGTTGACTTGGCTACCAAAGTAGGATTGATCGTTGTAACGAATTTTGTGCCTCTGGTTTTGGAGATCTCTCAGGCCAAAAAGGACTAATACTACCTCATCTGAATCACATATGTTCAAAGCTAGTGGTGAGTCTTGTTGGTCTCAATCAATGAGTTTAGGGTGTTTGAGTGTTGGGGATGAAAGGTCAACTTCAGTGATGGCTAGGACATGGTTGGTATCGATGAGATAATTTTTGATGTACTCAAAGGGGACTTTGTATAATTCCTCTTCAAGATTTGAATCAGAAGAAACCTCGCAGGCATTATTTAAGGGCACCTTAGTCTCTAGGGAGCCCAATCCTCTACCATGGGGGTAGTTGATTGCTTTGATTGGCTCTTTCATACCTCGTTCTTGTGTGCCTGGTCTTGTTCTATGATATCCCATACTTTTAACTATAGGTGTGGCCTTAACATCTTTTCCTTTAGGTATGTGTACGGGCTTGTCTTCTCCATATTTATAGAGCCATAATAGGATTATTGTTTCCATATATTTATCACCAAGGGATCCCCAATATTCAAAAGTGGTCTTCTTACATTCCATGATAGCTTTGTCTTTCTTAGGAAAGAGTTGTGAAGGTCTGCCATGGGATTTTGGGGATAGAGGGAGATGACCAATGCAAAAGGAACTCTCAAACTTGTATTCTCCCATACCTTGATCAGTGAATGTAACCTTTTTATCAAATTCAGGGATCTTTTCTTTAACAACCTTCTCCTTGTGTTTAGACGTAAAGGCCTCATTAGATGTTTCTTTGATAGTTTCTTTAATGGAAGGTTTCTCAATAGAGGATTTGATGGGTTCCTTTTTAGAAAGAGGTTTGACAAACTCATTTAATGAGAAAAAGTGGGTTTATTTTCCTTCCAATTATTTGCAATATTGGAAGGGCTTAGGATCTCTAGGAATAGTGATTTCTCTACCTTGATGTGGGAAATTTAAGCACTTATGGAACATGGAAGGTACGCATAAAATAGTGTGTATCCAAGGTCTTCCAAGGAGTATATTATAGGTCAAGTCAAGATCAAGGACTTGACAAGTAGTCTCGATCAGCACGGCCACTTGAAGAGGGAGTGTGATCAAACCCTTTGATTCTCTTTCTTTGTCATTATAGACCTTGATTTTTATTCTCTTTGTAACATATAGAAGGTCATCAAGGAGTCCCAACTATCTTATCATTTTGAGGGTACAAAGATTCAAACCGGATCCACCATCTATGAGGGCCCTTTTTATTTTGTGACAATGGATGAGGGCTTCAATATATAAGGATTTATTGTGATGTGGATCAGGACCATAGAAGTACTTATCTATAAACGCAATGTGGTGTTGTGCGGCTAGGTTTCTAATCATGGCTTGGAATTATGATACATTAATATTATCAAGAATGTGTGACTCAAGAAAGGATTTCTCAAGGATGTCTTTGTGAAAAATTTAAGTGCAGAGAAGCTCAAGGATAGATATTTGTGCAGGAGTCTTCCCAAGTTGTGACAAAAGGTCATACCATGAAGCTGGTCTAGTGGATGTGGAGGTTGTAGCTGGTGGAGTAGCATCTTGAACAAAAAAATCTAGCTCTACGAGTGATGGCATTACAATCTACACCCTTAAGTTTGAGGGTATCTACATGGTTGTCAAATTCTTCAATGTGACCACATATGGAATCAAAGCCACAAATATCATTTTCCTCAATATTTACACACAATGAATCAAAACCCATGATGTTGTTGGTGGAGTAGTCACGAGGCACAACCTTTGATGATGAGGCATTGTTCTTAGCATGTTTAAGAAAGCGTTGATTATAGATCTTGAGTTGGGAATTTGATGATGATGGTGTTTGTCCCTCAACCTCAATCTTTCCATCGTCAATAAGGTCTTGGAAAAAAAAATTTAACTTCATACATTTCTTGGTATCATGACCCTTGATGCAATGATAATCACAATATTCATTGTCCTTATACCAAGCAGGCTTAATTTGATTCTCTTCATAAGGTCTAGTGTTTGGAAACACCATGTTTTGGTCAACAAGTTTTCAGAAGATGACATCAAGATTTCTATAAGGGAAGTGTATTATCGATGTTGACGCGTGTTAGAATTGTTGTTTTCATTGTCGCATGGAAATAAATAGGAATGATTGTGATTTTGTTGTTGTTGTGACTGTTGTTGTTGTGATGGGTTATTTTGATTATTGTTTTTGTTGCGATTATTGTGATTGTTTTGGTTGCCTTGATTGCATGCTTGGAGATTTTGGACATGTTTAACATCAATCACTCCATCATTGAAACTCCCTTAATCTTGGTCCAAAACTTAGGTTTGTCACTATTGGAAGAAGGGGTGTAATGTTTAATGGTCCCTTGTTGCAAGAGACCATCCTCAATGTTCTTCCCTTTCTTAATGATGGACTCAAATGAATTAGGGGAAGCCATTTTCATTTGGAATGACATTTGGGTTACCAAGTTTCTAGTGAAGATGTCAATCAGGTGTTGTTTAGGTATCTTCTAAGGCATTTTATTTGTAAGGTGTCTCCACCTTTGTAAGCAATTGGAAAAGGTTTCTACATTCCTTTACTTCGTGTTGTACAAGTCACTTAATGACACTTGATGTTCAATGTTATAGGAATACTATGAAACAAAATTCTTTGCAAGATCGAAGAAGGTAGATATGGACCCATGGGGGAGATTCATGAACCACTCACAGGTGGAGCCTTCAAGACTTCTAGTTAAAAACCTCTTTAGATACTTCTCATTGTAGGATACCTCTTGGTGTGCAACTTAAATTTCCTTAAGGTATTGGACCAGACATATTTCCCATTTGTATTTGTTGAATTTAGGAATTTCAAAGTTTGGGGGAAATGGTTGCATGTTGATTGACTCGTCAAATGGATAGGGACATATTTCAACAAAAGAGAACTCCTTCTTCCCCTCAATTTTTAGGCTATGTATAATTTTTTCGAATTCATTAACCTTTTGAGCCAAATTACGAGCATTTTGGTAAGTGGGCATATATCCAACATTTTTTCCTCCGTCAAGTTGTGATGATGTGAATCCCATTGATGTAATTCTTGATGTAGAAACACGGTGATGTTATTGTGATGATGTCAGAAAGGATGTCTTCAAGGCACTTGATGGTACTGAAAAAAGTGATGACGAATATTGATGTGTAGATTGTGGAAATTATGTTTGACCTATGTTCAAGACACTTGCATCCATGCCGGAAGATGTGTTCATTGTAGTATGAGTACTAGCATGGGAGGTCAAATTTGGGATGACACGTAGGATCTTTTGAATAGTTTCTTTCATCAACTCTACAGCTTGCACGAGTCATTATGTTGTTGCCACTTGAGATGTTTGCATGGAATGTGAAGTAGAAGGCCTACTAGAAGTAGCCTTCCCTTTGTCTTGTGATGATGTTGCATTAATTGTGGCAGCCAAAGTAGTATTGATAGGGGCCATTGTATTGACAACATTATTATAAAGAAAGGAATCGTCAAAGTCTTTTGGGACCATGACTCCATCTGTGACAAGGTTCATGATTATTTCAACTTTTTTTGTCTAATGGCTTTATCTACCATCTCCAAGTTATAAGGGTCTTTCAGGAAATAAATCACGCATGGAGATGTATTAGGTTGATCGACAAGTTCAATTTCCTCTTCGGTGTCATTGATGAATTCCACAGTGGGAACTTCGGTATCCAAGAGAAATGTTGGAGAAAATGGATTCTTATTATTTGTGTTAGTGCTTGATGCAAACCTCCTCATGTTTCTAGATTATGAGTGATTTATGACCATAAAAATGTGACCTTTGGAAGAATGAAGGATGAAAGATGAAGTCTAAGAAGGGGTTAGATGAAAGATTTGATGATGGATGAAGGATGAACTTAGGACTAGGAGCAAATGTTTTGGACTTGTTTTGATTGTGAGGGTAGGGCCTTAATTTGGTTTGATTTTGATGATAAAGATTTTGGATAACCTTGGTGAAATAAGATCATATTAAGCACAATGATTTGGATATTGGATGGTATCTTTATTCTATTTGGAGATAGACTAATGATCTCAAGCAAAATAGGATATTGACTAATTAAATCAATCATTGAAGATGGACAATGTTCTCAAGTAATGCAATTCAACCAAGGTTTTGCTAAGGATGAGGATCTTAATGACACTTTGATAAATCTTCAACCAAAATATTTGGATGGAAATCTTGATGAAGGTGTGAAGGATTGAATTTGACCGATTGGTATTGACTATGATTTGGATTTGGGTCAATAAAGACAACTACATGTAAGTCCAAGTGGATGATGGTGCTCCTAAATCAAAAGTTGGAAGATTTTGGTGAATTTTGGAAGATTGGAAGGGTATAGGATTGATGAAGTGATGAGAAACCTCTAATTCTGGTCATCATAAGTATCTCTAGCTAGAGCAATACAATTGCATTTCACACGCTATTTGATGATGTAATTGATGACTTTTTTGTTGAAGAGCATCATCTCAAATTGCTCAAGTTGGCATGCACCGATTTGATTTACTTTCAAAATACGTTGATCTTGTCTAATGGTTCTATCTACATCTTTCTTTTCTCTATAGACAAGGGATAATTGGACCTTGACTTTCTTATGCTTCCCCGAATATGACATGGACTATAGGAGAAATTGTAATTTTGTGATCAAGAGGACTGATTTTGGCAAAAATGACTTGATGGTTGTGTAATGCCTCGCCAGGGAACCTAAGAGAACTTAACCTAAACATGCAACTAAGTTTGCAGAATTTTTATTTTTTCTAAAGTTAACATACAAGATAAACATCAATGCGGAAGCAATTACCATTTACTCACATTAATACAATAACCAACACAAGTTACAACTCTCTTGGGTTCCCTAGTGGGGCATTACACTTGGTATAGTGATTCTTTTACCATTTGAGATTCTCAAGTTCGTGTACCAATGTTGGATGATCCTTGTAGCAGATGATTCTTCTTGATCTTCATTGTAGGAGTGATGTTCTTATTCTTCTTCTTCTTCTATGTGATCTTGTATCATTTTTTCAGAGATATCATGTTGTACTTCATTTATGTTATTGTATTTATATACCCTGCGACATGTGCAGTAGATGTAGGTTATTATGGATACCTTATGGTAAACCAGTTGTATTTATATTACCTTATGTGATGTTGCATTTATCTTTGTCTAGGAGGATCAAAATGAAAAACTTTGGCAAAGTTTGATAAGTCGCTATTTTTTAGTGAAGACGTTGGTCGCAGACATAGATGGCAATCTGCAAAGACGACAATCAACAAGAGAAGACATCATTGTATGAAAATTGGGTTACCAGTCAAATATTATGTCTTAGTTCCAGAGAGGCGGAAACGTTAGTTTATCCAATGCAAACATTGATCTATGCAAACATGAGTCTACAGAGACGTTGATCTAGAAACATGGAAAAAAAAAATTCAAGTTTTCAATGTTTGACCAAGTTTGACTATGTTTTGACCGGTTTTGTTTCGATATGTTTTGTGGAAAGAACAAGCACACCAAACAAAAACTTGAAAAATCACAAATGTTTAACCTTCAAAAAAAAATTCATAAACTCATTTACACATGTTTAAACATCAAACAAGCACTTTTTACCTAAGGAATAGCTATAATTTAACACTTGTAAGCCCACAAGAGTAAACTCCAAGCTTGATATATTAGACCCTCATGCGTTGTGTCCCTCTCAATCTAAGAGATAAGTCGATGGGGAGATGAACGACAACTTATGCACTTTAATAGGCCTTGTAGGGGCTTACCCGACTTCTAGTGATAAAATCCATAAGCCTTCACACCTCACAACCATGGATATACCTATGGCAAGTAACTTTTAAAGGATGACGCAATCCTCTTGCATTACAAGTGTTTGAACCAAAGATAAAGGGTGGGCCTCTAAATTAATAGTTTGTAATTACGTCCATGGCATCCCCCCAATTGGTTTGTACGCGTGCGAGATACTTAAGTCTCTAGTTGACCATGTTGGTTGCTTAGGAATATTTTCTCAATCTAGACTATCATCAATATGCCTCGCTCGAGCTTGGTAGGATAAAGTTGGAGTTTACCCGCAACTTTGTTTCTATACTAGCTAGGGTGTTTACCGGTTTGAGGTCATCCTCTAGTAGGAAAAGAGTTCCCTCTAGACATGCCTCTTTAGAGGAAAAGATAAAATTAATTTTCTCTTACACCCAATATCTGCAAAAGCAAGGGGAGAGGATACAAATTATTTTATCTTTGCATTACGTAATTAATGGGTTCTAACTTTCTAAACAAGGAGCGAAAAATCTTGAAGGGGGTATCTCCACTGACAAGATTTTTAAAACACACAAGACACTTGAGTTAATTTCCAAATTGAAGTTATTTAGAGAGACTATGTGCAACTATTTAACATCAAACACTCCCATAAAGCATGAAAACATCCATAAAGCATAAACAATACCACAAGAATATCAAGGAAAAACCCTGCAAGTGTTAGTAGTTTTTGTTTTGGCGTCTTCGACAAACATATGAGAGCTGCACAAATTTTAGTCATTAGGAAAACCAAGTAAAAAATCTCAATAAACTAAAAACAAGAGGAGACACTGGAAACCAAACACAGACGTCGATCAACGCAGACGTTGATCGACGCAGACACTGATTTTACAGAGTAAACTATTAAAAATAAAATGCAAAAACTAAATTTTTGGCACATGCTAAAATTATACATGTACGATCTGTGGAGACATTGGTTTATAATGTGTAGATGTTCATCTGCATATATGTTAATTTGCACAGACAACACTCAAAACCTATGGTTAGAAAGTTAAAAATTTTGCCAACATTTAATTTCGTAAAACCAATCTCTAACAAAAAAAATGAATGCAAAGTTATGCAAAAACCACATAAATGCAATAAAAACTTATTAACCCTACAAAACAGAATGTCAACTAGTCACAGGAGGAGACATCGGTCAGCAGGCACAGACATTGATCTGTGCATATGTAAATTTGCATAGATGGTGGTCTACAGGTGGAGACACACTGCATTAATGGAGACGTTGATGCAAGATCTAGGCCTATAGGTGCAGGAAAATATCATAAAATTATTAAAATTTCAACTTGACGTGGGTCCCACCGAATTTGCCAAAATATATACATGTTTTCCTACCATGTGTAGTCTAGCTCAAACATGCCAAATGTTAGGAGAAATCAACATTCAAACAAGACTAAACACAAATATACTCAAACACGTAACCCCCAATTGAACTAAAATGGAAGCACCCATATTCCATTTGATTTTTTCATTATGGAGAAATGTGGGTATTGCTCTCTAAAACACAATAAGTTAATCCCCAAGGAATGCAAGCTATCTAAGATGGAAGTGATCTAAATGCAAGCTATATTAGGATTAGCAGATAGAAATTTAACAATTACATGCAAATATAACCAATATCAGAAAATAATAAATCACACAGAAGAGAACACAAGACACAAAGATTTAACATGGTTCACCCAATCCCTAGGTTGCGTCCACCAACAGCGAGTCCAATATTCTTATTTTTTAGTGATTACAATCTGTAATCCCTTACAGCTCAATACCGCTGCAAGAAGCTACTAAAACATACATTATGAAATCCATAATCCTAGCTATTTTTTTACAATCTTCTTACCGCTTTAGGGTTAGAATCGATTACAACATGTTAGCCCAAAAATGGAAAGTGTACAGTACTTCCCTGATCAGTCGCCATAGACCAACAAGCTAATGGAGATTGAAGTGATTACAAAACTAGTGTGAGGAACTAGTTTGCAATAATGGTCAAAGGATGATTGAAGATGAGAATGCAAGATTCAACTACAATGATTCAAAGCTAACTGATTCAAAAACTACTATGCTATGCAAACATTATATGAATCTAAGAGTCACTTATCAATGAAAATACTATGAATTCTAAAATGAAACTAGCATTATGATTCTACAATGAAAGATGGATTCAAAAGAAAAATAGCATAACAACAATGCAATGGATAATGAATGAAAATACAAAGGGAAAGGCTCCTATTTATAGATTTTTGGAGGGAGTTGAGAGGCTTGGATGAGGTGGCACCTATGTGGCATCCACATATGAGCCACATAGGAGACACATGAGCAAAGGGTTGGTCATGCAAAAGTCAAAGTTTCTCACACGTGTGAGAAACTTTGGACAAGATGGGTATTTAAGGTTTGACAGGCGCAAAATTTCTCATACATGTGTGAGCAACCTTGGAAGAAGAAAGAGGGGACAAAGATGAAAGGATATGGTTGGAGAAGTTAAGGAAGGTAGTTGTCCTCCTTAGGAAGAGTTTCTCACACATGTGTGAGCAACTCATTAGGCTTAATGAAGTTAGGAATCACGTAGATTAGGACTTAATCAAGGTTTAATTCAAAATGTGTAGGTTTAGTGGGTAAGGTGATGGGTGTAGACTAGGTTTTGGGTTGGATTTAGATTTAGATTAACTTAAATTGATTTAAATCATGGTTTAGAAGAAAAAGGTGAATGGAGAGATTTAAATAATTAGAAATTTATTCAAAAAGGGATTTATGGGGAAATGTATAAAAAAAATTAAATACATTATAGGGGGTGTATTTAAATTAAATTTATATACTTTAGGTAGCAAACCTATTTAATTAAATAGGTAGATGAACATGACAAATATAATTAATTAATTAAAATTAACTATAATGTCAAGGGGGATATTAATTAAATTAATAAGAGAGGTAAAGGATGTTTTTAGACGTCTACACATATATCCTATCTATTTCACTTTATCCACACCCTACAAACAATATCAATTATCTTATACCTTGCTTACTTCCATCATCTCTTACCACCTTTGATCTTGATTATCATATCCATATCCTATCCCTATTCATCAAAATTCAATTCTTGATCTCGATCAAAACTAAGGATTGAAATGCAAAAAAAGCTTCAAAAACCTCTTGGCATGTTCAGTCATGTGGACCACACACTATTCATTGCAATATAACACCACCTTACATTGCCATACCCAATCCCTTAGCTTGGATGAACATGTTATCTCACCATGAGAGATGCTTTGCAAATCACATAAGCTTCCTTGATCCTTCACTTATCCATTTTTAGCCCATCATTTCCTTCACCCACTCAAAATGTCTTATGCCTTGCTAGATATTAGGGTCAAACAAATACATCTTGCTTGAGCATAAATCAATGTGATTAAAACATTTCCAAAAATTCAAAAAAATAAAAATATATATATTTAAAAACCCAAAAAAACAAAATAGTTTAAAAAATCTAAAAAGGATTAAAAAAAAATTCTTTTAAAAATTTTAAAAAATCAAAACATTTTCAAAAGAACTCAAAAGCATCCAATGACCTAGGATTAATTTGAGACATCAAACATTTTGAACAAACACAATCAAAAATCTTGAGCTTCCACAAATCATGAATCAATAGACAACCTATCAAGGTAGTCTACAATTGAATTGATCAATTATCTAATCAACATTTGCAATCCTTATCAACTATCAATTGTCTTATACATTATTAATCATGCCTGAAACCATATATTATCATGATTTATCTTGTGCCTTATGCAGAACGAATACTTCCTAAAATAAAACACCTTGATCATTTATCAACCTATCAAGAACACTTAATCTTTGGCAAGAGATCTACATGGTTGTTGACTTATTTGGTCGGTGAGTCTTATCTTTTATTTGATTTATCTTTTTATCTTTGGTGATGTGCTTTCTATTTTTCTCAAGGGTGTCTTTGACTAGAGAAGCTATGATGGGGCATCGTCACTTAATTATTGTTCGTAGATTGTTCTTTAATAACATGATGACTCATCTTAGGACATGATTATCTAAGATCATCAAGGACATATGAGTCTAGTGTGAATAGGTACATTCCTTACTTGCAAATGGTAAGTGAGTTATCTTGCTATCATACCTTGATGCATGCATCTGATTGCCATAATAAGCTCAATGATGATATAGCACTTAAAAAGCACAAGTTCTCATTATTTTTTTTCTATCTATTCATCATTCTTCTATCCATTCTTATATAGCTCTACATTTTACCATCTCCTTATCTATTTGCTCTTGGCCTTAATCCTCCATCTTTCCTTTCAAGAGTGCATCTTCCTTTTTATCCTTCATTATCCTTCCTTTGACTAGGGCATCACACTTCTAGTCCTTATCTTTTTGTTTTTTGAAACAATGCAACAGGTTGCATTGTCTCAAAGAGGGGCAAAATTTAAACACCTAAAAATATCTTCGTGAAATCAAAAAATCTATCTATTAATTAAATAAATATTTTTATTTAGTTAGTTAATTCATTAGCCTCTTTTATTGTTATTTAAATAACTATTCATATGTATTTATCTAATTCACTAGCCTTTTCTATCCTATATTAAATAAATTTCCATTATCCATTACTACCTTCCTTTTCTACTATTTATATTAAATAAATACTTTTATTTATTTTTAATTTTATCAATCCTTTTCTTTCTAGTGCCACCAATCACCTCCACTCACATGGATCAACCCTAAAAAAATTAGAATTATGACAAATGGCACTTGTCTCTTCATTTGACTTTTCAACTTTTACTTGTCTAGGTATTATGAAAAGTCAATATCCTCTATCTATTGCTTGATCTCATTCCTTCATTTTCTTTAACCTCTTAATTTCCTTTATTCACAATATTTCCTACCTACTCTCTAACTACTTTCTAATCCTAGCCACTAATTTACCACCTCTTAATCCTAGCCCTTGATTCTCATGGGGACTTCTATAAAAGAAGACTTTCTCCTCTCATTTGAATCTAATGGGCAATTCTAATGAGCCCGTGTTATACTAATGTTTATCCCAATGCCTAATGTAATGCATATTCTAATACTTAATCTAATGAGCAATCTTATGAGCCTTAACATACTTGAGTCTTTGCATACTTGGTGATCTTTGAGAGCTCATAATTCCCATTATTATCATCATATCACTATCATAGCCTTCATACACTCATTACAATTGTTTTGCATCAATCAATCAATCTCGATTCTTTCATTGCCTCTTGTGCATATGCTAAAAATCTAAGTGCACCAACATCCATTACAAGATCTTGGAAGATAGGAGGACAATGGAGTCAAGCGTCTCTTGAGTACATTGGCATACTTGTTTGTTTATTTCATTGTTATACATTCATTAAGGAAGTCCTCGATTGGTATAATATTGGTTTTATCTTGTGTACCTAGGGCTTATGGTTGGGCTTAGTGTGTTCACAATTAGTTGTTCAATTTTCATTATTGTCAATGCCTACAAGACTAAACAATCTATAAGACCAAGAATTTGAAATAAATGGAAACTTCCACCCGAAACTCCTCTCCATTGTATGGAAAAGAGAGAAGGCTTAAGTAAAAGATTTCAAATACCCTAAGTAGAACATGGGCATATTAATAGACCTACATCACAAAATTGAGTAAATCATCAAGCATGTGTGATTTCTTACTATATTGGTTTTGTAGAAGGTGACTCGTGGTTTTTCTCTACTAATATTGATCTATAAAAAACAACCAAACTCAATAATGTTATCAAATATTTTGGGTTGGATGAATTGTGTTCAATTAAAGCTTCTATAGTTTTGATCTCCAATGATGGTGTATCAAACAAAGAGTTATCAACACTAAAAAAATATTATTTACAAAACTAGGATTGCTACAAGTAGATGGGGAGAGTGTTTTAATGCTTAATTCCAAATGTTTGTCTTGGTAACTTTTGTTTTTGTATACATTTATCAGAGCATGTTATTCATAGTTGCAAGGTTTTAGATTTTTTAGTTGATTTTTAGGAGTTATTATGTTGTTTGGTATGTTTTTTAAACACTCTTGAAGTTCTATGTTATGATTATTTATCGTTACTAGTATTCTTTTTGGCTTATTTTAATAAAAACGTGTCTACATTTAGAATACTCAATTATTTACAATTATACATTGTAAAATATGCTATATAAATTTGAGATTTCTAATAATAGACAAATTTGGTCGATTGAATTTTTATGTGAATAATTTGTTTCATCAATATTTTAGATTATACAATCAAACCTAGAAATAACATATAGATATCTCATAGATTGTGAAAATCTTCTAGTTTTATAGAACTTTTCACTAGTTGCCTAGAACTAGAAAGATTTCATTACAAAACTACTATTTTAGGTTTGATTATATAAGTAATTTTCATTTGTATCCCATCCACCTTGTAACTAGAAAGTTTTTTTTTTTTTTTTTGCCATTCATTGCTCTCATCACTACTTTATGCAAAGTTGACTTAGTTGATGGTAATGCCCATGATAATGGCTAATGACATAAAATGATCAACACTTTTTAATTATTTTGTTATATTCACAATGGTTTTTCCTTATTTGGAGTAAAATCCAATAGGAAATCTCATTCCCATAAAATCAATGTTATGAATCCTCAGTTTCGTCTTCCACAATATTTGGTACTCTTTCCTCTGTAAATTCTGCAAATATCCAACAGATTGTTGTACAATGCAGCATATAAGGTTCAACGAAACATCTTAAAATAGTTGCACGCACCCAAAATATTAATCCTGAATTAAAGAGTGTTGATCATTTTATGTCATTAGCCATTATCATGGTCATTACCATCAACTAAGTCAACTTTGCATAAAGTGGTGATGAGAGCAATGACTGGCAAAGGATACTTTCTAGTTACAAGGTGCATGGGATACAAATGAAAATTACTTCTATAATCAAACCTAAAATGGTAGTTTTGCAATGTAATCTTTAAGAGCACCTCCACTCTTATATCAAGCAAAAGAACTCGACACTCTTAGTGTTATAGTTGGTCAAAGGGGGCTTCCTTAAAATTGGCTTTCTAATTAATCTTGTAGCAAAAAGTTTTGGTTTCATGGGACCCTTTACTCTTTAAAAATAGATTTTGCAAGTTCTCCCAAGATCTCATTTCATGATAGGGGAAGAGCTTAGAGCACCAATTAGCCATTCAAATAGCCATGCACTTTTTGTCCATCCAACCCTCCAATTATTAATTTTGAAGGAGCCAAAAGAATTGATAAGATAAGATAAGATAAGATAAAATATTAATGTCCAACAAGAGACCACAAGCGGGCCTAAGGAACTGAGAGTACAACAGAGAACCTAGAAGATAGCAGGACAACCAAACAGTGTCCGAGAAAAGAGGAACCAACAAAAAAAAGAAGCAGCAACAAGAGCCAGAAAGGAGAAGAAGTCGTGAAACCACCAAACACCTAGTGGTTTCCGGACACCGAAAAGTAGCTCAAGATCGATGGATAACTATCCGTGAGGGGAGGAGTCTAAGTCAGCGTCCATCTCTGGGAGGAGGGAGTCCGCTGCTGCTGATGGGGCTGTAAGAGCAAGTGGTCTCTGCGATGTTTGACCGATCTGGGGTGAGGGACAAAGGAAGGACTCTCAGGCCTCTTGGTTCCTCTAGGGGAGGAAGCCGGAGCAAAGAAGGAGGTGATCCGCTGGTAAAGGGACGTAGAGCCTAGTGGAGAGAGCACTTGTAAAGTCGAATCACAGAGACGGAAGACCTCCTGGAGATAAAGAGCCAAGCAGTGCTGATCCTCGTACTTGAAGAAGGAAGACATAGACTTGCAATCTCTGAATAGACAGTGGAACCTCCCACGAATCTCATAGTAAATCGGATAATAGAATAAGAAATGGAACTCGGTCTCAGCCACCCTCATATCACAACACTGGCAAAGCCTCTCCTCCCTACTGGTCTGGTGGTCGGTCTGGATCCGAAGTCGGTGGGAGCCAACTCTAAAGGACCCAAGCTGGATACGCAGGGCATGAGACTAGCATCTGGAAGTATACTAGGGCCGAGTGATCAAGCCATCCTGAATGTCAATATAGTGCTCGGAATAGAAGGCCATACGAGGCCAAAGGCCATCAGGAGGGTCAACCCACGTCACCTGAACATACCTCCTGTAAATATCTAACCTGGTGATCTCGTTCAACTCCGACTGAGGGGGGAGGAGATGAGCAGGAGCACCAAGGGAATACTAAAAGGGAGGGAGGTGGTCGATATCAATACCAACAGAGCTGAGGAGATTGGAGGCCTGGGCATACTAGCACCGAGCCAGCCTATTAGGGTTCG
Organism: Chamaecyparis obtusa; assembly: GCA_027943335.1. NCBI lineage: Eukaryota > Viridiplantae > Streptophyta > Pinopsida > Cupressales > Cupressaceae > Chamaecyparis > Chamaecyparis obtusa. Next base: position 159,981 of record BSBK01002154.1, on the reverse strand, counting down.
AGGCCACCAACGAAGCCGAAGAACAATAGGCCAAGTAAGAGTAACGGTATCTGCCATTAGTCGAGTCAGCAAAGCCCCCGAGTCTGCAGAGTAACCAAACAAGATCAAAGATCGTGCAAAGTCTGAAGGGATGAGCCCCGAACTCAACCAAAATGATGCTAGTGGGAGTGGTCGACTGACAGCGAATGAAGCGTCAAAGAAAGAGGGTATGCACTCTCTCAACAAAAGCCCAGTAAGTAGTCAATAAGGAGGGACCCCAGACAGTCGAGCCATAAAGAACAGTAGGCCTAACCAGTGAGTCAAAATAGGCATCTTTGACGTCATATCTTGAAAGTGATGTCGAAAGCACTGTCGCTCAAGTAAGGCAAGAGAACCCAAACCCTTGTTGATCCGCGGTGTCATAGTCGGTCTCAAACTGAAGAGTGGCCCAAAGAACCCAATCCCCAAGTATGTGTAGTTGGAAGTCATCTCGATCTCGGTCCCTCTATAAAAAAAGTGGAGATGCGAGGTTTTCAAACAATTGAAAGTCATGACCCGCGTCTTCCCCAAGTTCACCATAAGCTGTCGAGAGTCGCAAAAGGAGGCCAATCCATCCAGGAGTCGTTGTAACCCCTCGGGGGAGGAAGATAAGAGCACGACGTCGTCAACAAATAGGAGGATGGAGATCAAGGTCTGGTGAAGGAGACAACCATCACCAGGAAGCGAGAGGCTCCTCAGGTAGGTTTCAACTAAAAGGTGATAACTAAAAGTATATTAAAAAGTTTCACATGTACCAATAGCCCATCATTTTTTCACTTTTTTAGTTCATAATTGACCCATTTGTTCATCACTACTCATGGATAGTTATTGAGGTATTTAAGTATGTATCAAGTGACACTTTGAAATGACCAGTTTTTGACCCTTTGGCAATGAATGAATTCTTCAAGACACATCATTACTACCTAGAAGCCATACAATATATTTTTTAAGTCAAATACAATGAAAATAAAAATATGTTGAAACAATGTATAATTTAGAGCTTGTGAATATGCAAATTAGCTATAATGATTACTAATACACTTCCCTTATCCATAAACAATATTTACACATAACCTCGATGAATTTCTTAGTGAGTGATAAATGAACCACTAACACAAGAACAACATCATCTTCAGCATCCAAACTAGGACTAATTATGAAATGAAATGTAATAAACTATACTACTTACATAATAAAGACATCGATATCCTGAACATTGAAACTCAAAACTAATTATAAAATGAATCGTAATAAATTACTTTGCAGGCGATAAATAAACCACTAACATAACAAGAACATCAATATCCTGAACATCGAAACTCGAACTAATTATGATATAAATCATGATGAATTGCTTAGCGTGTGATAAATGAACCACTAGCACTCGGACTAATCATGAAATAAATCGTACTTGGCTAATCAAACACCTTGATTTGAAAGCAATTTTTCCAAATGAGACATCGAGAGTAAACAAAAACCGAATGCATAACCAATGGGAGTAATTTCAGCTGATGAGGCAAGCTGGTCGACAATGCAAAAGGCATTAGCACCACAATTATACAGCAACGTGTCCAGATTATGTAAGGCAAGACCGATGATTCTTTGACAGTTCTGGTGGTCCTGAACATGCCACACAACCCTGCTGTCCCTTGGATTTACATTAACATACGGTTGCCCTGCCCCTGCTCCCCTAATCGTCTCGTGAGGACCCTCCATCTCAATAAACTTAGTTTTGGCTTTTATATCCTTCAAGAGTTATCTCCTTTAAACCACAACACCTCAATGCTCTCCTCTGTCCCTCCATTCCTCAATCATAAGCCATTTCCTCCTCAATTAATAGAAGTTCCAAGCAATTAACCTTCTTAATTGATGGCAGTTTCAAACAGATAATTAATCAGACTTCAAATTTTATTTCAGTTTTTTCAATCATAGGTCAATCCTCCTCAATCAATAGAAGTTCCAAGCAATTAACCTTTCTTAATTGGTGGCAGTTTCAATTTCAAAAGATAATTTACCACACTTCAAATTTTATTCAAGTTCTAATTCTAATTAATCAGAAGTGTCTATTTTAGGTTGGGGGCTTTTATGAAAGCAGACTTTCTAAAATAGAGCTGAAGCTGCTAAGATGCTGAGTAATTTTGTACTTATTTTGTCCATGATAAAAATAAGTAAAAAAATCTTTTTTTACCAAAATTATTTTTAACTAAAATCAAAACTTAAATATTTGACCAATACTAAATAACATTCTTAAAGTCGGTACACAATTTCTAACCCTACCCTCTTTTCACCCATTCCATCTCATTAGAACCTCCTCTTCCTAAAAACTAGAAGCTTAAGCTCCTTCATAAATCCAAGCCCATTCTAACATATAATTATCTTTAATTAGCAGATTCAGTTGTTCAACTTGAGTTAAGCTAATTATAGAGGACTGCGTGTAATTTCTTCTTCTGCGGTGGTTAACCTTTGTATCAATATTGTATTTTACAGTTACAAATGAACCAAATTTTATCTTATTCACAACTTTGTTTTTGCTTATTTTTATTTGCAAGTGCTTTTTCTCACTTTTTCAGAAGAAGACATGTACACTATTTAAGTCTCTTTCTTCATTTATTTCATAATTGTTTTCTTTTGCACTGGTTAACCTTTGTATAAATTTTAATTACAGCTATTTTTTAATTCTATTTTTTATTTATATTTTTTTTCCTAATTAAGCTAATCTAGAGGGCCTGCATGTTACTTTTTATACCTCTTCCATTGTTTCTACTCTATTTTTTATTATTTATCTACAAATTTTTAGACTGCATGTTATACCATTTCCATCATTTCTTCTATAATTTCTTCTTTTGCACTAGTTAACCTTTGTATAGATCTTGCATTTTAGCTTGTTCAGGGCATTCAAGGGTTAATCCTTTATGTGTGGATTGTGAAGTGGAGGAGAGTGAAAGAAAGTTAGGAGAAGAATGGATTAGAGTGCAGTTTGATAGGGCATTTAAAGGGAATCTGAGCAGAAGAAGGGCGGGATGTGCAAAGGAGTGGAAGAAGGAGAATCCACCTTCAAGGTGATTCTCAAATTGTGATTAATGGGATTGTGAAAGGCAAAGTGGAAACATGGTTCCTAGACAAGCACATTAGGAGGATCCAAAGGCTACTAGATGCTTTTGAAGAATTCCATGTTATTGTGAAAGGCAAAGTGGAAACATGGTTCTTAGACAAGCACATTAGGAGGATCCGAAGGCTACAGGAGGGTTTTGAAGAATTCTGTGTTTTAGTCATACTTTGCATGAAGGGAATTCAATAGCTGACATCATGGCCAATGATGGTGCAAGTTTGCAAGATCAAGGTGAGTTGGTGGAAAACTTTAGTGAGCTCATCTCTATTTAGATAGGCATCCAAAAGCTTAAATGACCTTTGGTTAAATTGGTCAATCAATGCTTTGATGATAATGGAGTTTGATTGTTAGAAGTGGTGTGTGGCGACGGTGACTTGCGGCACATGAGATGGATTTTTGGCAGCGTAAAAATGTTGTAATGATGTGAATGATGTCATCCCTTGTGACGCAAGGTGTGATGACAGAACTTTCTAGATTTAGGTGGAGCCTATTTCTGGCCCACAAAGCACAAGACCTTTCCAAGGAACAGTTAAGGAGGCAATAGGAGAAAATAGAATCATGGAGGCCAATTTCACTCGATGACACCAAAGAAGAAACAAACTCCGGGATTTCGAGGGGAAATATCAACAAGACAACTATCAGAGGTTTTTCGTATTGATGAGGAGTTTTTGCAAATTGTTTCAGCCAAGGACAGATATGGATATTTCCTCTGTTTTATGCTTGGGCTTTCCTTTTGGCACAGAGCAAAGAAGAGGCATCAAGAATGATAGATTTGTGTGGCACCGGTGTGGCGTCTACGTGTCCAGCGCTGGTTGGATTTGGCAAAAATTGGGGTAGGTTTTTGAACTTCAGAGGGCCTTTGGAGGCGTGTTGAGGGTGCGACTGAAGGCTTCCAGCCGTTCATGGTTTTAAGCTCTTCAGCTCCAATTGTTCAGAGGGTGGATGCAGCACGGACAGCATGGATGGAGTTGCTTATTTTTATGGAGCAGTGGGAGTTGGATATGCGTAGGCGGGCAGAAGATAAGCAGAGAAAGAGGAAACAAATGCCTAGTAAAGTGAGGGAACATGATGCAAGGGAGATTCCCAGGTCGGTTCCGCAGCCAGTGTTGGGCCGCAAGCAGGGAGGCGATGCTGAAGCAGTGGGGTCACAATGTATAATCCCTTGCCACGGACTGCTGTTTGCATGCCCAACTGACTGTGCCTAGGTTGGTATGGTATGTTTGCTGGAATGGATGAACCCCTTTACACATTTTACAATTGAAAACAAACCAAATATCATTTTATTACAGCTCTATTTTAACTTTTTTTTTCTGTAAATTTTTCTTTTACAATTGTTAACCTTTCAAAATTCTAAAAAAATTATTTAAAACTTTATTTTTACTTAGTTTTTTATCTGCAGATTTTTCTCAAATCCGTACTACTTCATTTTGGAGGATGAACTGCAATTTTTACAGACACACATCTGCTTCAGAACTCCATACTCGACCGCCTAATTCCAAACACATCATGCTAGTCTTAGCACTTCGTCTTATCACACTGCCAACAAAGCAATTATTAAGTGCTGCAAAGTAGGATTGCCAGATTCAATTGCTGCTTAACTGGAGGATGTAAAGACAGCCGCTTGAAAACTCAAAAACTTAACCGTCTTATTTCAAACAAATACATACATACTTGACCGTCCTCTCCAATAGTAATAAAGTACTCTGCAAAATACCCAATTCAAAGTGATAAAGCCGTCCAAACTAGATCCCGATGCCTAAACTTCATCCTAAGCATGTAAAACTCTTGCATTTCAGAAGAAATGAAACACTTTAAATAACAAGAAACACTGAGATATAACATGTAGATTCGACATAGATTTGGATTTGTCTAAACATATCGAACTAGTTTTATTATTGTCGCGGAAAAGAAATTCATGGAATAATTCGTTATCTTTTATGGCTTTTGCCTTACTAAAAATTACCCCTCTCATCCTCCGGTTATAGGCATTGTCTTGTCTGGTCTTCTATTCAAATGTCAACAAGAGAACATCAAAAGCGGCAGTAGAAATTTGAAAATAGACAGATTCCAGGAGTGTTATGAGCTTATGACATTCTGAAGAACACAAATGCAATTCGTGTAAGGATTTATAGTTCTAGCACATGCATTTGCTCACAAGATTCCAGGAGTGTTACGAAATATAACAATCTGAAGAACAATGCAATTCGTGTAAGACAAGCAAATGCAATTGCAATGAGCAATTCAATAAAGCTCTGATTCTTGTATAGAAAAAGACAAAATATCCAGAAAGCTAGAACAGTAAGTTGAGAATGTCGCTTAGCCTATGAAAATGAAAGCTACTAGGCTCGAGCAAACTCCTATCTGGAAAGTGATTATACATTTCAATAGATAATGGAGCATTCTAATTCAAACGATCCAAATTCAACTTTATTTCCAAACCACTTAATTGCACACTCAGAAGTAGAGAAACCTTCGAAGAGTAAACACATTAGTCAAATATTGTACAGGGTAAGGAATCATGTCTCCGGCAGATACCTATGTTCCCACACCCAGGCTTAATCAGACTATCGTACACTTTCGTATGACTCCCAAATCTCTAGAGACTTGCTAGCAAAAACTAAATTAGAGACCTTTAATGTTGTTTCGCATTGTTATTGTTTAATAGGTCATCTTATAATTTGGAGTTTGGGTATATGCGAATTACTAGGTTATTATTATATATGCTTGATCCCTCGACTTTTATAAGCTACTGATTATCGAATGTCCTGTTTTAATGTTTGATTTAAATATTTGATGTAACATCAAATTGGATTATAATTGTCTAACCAATCGCTATCGAGCTACCAGCACAACAAAATTCTCAGTTTTCAGTCTCATAAACCTCGATGCTCGAGCCCCAAAGCGTCTAAGCTTTACGGATTAGATTTCTCGGTCTTATACTTCGATACCCTGAAGTATTTGCAAGCTCTCAGTTTTGAAGATTTGTATTGCTTAAATCTCGATGCTCAATGCCTAAAAAATTACTCCTAGAAATGCAAATGTGCCAAAAAAATAAAGCTTACGGTTTATTACCAGATTCAATTTGCAGTTTCAACAGATTTAAATGATATTAAACCGAATTGATAAAAATGATCGAGTTTTAGTGGGCAGAAACCCGGTTGCAAAGTGCGAACTAAAAAAGATCACAATGGTCTGTTATCCAAAAAATTCTTTGGAGATTCACCATTTTAATATGAATGACTTTCCGAACTTTTGGGTAATTTTTACCGTAACATTTCAGATCATCCATCATCTGAATAAAAGGTAGAAGATATCAGTATCTTTATTTATAGTTCCTTATTTAACCCTACATGCAGATGACGCATCAGGAAAACTCACACAATTAAACTGTAGAAAATTGCTGCCTTAAGTTAAGTGTTAATGATACTTGGCATTCCTAACTAATTTAAACCTAATCCAATTTCAAAGAAATTAACACAGAAAGTTAACATAAAAATACATACCAAAACAGGAAGAACAACAAATTCATTTTACTTGATGCAAATAATAAACAAAGTGGAAAGCAACTAGAAAAGTCCACAGGAAATATCCAAATTATATTAACTGAGGCCTGCGAAAAAACAATTCAAATGAAAAATTCTATCCTTGCAAGAAGAGATTAATACATTTCAAGCCATCGAAAAAATTCCTCCTCATCACATGGACATTGCAAATTCAAGGGATAGGGTAAACAAACTGAAAAAAAAAAAAAAAAACTTTTGGAAGCTTTAAAGATTCGTGGACAAAACCCATGATTTAATCTTTTTCTTTCACATCTGAAAAAATAGAACACAAACCATCTAAAAATGTCTCTGCCTTGTCACCGATACATCCCGGATATGAGAGAATGATCAGAGCTAAAGGCAGAACCCTTTCTAAGAGTAGTTTTTCTTTTGCCTAACGATAGGTTCCTCGTTCTGATAAGAAGTGCAGAAACGAGAAATTGCAATATTAGGCTACATTTAATACTAGCAAAATATCTAAAATGCAAACATAGAAAACCAGCAACCTCGTTAATCACAATACTCCTCATTGTAATACCATTTGCAAACAAATTTCAATCCTACCAATGCCTACGCCCTGAGAGAAATACCTGATTAACAATGGAGGCAACCGCAATGGCAGTGATATAGGTGAAATTCAAGACTTTTAGAAACCCTAATGCCCACAAAAAGCCCTAAATCCTAAAGAGTAAAGTTGGCCGCCGCTCAAACCCTAGGTCAATACCTCACAATTTTAAATACGTTTAAGAGAGAATCTGATATTAGCAATTGGGCCGTGTTTTAACTCAGATTGTTTAAATGTTAGCAATTGTATCTAGGTGTACAATGCATACACATGTGGAAGGGAGCATAAAATATAAATTTTCTTTTAACCTTTTTAGAAGTATTCAATATATTCTTAACGTTTCTTCTTTTTAAATTTTGTTTAAAATAATTATTAATATTATATATTTAAATGAAAAACATTTTAATATATTGATTTTAATATTCTTACCTAACATCAAAGTGTAAAATAAATATTTGATATGGAATTCTAAAAGTATATTTTTGTGGAATGGGCCTTCGATCTACTTGTGAAGTTGAATGACTCTGAATGAGTCCACCAGGGGTCAAATCTTGTTGAGTGCAAAGGCTCTAACATCATAAGGGATGAGGTCGAGATTGTGCCCAAGCAAATTTTGGCGGAATGGGTACCCCTCAATCCTTGACTCTTAGCCAAAAAGGTTCTAAAACTCCAACAAAAAAAAGCAGATTTCTAAATAAGAACTATAAAATGCAATAAGCACTTTTCAATATGTTGATTAAGAAAATTGTCCTTGCATAAATACTTATAACTAAAATGACTCGTGTGCCATATGCGAAGAACAAATTGAACCATAGTTGGAAGAACCTTAATCAGTTCAACCTCTACTTGAAGGTGCAGCTACCTTTAAGATCTTTAATGAATTAATTACAGAAAATTAAATGAAGACACACTTTTAAGTAGAAAGCATAAAAGGTTTTTCCACATTCATTGATAACCATGAAATGAACATAGGTAGATGTTTTCACACTTAAAACAAAATTTACAGATTTTGCAGATGACCAAATAACTGATTAAACAATTTCATACATTCACTCCAACTTTTTGCATGAACATAATCAAAATGAAGAAATACTATAAATTTTGCACACCATAAACAAATCCCAACAGAGATTGAATAAGGATTCACGAATACACAGATTCTGTAAAACCAGCAGATATTCTTCTATTTTCAAATAAAAGTTTTCTTCAGACAAAATATATCACACCAAAATTTTATAGCTTATGTAGTTGTTGTCCTCAATTTTGACATCACAAAATTGGAGTCACCCTACGCAATTTTCACATGGATTCATAGGTGTATCCTTTACGTTTTTGATGTATTGGATAATGCATTGTAAAGACAATTTGTCATCCTTGAATTGACCTTTATTTTGCATGTTTCATGCATCCTTTATGAAGGTTTCCGTCAAGTTAATCCCCATAAATGCTTGTTAGAACAAGTTTTTCTCCTATGACTGCAAGCACTTGATTTTTGTTAATCTTCAGGTTTATTCTTCATTTTTCTCTTTTTTGTTAGTAGTTTTTAATCTTGTTTCTCCCTTAGGTTAATAGCCCTTAGAATTTCACTTGTTTCGAGCTATCTTAGGCCTCAATCAGAGTTGTCTAGCTCAAATTATAGAGGAAAAGGTGGGGTTTTTCAGGGTGATTGCACATCTTGTTAAAAATCTTCCAAAAGTGGGTTTTTTTTTTCAATTGTATGAAATAAAATTATTTTTAAATTCTAAAGTGGATTTTAACATCTATTTTTAAATTTCAACTCATTCTCCATTGAATTGACCATAGTTTTCAATATTTTTATGTAAATTGGTTTTTTCTAGTCTATTTTCATGTTACTTTATTAAAAACTATAGTTATATATTAAATTTAGTCACTTAAGTGCATAGAAGTGGAATTTTTATCATTCATTGTATATCATTCACATGCAAGTCATTTTTCAAAACCCACTTTCAATAAATTTAAGTCTCATAGTCACAATAATGGACTTTTTATATGCAATTGCATATATTTAAGTTTAAAACTATGTGTAAATGTAGTTGTTATAATACATTTACATATTATGTTTTATAACTTAAGTGAAAAGGTGGCTTTTTTAAGCCAAATTGCATGTGCAATTGATATTAAAAATCACGTATGTATGAATAGTTTATTTCTAAATTATTAAAAGGAAATTCAATAATCTAATATATTAATATCTTTATTTATACGGGTGTCGTAAGGTTGATGTAATAGTAGCATGGGTGATAGAGCAAGTCCAGGAGCAGTAGCAAGTACAGGTGCAGTGGCAGGTTCGGGAGCAGTGGCAGGTAAACATGTAGGATTCAGGTCTGTGTCTGGTGCACGCTTTTTCGAAGGTGGCTCACGTCTTTCCCCATCTCTAAACTCTACACATAATGCCTGGTAGGGAATCAGTAATAATAAGGAGGTTTTCCGATCAAACAAGCTTTCATCAGGGTTACAAGGCTTTGATCACATTTTCTCCTCTACGCCCATTGTGCAGCCTGCACACAAGTTTCCATCTGATTTGATTTTCCAACGCTATTTTTTTTAGCAAAAAAACTTGTTTAATGGGCAATGTGAAAGCAAAGGTGTGGGTTCGATTTTTCGTGGAAAGGCAGTTGTTCAACCTGCCAAGCCTTTTTTTGTAAATCCTTGATTTCACGATCACCGTAAACCACTTCCAAACTCAGCGCCCAGTCTAGATCCCAGACGGTTTGAACAGAACTTTAACACAGATTCTATGAAGGGGACCGTCGAATCCTCCATTTTTGAAACAGGGGAATCTTCGAAACAGGCTTCAGATCGACGTCTGTGTTCTTCACATTTTGAAAATGGATCTGGGCGGGAAATAAAAAATAAAAAAAATCAAAGGAGTAAGGGTTCATTTCAATAGCATAGGAACAAAATGTTTGGATCCGACAGAAACCGTCGTCGTTTTCAAAAGCAGCCTATATTTGATATATGTGAAGGCACTCCTCCAAGGTCACTAGCCCGTATTTTCACAAACCCCTTCAAAATTTTGACAGAAGTAGATCCAACAACGAAGGACAAGGATCGTATCCCTTCACATGATTTGCAGAGCCATGATGGAACAAAGTCTAGGCACACAGTTTTTGGGCCTCCTCCTAAATCATCGATTCCAGTCCAAACTCGAGCCCCCTTCAATCCAAAAACTGTTCACCAAGTTTGGCAAAAGAAGCAGAGTCAAAGTGTCGCTTCCATGGAGACATCTGAGCAGCATCAAAATCTATTGAAAATCACACTTCCACCACATTTCTTGCAGCAATCAATCGGTCTTCTTCGCCAATCTGCACTTATATGTAAGTTTGCTTGCAACTCACTTCCCTTCTTTGATGTTAAAGATTGGGCGTTTTCCTCATGGGCAAGGTTAAAGGATATCTTTTATATAGATCAAGAATCTAAATACTTCATTGCTATCTTCAAGTCCAAAGAGTTCAGGGATTTTGTTCACAAGCAGAACGGTTGGTTTTGTCTTGGATCTGGTCTCTTTACCATGATTTGGGTCCCTAATTTTAAGCCTCAGCCAGAAGACATCCAATTTTTTCCCTATTGGATTTCCTTTCCTCTTCTTCTGCTTGAATATAGAGATCCACAGATTATTGAAATATTTGCAAACAAAGTAGGGATATTTCTCAAGCATGACCTTATACCTTTTGATCATCCGCATTTGGATGTTAGAGTTTGCCTTCTTCTAGACTCTCGCAAAGCCCTCCGAGTGCATCTAGTGATTAACTCTCAGTGGGGGCTATGGAATCAGTCCATTAAGATTCAGGATGATATCACAGTCAATAAATTTCAACATAGGTTGGGTCATTTCAATACTCAATGCCAAGATCTCACCCAAGCTATTACAGAAGTTTGTGCTGATCATAACTCAGATCTAGCCTTATGTATTTATAAGCTCGCCCCTCGGCATCATGAAGGCCGAAATGCCTCCCATACTGTTGACAATTCTCTAAGCGCACTTCAGGCATCTAATACCAGGAAGGTCTCAAGTCAAGATCTTTCCCTTTTTTTGAAAATAGCCTTGCCTGCCTGGCAGAATTTTACATCCGGTTTCAAAGGCTTTGAGATTTCACAAGTTACTTCAATTCAAACTTTGTTGGAGACTGATAGTAGGAGGTTGTAGACTTTTAATTTGAAATGCCAATCTTCTTTACCTAACCAGAGGGATTTGGTTAATACATCTCAAATATCTCAATGGAAGGCTCGGTAGATTAGTGATCAGATTGTGTCTGAAATAGCTTCATCCATTATTTTTGATATAGCAGAGGAGGAAGGTCTCCCAGTTGATCATCATAACACCAATACAATTGATGAACTCCTCAAACAATTTCAATTCTAGAATAGCCAGGCTTTTCTGAAAACCCTAAATACATGTCACATTTTAGAGGATGAGGGGACTGTTTCTGACACGCCCCAGGAAACACAATTAATGGCTGCCTCTTTCAGTAATGAGGATTCCTAAAAATTATTTATCAACATGTTTGAACTTTGACAGATACAGTATGCTCGGATGCTATTATTGGTGGGACTAAACCAATCAATGTATCAAATCCTAGAGATTCAAAGGATGCCACTTCTATGGTACTTTTTGATCACCATCAAATGCTTTCAATCGATCAAACTCCATCCAAGTGTTAGCTGGTTCCTAAAACACCCAAATCCAGAGGCAGACCAAAAGGAGCTAAGACTAAGAATGAAATAGCAGCAGGAATTCAGACAACTTTGGATGACAGCTTCATAGTTACCAAGTGTGTGATGAGGAGAACAAAAGGTTCTCCTTGTCTACAATGAAGATCAATTCTTGGAATGTCAGAGGCATTAATGCCTCTGACAAAAGGAGTAGGATCAAGCAGTTGATTGATTCTATGAAGGCAGATATAATTTTGATTCAAGAAACTAAGCTTTCACGAGATACATTTGATAAAATGATTTCCAAATGGTCAAAATGGTCCTCAATACACTCTCCTGGGATAGGAGCTTCAAGAGGTCTAGTTGTTCTTTGGAACCCTCAAACAATTCAAGGCCACCTCATTCAGCAGAACTCCAATTGGCAAATTTTAAAGATGTCAGACTTCGACATTTCTTTTATCCTGGTAAATGTTTATGGTCCTTCTTCAACGCAAGACAAATTAAAAGTCTGGACCAGCATTACCCACTTGATCCAATCTCAAGATTCTCCAAATGTCATTGTGGGAGGTGACTTTAATGCTATCTTGGATCAATCTGAAAAATCTGGTGGGATTTGTCCACCGCTAAAAACAATTCAGGATTTTTCTCATTTTGTGGATAACAACAACCTTATGGATATTCATCCTTCACAAGGATCTTTCACTTGGACTAATAGGAGAGCTGGATTTGCACAAATTGTTGTTCGACTGGACAGATTTCTTATTTCCCAAGAATGGAAACTTCACAACTTTCAAATTGAGTCAGAGATTTTGTCTTCATTGGGTTCAGATCATTTTCCCATCTCTCTTTCTATAACTCAGGCAGCTGATGGAGAAAATAAACAGTATTACTCATCTTTTAAGTTTGAAAGAATGTGGCTTCATCATCCACATTTTCTTCCTCTGATAAAACAATGGTGGGTAAGTGCACCATTCATTAAGGGCTCCAAGATGTACCAATTTGCTAACAAATTAAAGCACGTAAAGGCTCTTGTAAAGCTCTAGAATCAACATGAGTTTAAAAATGTTTTTAAGCAGAAAGAAGTAGTCAAGTCATAGCTGAATGATATATACACAAATATCATTCAAAATGGTATGGACAATGATACTTATGCTCAACAAAAAAGTCTTCAACATGAATGGGAATAATTGTGTGGCAGAGAGGAAGAATATTGGAGGCAAAAATCGAGGGAACTATGGCTTCAACAAGGTGACAATAATACTAAGTATTTCCATGCTTCAACCAAACAAAAAAGTGTTGCTAAAAATATATTCCAAATAAAAGATGCAAAACTAGGGACCACTCTACATAATGCACAACATATTCAAGAAGAGGGTGTTAAATTCTTCAAAAACCTCCTAGCTCCATATGAATATCCAATGCCCTTGGATGCTCAAGTGAGTGACCTTCTTGAGGCAATTCCTCCAATGGTAACTTTTGAAGATAATCTACAGCTCATGGCTCCATTTACTATGCAAGAAGTTTGAAAGGTTGTATTCTCATTCCCTCCAGACAAAGCTTCGGGTCTGGATGGTTTTACAGCATTGTTCTTTCAAAGTTGTTGGGATACTATTAGGTGGGATCTGTTAGCTGTTGTTGAGGAATCCAGAAAGAATAGATCCATGCTCAAATACTTCAATACTACCAATATTGCATTAATTCCAAAAATTAAAGAGCCTAAAACATTTGCAGATTTTCGGCCAATTTCTCTATGTAATTTGACATATAAGATTGTCACAAAAGCCATTTACATGAGACTACAACACCTTATTCCAAGCATTATCTCTCCTGAGCACGGAGGTTTTGTTCTGGGCCGGGAAACCATGGAAGGAGCTTTGGTCACACATGAAGTTCTGCATTCCATCAATACATCCCAATCTCCTACTTTTGTGGTAAAGCTTGACATGATGAAGGTGTATGATCGGGTATGTTGGACTTTTCTTTTTCAAGTTCTTCATAAAATGGGTTCTCCAAAAAGCTGGTGCAAATGGATAAAAGCATGCATTTCAGGAGCTTGGTTTTCAGTTATCATCAATGGGAAAGCATCAAGCTTCTTCCCTTCTACACAAGGTGTAAGACAAGGTGATCCACTATCCCCGATTCTCTTCATCATTATGGCTAAAGCTTTCAGCAGGACTATTAAGCATCATAACATGATACGTAAATGGCACGGTGTAAACATTCAGGGTACTTCTATATCAATTACTCATTCCTTATTTGCAGATGATACATTACTTTTTGGTAGATCACAGGTCTCAGAAGCAAGGCAGATTAAGCACATACTACAGCGATATTCGGATGTCTCAGGGCAAAAAATCAATCCTCAGAAATCAAAATTTTTCCTTTTTGATACTAATAAAGTTATTTTAGATAAAATTGTGAGAATTTTGGGCTTCTCTGAGTACTTTTTACCTTCGAAATACCTGGGCATACCTTTCTTTATGGGATCAAATAAGGCAAGTTATTGGACTTCGGTCATTGAAAGAATTAAAAGTAGAGTGGTTGGAAAGCTCGATGGCTTTCTTTATCAAGCAGAATATTGATCATCAAATCAGTACTTTCAGCTATACCAAACTATTATTTAGCTATCCTTAAAGCGCCACCATCAATCCTACTTCAAATTCAAAAACTCATTAGAGGGTTCCTTTGGACGAGCAATATGACAGAAGATAAGAAGATTCCACTAATTTCTCTGTAAGATATGGCATATACCCGAGTTGTAGGTGGTGCGGGAGTTCATGATCTATCAAAACGGAATGTAGCCTTTGGAGGCAAGCTAGTTTGGCAAATGTACAGTAAGTCTCATACTACATGGTGTCAAATTATGCAGTAAAAGTATCTGGATAACAGTGAGCCATCAAGGATATTCTCCATACTTGATCCTCTGAAGGGGTTTGTTATTTGGGATTTTATGGTCTCTTCTAGAGACATTGTACTTAAATATGTGACTTGGGAAATTAATAAAGGAGATAAGGTTAGCTTTTGGAGAGACTCATGGAATGGTCAGCCACCTTTGATCACACTGCCTAACATTCAAAATATCACATCAGCTACAAAGACTATCTAGGGGAAACAGGTTATTCAATACATATCTGCGATTTGCTTATTCTTAAGAAGAGTTATATGGAAAGCTCCGGAACACCTTCCATTATCCACTTAGGAAAAAATTCTTTTTCGGGCCATTCTACACAAAAAATAGGCCTTCCTTTCCAAATATGAAGATAAATTGAGGTGGGCGCCAGCAAAGGATGACAATTATTCAATCAAAGAGGGGTATAAGCTCATTCAAAGAATTGCCTTAGATAAGACTCCTTCATGAGCATACTTGTTCTGCTGGAATAATGTTGTATTACCAAAACCTGGCTGCTTTGCATGGCTTGCCATTAAGAAAAGGATTCTAACTAGTGACAAGCTAGAGAGATTAAACATTGCCCCGGCCTTCAATTGTGTGTTGTGCAATGAGGAAGCGGAATCAGGCGATCATCTTTTTGTGGGTTGTCCATTTGCACACCATTGCTGGACGTTCATGTTAAAAAAGTTAAGTTTCTACTCCCCCCTTCAAAATAACATAAGGGACATATTTCAAGCTTGGCCAATTCTTCATCCTAGGGCCTTGTTCACAGGACTATGGAAATGTTCCCCAACACTAGTCATATGGACCATCTAGTAGGAAAGAAACAAGAGGATTTTTAGGAAAGAATCAACTTCTATAGAAAAGGTGTTGGAAGGTATTGAAATATCAATTATAGAGGTTACTAATGTAAGCCTTAGTAGATGTAAGGTAAATCCCATTATTACCCCTTGGGACAGCAAGATGCTTAGAGAATGGAAATCATTAGTCATCCCGACAAGATGGGGCTTAACAACTACAGTGCAACCCAAAATAGATCAAGGTATTGTACAATGGCATACACCTATCACATGATATGTGAAGCTCAATTTTGATGGGGCCTCTAGAGGAAATCCCAGAAAATTAGGGTTAGGGGCTTGTATTAGAGACTGCAATGGATCTGTTTTAGCAATCACAGCGGCTCCATTACCGGATGGAACAAACAACATTATAGAAGCTCAAGCTTTGCTTGCAGGGCTAGCTCTTGCCAAGAAAGGAAATTTCAATAAAGTGCACATAGAAGGCGACTCGCAAGTAATCATCAATGCTTGCATTAAGAGAGAAATAATCAATTGGCAACTCAACTATATTCTGCAACAGATTTGGAACCTTTTGGATCAATGTCAGGAGGTTTGCATTTCTCATACTTTAAGGGAGGGGAATAAAGTTGCCGATTGTCTATCAAATTTAGGATGTGAAGGAATCATAACCTCAACCTTACAACCGAGCTCCTTCATTGAGCAATTTGAGGATTTGCAAGTATTAATCAAGACTGACATCGACAAGTGTCAGTACTAATTACAATCCATTTTAGCACATGTGATATTAGTACAATCGCATCATTTTCAAGATTCTATGAGTATGGTTAATTAGTTACTGCCACCTTGGGGAAGTCATCTTTGTACTTCTCGCACATTTGAAGTACGCATGCCCCATGTCACTAAGTGCGATTTTAATCCGGTGACAACTTAGCCACTTTCGTTCACATGGTCATTTGTACTTCATATCATCCGAGCATGCTAAGTGTGATTGTATTTTATTCCCATAGGATTTTGCATTCAAGACAAGTTTCCTGGCTTATTTATTTCCCTAAAATCCTCTATTTTTAGTGCACGACACAAGAGTGAGCCTCAGGATGTCGCTCCCATCAAATGTTTGTGTCAAATGTGATTCATGTTATCAGTTCCATAGATCAATCCTTTCAAAAAACTATAGAATTTGGATTCAGCTGATGGTGGATGAGGACGTTCTTCCTCTTCATTTGGATGACTCAACTATGGATACAATGTTCTCTGTTCACTCTACTTCAATTCGGCGGGCAATTCGACATGTAATTGGGGAGGAGATTCTCTCTCCTTCCTCAAGGCAAGTTTTGTTTCCTTCAAATGTGGTGTCGATTTTCTTGTCTAATGCAATGGACTTACTACAGTCAACCACACTTTTGGAAATCCTTGCAATGAAAGTAGTACACCAAAAATTTTGGAATGAAAATAAGCTTAAAGTGGCAATGCAGCGGTATGATTTGTGGGCAGGAAATGCTTTGGTGGGTGGCTTGTTCACAAGGTCTCAGCTTCTTCAAAAACACAAGGTCATGGCTACCTTCAATGCGCTCCAAAAATCATTTGAAAAGCAAAGCCCTCATTTTATGAAGTCTGCCTTGCAAGTCATTGCGAGAGCGTTGGGACACCAGCTGGAGGAAGGTGTAAAGAGAAAGGGCTTTGCATTGCTTGACCTCTTGGGGTTGCCAAACAGAGATGTTTCAGTTATGAGTGGTCAAAGGGTGTCTCCAGGGTGGATTTCAGGCTCCCAAATTGGGATAGATGGTGGGTTTGAGGCGTGTTCGACTGGGGTGTCCTTGGGTGTGTGTTCTGGTAATCCTTCAACTATTGCTCAATGTTTTGTATGGTCTTCTCCATCAGACAAAGCCAAGGGAACCGGAATGCGCTTCCTGGTATTGTGTCTACTATTGACGGTGTTGTGGGTTCTGGTTCGGGATGGGAGTCCACTTCTCAGCCTTGTATGGACTTTGGGTGGGGTTACTCTCTACAAGGTGGTAATGCCCCGACTTCTTGTGATGGCTCTGCATGCGAAGAAATGGAGGAGTGAAAATTTGATGATTTTAGTTTTTTGAAAATTTTGCTATACCCCGTGGAATTTAGAAATGTTTTATAAATTTGGAGGAAGTTGTGTCTCCATATTGCTTTCAGGGTATGATTTTTGAAATTTTTGAAATCCTGTAAAAATTAGATTAATTTTGAAATTTGGAGGAAGTATTGTCTCCATATTGTAATCAGGGTTTTTTTATCATCGATATAAGTATTTTGTAAATATCGATGTTATAAACATTTTATATATAGCAACGATGTTGGGTTTTCTTACTGGTTCTTTCTCGGTTGAGCACCTTTTGAATCAGTTTTATTTAATAAATATATTCAGTGGCTAGCCCACTTTTGTCAAAAATAAAAATAAAAAATCACGTATGTATAACTTAAGTGAAAAAGTGACTTTTTCCAAGCCAAATACATGTCTTTTAAAATGTGTATAATTTGCACTAAAAAAGTGTGTATTTAATCGCTTAATAGAGTGTTATTTTTATATGCAAATGCATATATAAAAAATGTTTTTAACCATTAAAGCTAAAGAATGTGTTTTGGACTTGTAAAAGACCATCATTACTCTTTATTACATGAGTTTTGATCAAAACTCCTTTGGTGGCAATTTCTAAGTGAAAAGCATGTGTTTTTTAGTTGTAAAAACCCACTCATTTTGGGCGTTTTCAGCAAAAATAGGTTTTTGAGAAAAGAAGCACAAGACTCATCACCAAAACTCAAAGATTTGTGCCTCCAATAGAGTTGTGTTTGCCTTAAATCCATCAAGGATCAATCTTGGCTCATCAAACTTGCAGATTGAAGGTGTTTTACTCTCAAAACAACTCGTTTAAGGCACATTTCTCCCCAAAAATGACCCATTTTTTGTCATTTTCTTCTACCAAATCCAAACATTTGTTATTAAAGGTGAGCTCATTTGCATCTTGTTTAATATTCTCTTCAAGTTGTTTTTAATGCCCTAGATGCCATTTTTAATTACCATTGCACATTGCATTTGTTTTAGTCAATATCGTTGCTATTTTTTTGCATTTTAATTCTCCAACTTCCCACCCTTGGCAAGAAATGAATATTTACTCTAAAATGCATTCATGTCAAGAGGATTGAGTCAAGATTCAAAGTCTATATATGCCTTTTAGTTGCAATCTTTTCTAAATCTAAAAATCTCTTGGATTTGCTTCAGATTTTGCACAAAGATTTGAAGAGACTTCTTCTCTTGTTTTGGTGGAAAGAGGTAAAATTTCTTGCAAATTTCATAGGGAAAAGTTGTATATATGTGTTCTTTCATTTTTGTTTGCAAATCTTTTCATTTTCATTTTCAGATTTGCACTTTTTTTGTATATGATATATGTTCCTTCTATCTTATGTCTACATTCTCCAAGTTGCATGTGCAAGTACTTCATCTTACTTGTATGTGTAGTCAGGAATAACAAACCCCATTCTTGAAAGAGACCATCAAAGAAAGTGAGCTCATTTATCATGTGATTTTGCAACCAAAAACCCCACTTTCATGCTTGCATACACCCCATTCATACTTTACATACCGCTGCCACATGATTTAAAAACTCATGATGGTGGTTGCTTGCATATGTTTTTGCATTTAATTATAATGAAAACATGATATCTCATTATAATTGGATGTCTTTCCAATTCAATTCCATGCATTTTCAATATAATATCCTTGTTCGCATATGCTTTCACATTCCAAAAACCCTTTTTGGGGTTTTTCACCATAAAAATGCATGTTTGTGAGCTCAAACATTTGCATCCATTTGTTGTCCCACAAGTTTCCATCCATCCTCCATATGTAATGCTCCTATAAAATCTCTTTTTTTTCTTCCATTTAAAGAGTCAGTTTTACCTCAATTTCATCATCCTTCATTGCTTAACAGTCCTCCAATCATGCATGCAAAGAAGAAAGAGGAACATAGGGCAAGCATGACCACATAATGGAGCCTACAAGGAGGTGAAAGAATGATTACAAGCATAGAATTCTTTCAAGACAAAAATGGTCAACGAACACTCAACAGAACAATCAGGGATGCATATTCATATTCTAGTTCGAGATGCTTCCACCAAACCTAAGCACATCATTCATAAAGCATTCCTTTAGTAGCATGAAGACCAAAAAGGATGATGTAATAGGCGTTGCATCTTGTGAGGCACTTAGAATATTTTCATCATGCATTTGTAATTTTTAATCGACAGATTACATGTAATAGGAAAATAAGATGTAATTATATGTGATAGTATCAAGTGCAAAGTTGTCACATGTAATCAGGTTGTAAGTGTATTAGGCATGCAACTTTGAATAAATCAAAGTTAGTTAGTTAGTTAGTTAGTTAGTTAGAGAATAAGTCAAGGTGGTTAAGGGTTTCCCCCCTTCTTTCTCCAATTTTCTCTCCATTCTTTTCCTATATAAAAAGGGGAGATCATTGTAAATAATCATCTTTTGGCAAGGCAAGAAAATTTTGTCAGTTTGCATCTACACTCTAATACTTTGAGCTTAAATGTAAATTTAAATTATTTTCAATAAATGGGGAAACTTGCCTTCAAACTTTGTGTTGATTCAAGCTGTTATGCGATGACATTTTCTGGATATTGATTATGAGTTTTGGAGCTTTTCTCAAGAGGAATTTGAATTCAATTGTGCAGACTTTGAGTTGCCTATTGCATTCAAATCCAATTTGAACTTTTGGAAACTTTGTGTTGTAGGAGGACAAATTGTTATAGTTTGTAGTGGCTACAATTACTTAGAACTGAAAACTTTGAGCTTCCGTTATAGGTACTTTTTTATTAAGTTTGAGAGTATTCAGTAAGAGACTATGTGCCTTACTAGTTATTCTACTTGAAACCTAATTTGGGATAATCACAGGAGACTTTGGGTTCTTGTACTTATTCCATAAAATATAAAAAGTAAATTCTTGCCCCTGGTATTATTCTTATGTCAATTCTAGGGTCACCTGTATTATCATAGTAATAAGGTACTTTTTGTTAAGTAGGAAAGTTGTAGTTGTATGCAAATAATTCCTAAAAAAAGAAGAATTGATTAAGTGAATCACCATGTTTGTAATTTCAGTTAACTTCCTATTGAATCCACCTACGGTAAGAAGGGAGCCTCTCATATTGCTAAGAGGAGAGAGAAATCTCATGAGACATTGCCTAAAGTCACAATTTTGTAAGTTGTGGTCACGGTGACTTAAAAAAATTTAGTCGAGAGTATGTTCTACTTCTACTTCTAATTAATTAAAGTTCGAACCCTTTCAAAGTCTTTCAATGACATACTTATAGCCACCCGACTAGATAGTTTTTAGAACCAGAGTTAAATTCTCACAAGGAGTAAATCGTTTGCTAAAGTAACTAAACTAACTGAGGAAGCAAAAGAAATAAAAGATAGTAAATCCTTTTAATTTCACTCCTAAAATCATGACATATGATCAAGGGTGAGGCACGTTAGTATAATTTGTTGGCTCATTTGAACTAGATGACACAACATGAATTTTCCTCTAATCCACGTGTGTTATAGAGAAGGCGATGATTTCTTGGTGATAAGGCAGCCCAATGTGCACAATCCTTTGTCTCCACATCTCCTTATCCTTGTTTATCTGAGATGCCTTACTTGCATGTATTTCTAAGTGGTCAAAACACATGGTAACCATGGCCTCAATCCTAGCCAGTTGTGAGAAGTCATCAGTGATTAAATCCTTTATCTCTTTAATGACTGTGATCTTATCTTTGAAATATTTCACCATCTCATCAGTGTCTTCAATCATTTTACCATCCTCTTTTAAGAACTAAATATTTATGCATTTTAGATCTTTTTGCATAGTTTTGGTTAACCCCATAAGTTCCTTCAACAATTCAATTGATTCTTCATGGCCTTGTTTAACAACAAAGTTGCACCATTCAATATTTTTATTGGAGACATATAGAACATTATCATCCAAGCCGTGCATTGATTTTTCCCCTAAAAACTTCATAACACCATACTTTTGAACTTCATTCATTTGTATCAAAACTACATTCCATTTAGTTCTCTCTTTTTCCCACAAATTAACTTCAACCTCCAGTTCTTTACTCACGTCCATCGCTTCAAAATGGACTTTGACTAAATTAATAATATAATTAGTACCTTGTTGAGTGATCAAGTTGAGCCATTCATGATAGAAATTCACTAGCATCTTACTTTTTTGGAGTTGATATAGGAGCTTCTAGCTTGTTGGTGACTTAGGGTCAAAAGCCTGTGAAGTCTGAGTAAGTGCTACAGGACTTGGATTCTGTATTGCATGGATGTATTTGGCCATATGTCTCAAGGCTATTTTGAGTTCTTTCTTGTCTCTTTCATCCTTCTAGATTCTGGAAATCATTCATTTGGTTCATGATTCCAAAATCCTAGCATTAGCTACCCTAGAGGTAGGTCCCATATCCACCTTTTCTATAGTGAAATCTATGGATGAAGTTTTCTCTGCATCCTTGTCTGTGACCGGTCTAGCTACCTCAGTTATCCAACAACTTGTATCTTCATCCACATGCCTCATGGTCTCAATTTTAAGCTTTTTGGGCTTACTTTATTTCCCCATGGACTTACTTACCATATCCTCGAAGGGTAATGAAATAGGCACAATACTCTATTTCTTATTGATTGAGGCCTCCAACCATTTGGGTGTGGTTGTTGTGGCTTTTGGTAGGGGTGTCTAAAAATTACTCTGCTCTGAAAGAATCAAAGCATCAGATGAATCTATATTTCCCTCTGTTTCCTTTTCCTTTATATTATGTTACGTGGCTTGAACCTTTGGCATCTGGTTGTCCATATCCTTAGCTACCCCTTTAAAAGGGTCTAGGTATACCAACTTCGGGTTCTTGGAATTATTCTCACTTTTCCTTTTGGTCCTAGATTGAGTAAATCGAGTACAGGGTGGATCGTATTTAACTTTTGCGGGATTCTATTTAGGAGGGCTTCCACTTTTAACAAAACACTCTATACATGTAATATCAATAGATTTATTAGAAATAGGAAGAGTGGGCTATGGAATAGTATTTTCGAGAGAGGCTGAGTTATCTTAGGGCTCAGGTTCAAGGTCCTTTTCATCTTGGTGGCTTTGAAGCCACCTATCTATTCTTCTTACGATGTTGAAAGATCTATACTGAATATCATCATTTTCTTTCTTGTCCCAATTAATTTTTGGAAGAGGTTGTTCTTGAACCCTTTCAACAAATACAAGATACATAATATCTTCATTGACCCCTGTGGTGTTCATATCCAGGTTCATTGAGATGATTTGGCCTAAAGTAAATCTAGACCATAATCATTTTATTATTTAAAATTCATCCACACAATTCTCCCAGTAGTCCTCAAGTTTAGGTTCATGATGGAATCCATCTTCCATGTTCAGGTGTTCATTGGCAAAACTTGTGCTATCAAAGTTTGGCCTCTAGACGTTTAGTTTCTTGAACACCAGTTCCATATTCAGAGCATCCGACACTATTTTGCAACTATAGTTGCCCAGTTCAATAGGGAATTTAACCCCAATGTCACACTTTTTCTCCAAATTATTATGTATATGAGCCAACTGTCTGCTCACTTCTATTAATATATGGCTATCAAGGGTATATTTGGATAACTTATAGGGTTTGTCTCCAAATCCTCCAACTATGAGGTAAGTGAATCTTGTGAACTATATGAAGTAACTTCCACATATACTAACTAACTACATAGCTTCATTTGACATTCTTTGGTTCACATTGCCCTGAAGTTCATAGACCAGTTTCCCTTGGAAAACATCATTTACTCTCATGAATTTCTCTACATACCTTTGCTTCTGAAGGTGAGGCTAAAACTCATATATCCTCATGCCTACTTTCCATGGCTTATTATGTAATCCATTCCACTCCCTCAAACATGCCAACATATATAAGAGATAGGAGGACATATAGAAACCTTTACATCTGACAAAATTCATCAAGCCTTCATGTAACCTAGCTACTATGATTTGTGACCAATCTAGGTATCTTTGTCCACCCAGTAAGACTTGGATGTAAAAATACATCCAGTCTTCCTGATAGAATGCGTGGGAATTTCCTTTAACCTGGTTCGAGAGGGTTACAATGCCTCTTGCATCTTATTTCAAATGCTCCCTAGTTAGAGACCTAGGTATTCTTGAACCTCCTTTTTGTTCTTTCAACAACCAATTACGAGCAATGACACTCTTGTAAATAGCCTTTTTTTAAAGAGAAAACAAAATATACCATGCTAATTGTCCAATCTTCATATGGCTCCTTCTCTGGTATACCCATGACTGCCATAACTATTTCCCTACTAATACTAACCAATGGTTTCCCATCTATTTTCAAAATGCATCTCTTCTCAGCATCATACCTATTCATACATTCCATGACCAACTCAGGAAAAGGTGCAACTGTAGGGAAAGTTGTTGCTTCAACCAACCCACTTTGTACAATCTTCTCCATCATTGAATTTGGATTCGGGTTCTTAGCTTTCTATAGGAAATCCCCTAATTCATCTTGGACTAGGGAAATATCATCAAATTTAGGAAGAATACTGAGAAGGCATGAAGTTAGACCTAGGTTTGGGAGCACATGCCTCATAATGAATATAGAATAGAATCCTTTGAATAAATTAAAAAATAGAAGAATTCACGTACAAGAAACTAATCTACTTTTGTTTCAACTTCGAAAATAATTACAATCAACAATGGAAGAGGATTGTTTAAAGACTCACCTGTTGTTCTCATTAAATTCCTACAACTCCCTTGAAAGAAAGCCCCAATTTACCTTAGTCTTTGCAGTTTCACTTCGACTTTAACAACATTCTAATTTAAGAAAACAATCATTTCCTTTACTTATAATGTAGGAAAGATCTTGGCCGAGATTTGTGTGTTGTAAAAACTTAATAACCATGATGCGAATTAATTACCAATTTGACATCAGCTGAAAACTTATTAATTTTTAGTCATTTTGGCACGAAGGCTTACGTACTCGTCATTTCTTTCTATTTATAAAAATTTAAATTTGAACACCTATCACATTATCGCACATGCCAAATACACTTTTAATTCTCCTTCAACAACATATCGTTGCTTTTGATGAGATGAACCTTGATCCTTAAAACATTGAACCATTAAGGTTCAATGATTCAAGCTCAATGAATAACAAACTTGACACACTGAACACATTGTGACCCTAGACAACCTATGACTCAACAAGATGAAAACATAAGGTTGATTTAACAATGAACCTTCAACCATGAAGGGTTCAACAGTTCAAGTTCAATGGACCAGAAGAAGATACCAACTCTCTAACTATGTCGCAAAAGGGAGGGGCACACTCAGGGGCTTTGAACTTAAACTTTTAACTTGGGAAGGTTCGACTCAAGAGGTTCAACGAGGTGAAGATAATGAAATAAGGAAAAAAAAGGACAAAGGCTAAGGCTGAGAACTTTACAATAACAAATCAAGCATTTTGGCTAAAATTGGGAATATAAACACAAGCAAAAATGCAGGGGTAACATTGTCTTTGACTAGGGATCGGGACTGTGAAGGACTAGGCAATGAACCTAGAATCTCCAGTTGCACAAAAGAAATGGTTGACTTACTAAATAGGAATGAAAAACCTAAACTAAAACACAACAAAAAGAGATATGTAAAAGAAATGGGGGAAGCCCTCTTAGAAATTATAGAGCTTCAAATCCTGCCCATTGTAAGACAGGGGTAGGATTGTTCCATCTGGGTACTCCAGCTTAAATGGGTTCGGCCCTAAGACCTGATTGATCACAAATGGCCCCTTCCATACAGATTCAAATTTTCCATGAGCTCCTTTGGGTTCTCTCCTCGTGTCCCATAATAGAACTTGATCTCTTGTCATAAATTTTTTAGGCCTCACCTTGCAATCAAAAATATTTTTCACTTGAGCCTGGTGTGTTGTTATATATGATCAACCAATTCATTCCTTTCTTCCTCAATTTTTGTCAAATACATAATTCTCTTTTCTAGTGAACTTTGAAATGAATTATCTTTGATCACCTTCTACAACTTTGTAGCGGCTAACTCTAGAGGAAGTGACAGTTGAGCTTCTTCTCCATACACCAATTCAAAAGGTGTCATCATGATGGCTCTTTTTGTTGAGGTTATATCCACCCATAACACTTCATATAGTCTTTTGTGCCAGTCTCTATCATTATCATTCACTAATTTCATTATGATGGCAATCAAGTTCTTGTTGCTGGACTTTGCCTGACCATTTCCTTGAGGACAATAGTTAGAAGAATGTGCCAGGGAAATACCATTATCATAACAAAATAGGCTCAACTCTTCAGAGGAAAAAATGGTCACATTATCAGTCACTATCTTATGGAGCACACTAAACTTGACAATAATATTTTCTTTGATAAAATTACAGATCACTTCAGATGTCATCTTCTTCACTGGCAAAGCTTCCACCCATTTAGTGAAATAATTGGTTGTAGTAAGTATATGTGTATGACCTGCACTTGATGGTGGGTTAAGGGGGCATATAAAGTCTAAACCCCATTTCCTAAATGGTTCTTCTATCACCATTGGTCTTAATGGTAAGGCCACTAATTGAGGCTTTCCTAAAAATAATTTGCACTTCTCGCAATTGGCCACCCACTTATAAGCATCCATAAACATACCCGACCAATAATAATTACTTCTCAAAATTTTAAATGCAGTAACAATGGATGAGTAGTGGCCTCTGCAAGCCTCATTATGAAAGGACTTTAATAGCTTTTCTTGTTGCTCTCTATCAACACACCTTAGAAAAGCTTCATCCAACCCTTTTTTGTATAATAGATTATCCACTATCACATATTTTATTGCCTTTAATTGTAGGTTTCTCTTCTCTCTGGAAGAGAGATGTATTGGGTATTCACCATAATTCAAATAATGTACTGCTTTGGTAAATCAAGGATCTTAGAGGCTTATCAACAAAACTTGTGGTAGTGCTTCTTCTTGTTATTTTTTTTGCTATCAACCAACATGAACCCTATCCCCACACCAGTTTGATGGGTGGAATATCCAGATCAAAGTCCTAAATCCTAGAAATCCATGTTCTCGCTTGTTCAACCATACTTCATGTTGCGTCAAAATACTCTTCACAGCAACATTAGGCACAAAAACAACAAAATGAGAATGTAGTATGTAATACCTAATTTGTTTTACTACTTTTACCATGACAAAGGCTTGCTTTTCAGTTTATGAGTAATTCAATTCATGCTTTTTCAAGGGGACACTCATGAAAGAATTGTGTGCTTCTCCATTTTCTTCATTCTTCTGCAAGAGGATTCCTGACATAGTGTGCTCTGAAGCATAGAAATACATGATGAAGTATTTCTTATAGTTAGGGTTTATCAGAGTGGGGGTCTAAGCAATAGCCTCTTTGATCGAATTAAAAGACTTCAATGATTCCTCACCCCATTTGAAGACATTTTTTTCACTCATTAGTCCTGCTATGTGCTTCATGGTCTCACAAAATTGGGGACGAATATCCTTAAGAAATTAACCTAACCAAAGAAAGACTTCACACCACTCCTATTCAATGGTAAGCTCAAATTTTGGATGACCTTCACTCTTTTAGGGTCTATTTTTATCCCTTCTTTTGAAACTAGATGCCCCAATAGTTTTCCTTCTGCTACACAGAAAATAGACTTCTTCAGATTAAGGGGTATCCCATGGTCTCTACATCTTTGTAGAACAGATTTTAAATCTCTTAAATGGTTCATCCTCTATTTGGAAAAGATAGTTAATTCATTAAGGTATATAACAATTATATTATTTTTTAGGTGTCCAAAAGAGAAATTTGTTGCACACTAGAATGTGGCACCAACATTGATTAGGCCGAAGTGAAATTGATTATAAGAAAATGTACCCCAAGGTGTCGTGAAAGCAATCTTGTGATAGTCTTCCTTAGCCATGTTGATATGATTGTAGCCCACCATTGAGCATGGACACCATCTTTGATCCAACTATTGTTTTCAAAATGTGATCCATGACCGGTAGAGGATAGTTGTCTTTCAAGCTGGCCTAGTTCAAGTTCCTAAAATCCACACATATGTGGATTTCTCTATTCTTCTTTATGATCGGTACAATATTTTCAATCTGGGTGGAGTGGTGCATCAGATAAATTATGTGAGCCTTCAACATCTTTTAAAACCTCTCTAAAGATGACTAATGCTACCTTAGGATTGTAATTCCTTAATTTTTTTCAAAATGGAATCGCTTCGAGCTTTAATGGAATTTGATGCTGAAATATGCCTCCCCTAAAATTTTATAAGTCTACGTATGACCAAACAAATACATCTTTATACTACTTTAAAAGGTTGACAAACCTATGTTTTTCTCCACTGGTACAACACTTTCCCAAGTTAATGAACTTAGGGTCATCTTTATCTCCTATATCAATCTTCTCATGTTCATTTGAGTTGTCTTAAACTTGAACATTTATACCTCTTTTAAATGCATCATGCCTATCAAATAGGTTTTCAAGGGATACAAGTCCCTTGCATAATTTTATTCCCTCTCAACTGGATAACACCATCATCTACTTCTTTTTCTGGATCTTGGCATGATTCATTGCAAGATGACTCTGACCCCTCAAAGTAGGTTGTCATAAACATATCCATATTTTACATAAAATTGTTAGTGTACTTATAATCCTAAAACACCTACCAATACTCTGAGTTATCGAGTACATTACTCATGTGAACAATGTCAATTCGGTAAGTATCTTCTGGGAAGTATGGGTGAGGTTTCAACAAAGAGGCAGATACTGCTAGAGAATCTGCTCTGCTATTTTGATTCCTTTGTATTCCCTCTATAGAAAAAGATTTGAAACCTTCAAGTCCATCCCAAACTTAGTTTCTGTAGTGTTTTAGCCTTTCATTCCTAACAGTAAAGAGGCTCCTCACTTGCTTCACAATGATCTCAACATCTCCCTACACTTGTAAGGACTTAATCCCTTTCCTTTTGGCTTCTTCTAGACCCAATAACAAATCTTCATACTCTGTAGTGTTATTTGTGTTATTAAACTCTAGTTTGAAAGAGTGAGGGAATATCTCTCCCTTAGGTGACATAAGAACTACTCCTTCTCTTGAACTAGTAGATGAACAACTACCGTCAAACTCCATTGTCAATAGTGCCTCATCATTTTTGAGCTCCAGTTGTTCAATATATTATTCTCTCAAAAGCATGCAGTTGCCCAATTCACAATCATTATACAAAATATGAGCCTTATGATCTTTTGATAGGAACATAGAATACTTGGATTTCCCTTCAAGCCGAAGCACTACACTTTTTTTTCCCACCGGTATTGTAGCTTAGCTCTAGTCCATCTTAATTTTGCCCCCTAGATCCCTGCAAATATTTCTACTCAACAACATGTCGTAGCTTGTCAGAATGTCAGCAACTAAAATAGTAAACTTGACTCTTTTACTCGAATGGGCTGCTTAGGCAACTCGGGCATATTTAATTTGACTGATCAAGGGTACTTTCTTGGAATCCATGGAATAACAATTACCAAAACTTCTAGTGAGGGGGAGATCTAGGGTTTTAGCAACAAAGGAGGGCATGATATTATTAAAGGCCCCTAAATTGATAATACAATTATTCAATCTATGACCGTGTATAAACAATGAGACATAAAAAGGATCAAGCTTAGGGCTTGAAACTAGGATTGGTTCAACAAGTACATCCTTTTTAGGTTTAGGTTTAGCAGAAGAGGACTGAGCTAGAGATGATTGTTCAACTTTAGAGGAAATGACATTATTTGATTGGCTACTCATGGCTTGTGTCTGGGTTTTATTACCTCTTACATACTCAATCAACTTATCTGATTCTTTAGGATTCAACCTTAAATATTTGGCAAATGAAATCTAAATTTGACTAGATTTATAAAAGTCCACAATATCAAAAGATGATTCAGGATCATACTTTTTAAGCACATGAACTTCAAGATTATTTGGACTTTGAAACTTTGAAATATGAGTTTGAGTGCTAGGTTCCTTACCCTTTTTTAATGACTCGGGAGATGATGTATTTCCATGAGGTTTGGAATTGTGCTGCACACGTGTTATAACTATGCATGAAGGATTTTATAGGGTAACCAAAATATCACCCCCTCTTTCAGAATCAGACTCATACTCCAAGAAACTATTAACAAAGTCGCAAGGTTCCTAGGGATGCCCTTCATCATCTAATATTTCTTCAATTCTCTCCTTCAGACTATTCAACTACACATAATGAATCATTTCTAGGCAAGAAGCACCATCATGATCATCTGTCATGTGAAAGTCACACATATTAACCTTTTTACTAGAATGTTCAATTGCTAATGTCCATTGAGTTGAGGGTAATTGTGCAAGGTTTTACCACTGGCACCATCCTGATTAGGAATACTTCTAGGGATATCTTGATAAGGTTGTTGGAAAGATGGATTACTTTTAGGTAACTGTCTCTTGATAGAAATAACATCGCTCATCAATCTTTGCACTATAGGATCTGTTGATTTTGAGGCTTGTGCATTTGGAACTTGGACCTCCTTATTCCACTTACCAGCAATAATAAGGTTATCTTCCAACTCTATTGACATTGTCTATGCTGCAACCAAATCTGCTACCCTTGCTCTTCCTAGATGAAAAGCGACATCCAGAGGCATTGCACTTAGGAAGAATCCCTTTTGATTTTCATTCGTAGGCCGCTTTGCAACTAGAATTTTGTGAACCAACCTATTGAACTTCACTATGAAATCCCTCATTAGTTCATGTATCTCTTTCTTCAACTGCATGAGTTGAACCAACAAGGTAGTATCATCTTTAGCGCTTTTAAACCTGAATTCAAAAGCATCTTTCATTTCATTCCAGTTCTAGATTGAACCATTAGTAAATGTTGGAACTAATTAGTAGTAGCACCTATTAGAGTTTGGATAAAAAGCCTAATTGCCACACCCTAATGTTGTACTGACAATAGTCCACATGCTACATTAAATACATTTAAATGTTCATCTGTGGACATTTTTCCATCACCGTTAAATTTTGGTAAAATGTCCCTTGCCCCTTTAGGTAGAGGGTTTAAATTAGCTCTTAAATTAAGGGGCCCTACAACAACTCCCTATTGTTGAGCCATGACTAATGCTAGAGGAGGGACAATGATTAAGGGCGGAGGTTGTAAAATTTGTAAGGCTAAAACCTACCAAAAGATAGGGGATGGAGTCACTTTAGGAGGGGAGGATGGTCTACTCTTCACCTTTCTTTTAGGTGTAAATCTTGGTGCAAAATTAATACCTTGCAATTCTTGAAAGACTTGATAAAAAATTCCTTCCCTTCTCAGGTATCTGGTATAAGGTCTTGAATCCAATTCTCTTTATAGATAATCTTATTAATTTTTATTTTTTTTGGATTCTAAGGGCCCAAAGGCTATTGATCTTTTCTTTGTATTTGTTGTTACACTTGACTAAGAAAGATTCACCTTATCTTGTCAATGATTTATTCTTCTCTTTACAATACTCTACTGGCTCTTTGATAATCCTCTAGACTCCTTCTAGATCGACATGTGAGAGTGTTTAACTGATTTAGAATATCTTCTTGCTCATCCTAAAAACCTAAGTTAGGCTACAATACAGGTATTATGTTCTTAGGAGGTAAAACCATATTGCATCATAAGCTAGTCTTTTGGGTTCGACTCCGCAGAGTCACCAAAAATCTGTTGGTTAACAAATTTTTCATTGCATAAATACTTATAATTAAAATGACTCGCATGCCCTATGCGAAGAACAAATTGAACCACAATTGGAAGAACCTTAATCAATTCAACCTCTGCTTGAAGGTGCAACTACCTTTAAGATCTTCAATGAATTAATTATAGAAAATTAAATGAAGACGCACTTTTAACTAGAAAGCATAAAAGGATTTTCCACATTCATTCACAACCATGAAATGAAAATAGGCAAAAAAATTCACACTTAAAAAAATATTCACAGATTTTGTCGATGACCAAACAACTGATTAAACAATTTCATACATTCACTCAGCATTTTGTATGAACATAATCAGAATGAAGAAATACTATAAATATTGCACACCATAAATAAATCCCGATAGAGATTGAATAAGGATTGACGAATACACAAATAATGTAAAAGCAACAAATATTCTTCTATTTTCAAATAAAAGTTTTCTTCAGACAAAATATATCACACCAAAATTTGATAGCTTATGTATGTTATACTTCTACTTCTAATTAATTAAAGTTTGAACCCTTTCAAAGTCTTTCAACAACATACTTATAGCCACCCACCTAGATAGTTTTTAGAACCAGAGTTAAACAAACTCTCATAGGGAGTAAACAATTTGCAAAAATAACTAAATTCATTGAGGAAGAAAAAGATAGAAAAGATAGTAAATCCTTTTGATTTCACTCCCTAAATCATGACGCACTTGATCAAGGGTGAGACACGTTATTAGAATTCATTGGTTGGTTAGAAGTAGATGACACAACGTGATTTTTCCTCCAATCCACATTTGTTGCAGAGAAGGTGATGATTACTTGGTGATAAGGCAGTCCAATGTGCACAATCCTTTGTCTCCACACCTCCTTGTCCTTATTTATCTAAGACACCTTACTTGCATGAGTTTCTAAGTGGTCGAAACACACAATAACCATGGCCTCAATCCTAGCTAGTTGTGAGAAGTCATCAGTGGTTAAATCCTTGATCTCTTTAATGATTGTGATCTTATCCTTGAAATATTTCACCATCTCATCAGTGTCTTTAATAATTTTACCATCCTCTTTCAAGAACTAAATATTTATGCATTTCAAATCTTTCTGCATAGTTTTGCTTAAACCCATAAGTTCCCTCAGCAGTTTAGTTGATTCTTCATGGCCTTGTTTAACAACAAAGTTGCACCATTCAATATTTTTCTTGGAGACATATAGAACATTATCATCCAAGCCCTATATAGGTTTTTCCCCTAAAAACTTTATAACACCATACTTGTGAACTTCATTCATTTATATTAAAACCGCATTCCATTTGATTCTCTCTTTTTTCCCACAAGTTAACTTTAACCTCCAGCTCTTTACTCACTTCCATCGCTTTAGAATGAACTTTGACTAAATAAATAATATAATTACTACCTTGTTGAGTGATCAAGTTGAGCCAGTCATGATAGACATTTTCTATCATCTTATTTCTTTGGAGTTTCTTGAGGACCTTTTAGATTGCTGGTGACTTTGGATCAAAAGCCTACAAAGTCTGAGTAAGTAGTACAAGACATGGATTATGTATTGCATGGATGTATTTGACCATATGCCTCAAATATTTTTTGATTTCTTTCTTGTCTCTCTCATCTTTCTAGGTTCTAGAAATCATTCATTTGGTTGATGATTCCAGATGCCTGGCATCAGCTACCCTGGAGGTAGGTCCCATATCCACGTTTTCTATAGTGAACTGTATGGCTGAAGCATTCTCCACATCCTTGTTTGTGACTAGTCTGGCTATCTCAGCTACCCAATGACATGTATCTTCATCCACATGCATCATGGTCTCAGTTTTAATCTTTTTGGGCTTACTTGCTTTACCCAGACACTTACTTACCATATCCTCGATGGGTACTAAAATAGGCACAACACTCTATTTCTTGTTGAATGAGGCCTCCAACCATTTGGGTGTGGCTATTGTGGCGTTTGGAGGGGGTGTCTAAAAATTACTCTATTCTGAAAGAATTAAAGCATCAGATGAATCTATATTTCCCTCTATTTCCTTTTCCTTCATATTCTAATCCATGGCTTGAACCTTTGGTGTCTGGTTGACCATATCCTTAGCTACCCCTTCAAAAGGGTCTAGGTCTACCACCTTCTAGTTCTTGGAATTATTCTCACTTTTCCTTTTAGTCTTGGATTGAGTAACTCAAGTATAGGGTGGACCCTATTTTCTTTTTGCGTACTTCTTTTTGGGAGGTCTTCCACTTTTAACAAAACACTTTGTACCTATGATATCAATATATTTATTAGAAATAGGAAGAGTGGGTTATGGAACATTATTTTTGGGAGAGGCTGAGTTATCTTGGGGCTCGGGTTTAGGGGCCTTTTCAGCTCGATGAATTTGAAGCCACCTCTTTGTTCTTCTTATGATGTTGAAAGATCTATATTGAATATCATCATTTTCTTTATTGTCCTAAATAATTTTTGGAAGAGGTTTTTCTTGAACCCTTTCAAAAAATATATGATCCAAAATATCTTCATTCTCTCCTTCATTGATCCCCGTGGTGTTCATATTCAGGTTCATTGAGATGATTTGGCCTAAAGTGAATCTGGACCATAATCAGTTTCTTACTTGAAATTCATCCACACAATTCTCCTAGTAGTCCTCGAGTCAAGGTTCGTGATGGAATCCATCTTCCATGTTCAGGTGCTCACTGGAAAAACCTGTGCTATCAAAGTTTGGCCTGATGCTATATAGTTGGAGTTTTAGTTTCTTGAACACTAGCTCCATATTTAGGGCGTCTAACACTATTTTGTAACACTATTTTGCAACTATAGTGACCCAGTTCAATAGGGAATTTAACCCTAGTGTCATCCTTTTCCTCCAACTTCTTATGTATATGAGCCAATTGTCTGTTCACTTCTATTAATATATGGTTATCAAGGGTGTATCTAGGTTTATAGGGTTTGTCTCCAAATCCTCCAACTCTAAGGTACGTGAATCTTGTGAATAATATGAATTAGCTTCCATAAATACTAACTAACTGCATAGCTTCATTTGACATTCTTTGGTTCACATTTCCCTAAAGTTCATAGACCAATTTCTCTTGGAAAACATCATTTAATCTCATGAATTTCTCTGGATACCTTTTCTTCTGAAGGTGAGGGTAAAACTCATATATCCTCCTAATTGTCTTCCATGGTTCTTTATGTAATCCATTCCACTCCCTTTAACATGCCATGATATAGAAGATATAGGAGGACATATAGAAACCTTTACATCTGACAAAATTTGACAAGCCTTCATGCAATTTTTCTGCTATGATTTGTGATCAATCTAGGTATCTTTGTCGACTTAGTAAGACTTGGATGTAAAAATACATCAAGTCTTCCCAATAGAATGCATGGTAATTGCCTTTAACTTGGTTCAAGAGGGTTACAATGTCTCTTACATCGGCTTTCAAATGCTCCCTAGTTATAGGTCTGGGTAATCTTGAACCTCCTTTTTTTTCTCTTTCAACAACCAATTACAAGCAATGACAGTCTTGTAAATAGCCTTTTTTTAAGATAAAATAGAATACACCATGCTAATTGTCCAATCTTCATATGGATCCTTCTCTGGTATACCCATGGCTTCCATAATTGTTTCCCTATTGATACTAATCAATTGGTTCCCATATATTTTTAAAATGCACCTATTATCGACACCATACCTATTCATATAGTCCATGACCAGCTCAAGGCAAGGTACAATTGTAGGGAAAGTTGATGCTTCAACCAACCCACTTTGTACGCTCATCTCCATCATTGAATTTGGAGCTGAGTTCTTAGCTTTCTCTAGGAAATCCCCTAATTTATCTTGAACTAGGGTTGTATCATTAAATTCAGGAAGAATACTAAGAAGGCATAAAGTATAACCCAGTTTTGGGAGCACAAGCCTCATAATGAATATAGAACACAACCCTTGAAATATCTTCAAAAATAGAAGAATTCATGCACAAGAAGCTAATCTACTTCCATTTGAACTTCGTAAATAATTACAATCAATAACGGAAGAGGATTCTTTAAAAACTCACCTGTTGTTCTCATCAAATTCTTGAAACTCCCTTGAAAGAAAGCCCCAATTTACCTTAGTATACATGGCTTCAATTTAGCTTTAATGACTTTCTAATTTAAGGAAACAATCATTTCCTTTACTTATAATGCAGGAAATATCTTGGCCAAGATTTGCGCACTGCAAAAACTTAATAATCATGATGTGAATTAATTACCAATTTGACATCAACTGACAACTTATTAATTTCTAGTCATTTCGACGTGAAGGCTTATATACTCATCATTGCCTTCTATTTATGAAAATTCAAATTTGAACACCTATCACATCATCGCACACACCAAATACCCTTTTAATTATCCTTCAACAACATGTCACCACTTTTGATGAGATGAACCTTGAACCTTGAAACATTGAACCATTAAGGTTCAATGGTTCAAGTTTAATGAATAACAAACTTGACACATTGAACACATGACGGCCCTAGACAACCTATGACTTAACAAGATGAAAACATAAGGTTGATTGAACAATGAACCTATGGGCCAAAAGAAGAGACCAAATCTCTAACTATGTTGCAAAAGGGAGGGGTGCGCTCGGGGGCTTTGAACTTGAACTTTGAACTTGGTAAGGTTCAACTCGAGAGGTTCAGTGGGGCGAAGATAATGTTGTTACAAATTGAGTATATAATTACCAAGATCAAATATATTGGAGTAAATTATAAAGCAGTCTAATCAACCTATTGAAATAGGCTTAGAGATATGTAGTTGGCATATTCTTGATAATTCTTTATTATATCTAATTAAACAAATAATAATAAGAACAAGACATAAGACATAAGACATCAAGCAAAGAGTGGAAAAATCATCCAAGATTTGTTGCACTTATTTTATTTCCCAAGAAATATCAAACTTGAGTGCAACTCTTTAGGTAGGTGCATAACCAAAGGTGAAATGCTTGATATAGAAATGTATAAATACAAAATTAAAATGTATTCCTTACCAAGGGGACACTTGTTTTTTAGCCTTAGGTGCTTGACATTGCATGTATGTGGTTGTTTCCACAAGAGGCCATGCCAACATGTCAAACAAGTTGATTCATGTTGCCACATTTACATAACCAAGAAATTGCAATGTGTAGGTAAAGGCAAGGGATTTTAGGCATTATTGACAACCCATTATCTGCTTTTCTGAAGTGGGTATGGCATTTATATTCTTTTCATGATACTACCAAGAACCCACCAATTTTTTTTGGTTCTTTAACAATGTAAATGGTTTTTCCTTTGACCTTCGTTGCACATATATCTTGGCCCCTGTAAATAATATATAATACATACTTTAACAAAAAATTAAATTATATATACATGATTATGCTTGTTATTATTATATATTAAAAAAACAAATATAAATTATAATAATATTACTATATCTTACATTTTATATTATGTAAATTTTAAAATTATTTTAATTGTTTAAAAAATAATATCATAATAGTTGTTGATGGAACACTAAAAAGTGTTAATGTTGGACATGATCTAGAACATTTTGGGCATTATAACTATAAGATTTATTTTTCCAAATATTAAAATACAATAGATTTATATTTTCAAAAAAATAAAAAATAAAAACTGAAAGTGTAATAATTTTTTTTTAACCAATTAAACTAAACATGATTTTTACTTAATAAATAAATGTATCGTATCATATCATATCACATCATATTGTATATTACATTATGTTATGTTGTATGATATTAAATTTACTATATTATTTATTTTATATTATGAAGATATATTACATTATATGAATATCTTTATATATAAAACATTAAATGTAAAAGGATGAAAGCATTTAATTTTTTAAGTTTAAAGTTGAAGAATGAGTTTGATGTAATGTAGAGTTTTATTTGTTAAATGTGTTTTGGGAGATTGATCTATTACAAAAAAATGTTTTGACAAGTAGAAGTGATACATATATTTGAGAAAATGAAATTGTTGATAATAGATTGATGTAACTTGTCTAATTGTCATATTTCTACTTTGGACTAGATTCTCCTATATTGGTCCTTCTTAGACTAAACTTATAGTCATAAAAATGCTCAAGACAACACATTTTACTCTTAAAGTCATGAAATGATTCTCTCTCTCTCTCTCTCTCTCTAGAAATATAGATAGGAGTGAGGGAAGGAAAGTGGGGAGAGATAAATAAAAAAATAAAAATAGAGGGAGTAAGAAAAAGGAAGAGAAATAAATTGAAATTAGAAATGACTAATTAATGTCATATACATGTCTTGGACATAATGTAGAGGTATCAACCTAAAGAACATTTAATCCTTAGCTCAAAATGGTTTGAAGGTGATTGTTAATTGAAAATAAATATTCATATGGGTGGAAAGAGACCAACAGTAAATTTCCTGAATACAAGAAGTTACTATGTTGTAGACCGGTGATATTTGGACGACCCACTTTAAATGTTGATAACATAGGTGGTGATCATGAGAGGCCCTCTTAACCTAGATCCTTTTGTCCAGTAACATTTTTTGTTTTTGTTTCACATCTCCCACTCCCATTGGAGGTTGATGTCTGTCGTTGGAAGGAAATAGGAGAAGCATACAAATAGTTTCTATAGCTAACTTCGCATACTCATGGTTCCTAAATGGTATATACTAAATTTCAACATTTTATTTGGTTTCCTTCATATGCGACTTAACTACTTATAGCTAGAGTTATTTGCCTTTTTGGCTTACATGCAAGTTTGAATTGTGTGATTACAAAAAAGCCACACAAATAAATATAAGAAAAAAATATATAATAATTTATCTTTCATCACTGGACTATAATAGGAAGGTGGATTTTGTTTCAAGTGCTTACAAAGCATTTGTATGCATGCACATGACTTGCACAAATCATGTCCATGCAGGTAGTGTAAAGAAGTTCTTCCATGTCTTTTTCTCATCTCTTCTCCTTCCCCCTAATGAGAAATTTTTGTATTGTACCGTGGAACATGCATCAGCACAATCACCCTCGGTGTTTTCCCTCTGCCCACTCTTCCAAGGTCTCCCTGCCATTTTTCATCCACACAAGCATTAGTTTATAATAATTCCAATCTATCTTTGGTGGTTGTTACATAGTATAATCCCATTCAAAACTAAGCTTTTTAGGGTTTAATCAATTTAGTAGACCTAGAGTCATTTATACTACTTTGAATCCTTCACAAAATCTACGTAGGATCCCAACATTAGGGTGTATACTATAGAAACATCAAAGAAGTAGTAGAGATTTGAACTTGAGCCACTCTATTCAAATGCCATTCTCCATTTGGCATTGTTTATCTACTTGCCCCTCCTCTCTAGCCCTCCTTTTCAGTTTTGGAGAGCATGTTTGGATACTTTTGAAAAACATTTACACTCAAAATTCTTTGTATCATCCCTTCACATTAAATTTTGGTATAATAAATTTCTTATTAACCTCTCCAACTTTAATATTGAGCTACTTGTCCGGTTTGAGCTTTGTTATTGCCCTTTTATCCATCTTCAAAGTGGATTTTTTTTATTGAGATCATAATTTTAAGACACTTATTGAGTGTAGTGGGTATCTTGACTTAAAATTGGGAAAAGATATTGGCAATTGGTGGACATAATTCCCACCTAACTAGTCATCATCCCTTTATTGCCTTGATAACTTGTGAGACGTTAAAAATATTGCACATAATACATTCCAGACATTTGCAATCTATTAAAGAGATTAGATCATCGAAACCTATATCTTATCCATGCAGGATGGTGGGGGTAAAGAAAAATAGACAAATAAATTCCCCACTTGGTGACCTCCTCAAAATCAAGAAAGAAACCATTAATGTTTGGTCCTTATCGTAGTGCTAGAATAAATATTGCAAACAATAGCAAGTGCATTTAAGCATCTAAGTTTGCACTGCCAATAAAAATTTCCTGAAGGATCTAAATAGAGATACTTGAGGGATATCAATTGTTGGGCTAAATATTTATTTTCTCTCTATCAGGGATAAATCATAGCGTTGTGAATATGAATCAACAATTGGACAATGATGATTACTCAAATGAACTTCATTTTGGGCATTGTCAGTTGTAATTGTTGACTCTATCTATAAACATCAGGTTGGTTAAACAAGTTAGGTTAACCATGCCTCAGAACTTTGTAGACGTTACTTGAAGCATTTAGTACAAACATTGAAGGAAATGAAGATTCTAGATGTTGGCGCCCATTTTTTACTTTCGACTTAGTTTTGGCGCTCAACTTATTGCTCGATTTTATATATTCAATGTATCTCTCTTGCAAGATAGTAGTTGTAGTTGTAGTTGTAGTTGTAGCATAAGTTTATGGGGTAATAATAATATAATGAATACTTTTTCTCTCTGCCTCTATTTTCCCCTATTCTAAATTTTTGATTTGGTAACATAGCATTTGCCTTTACAGATTGTAAATGTCTAACATGGTATCAGAGTTGAGCCTCTGCTAAATATTTCTAACAGGAATAACTTGTGTCATTTGAAAGCTCTACTTCTTCGTGTTACCCATTCCATTCAACACTAAACTGTAAATTTTGAAGGAAATGGCTAAATGAACTCCATTGTCAACAAAACTAATGTCATTGGAAATCTTTTCAACTGTATTTTTTTGTACTCAAATGAGTTGAAGAGACAATTAGTTAAGCATAGATTCAAGATTAATGGCAAAATGCTCTCAATTTGTTATGGTAGGCTATAAATTATTCAGTTATGTGTTGGAAAGTTTATTTTTTGAAGCTTTGACAATGAATTTGGCCCATGGAAGATGATTTTGCAGAGCTTTCATAGCCAAAAAAGATAAAAATACTCTAAGGCACTAAGCAGATCATCTCCAGATTTCTTGTACAGTGGTTTGAATTGGAGCCAAAATCTTTTTACAGTAGGAAAGACCTCACCTACAAGCCACTAGAACAAGATGGAGAGGGACCCTTAATCTTGCCTCCAATGGTGGGATATGAGATTAAAATGCACAAGAAGACAATTGTTCTAGCTTTGGATGAAACCCTAATCATTTCAGTGAGGAACCTCTCAAATGATATGCTTTTTCCATCAATATGGTCATCGATGGTGAGTCAACCACTTTATATGTTCTAAAAAGGCCCAACGTGGATGAACCGCTACAACACTCATTAGAAAGGTATGCGCTTGTGTTATTCATGATAGGAATCAAGGAATGTGCATATGCAATGGTGGATGAATGTCAAATCAAACAATATAAAGTGGCTAGGAAAAATGGGTACGTCATATTGTTTCAATGGTCTTGTTTCTTTCTGCAAGACAATCAGGTCCTCATTTTCAAATAATAAATTCCTTCGACATAATTAGCATGCTATTTTGACACTAATAAAAATGACATTTTCTTTAATCAAAGAGAATTAAGATTGCATAATAAGAAACTTAATGATAATAATAGAGCAAGATATTTGTGTAGTCCTAGAAGAATCGACATTGACAGGTGGGGGAATTGGGGAATTTGTCATTAGACACACCTAACATGTGAAAATGTGATCCTAAAAAGTGGAGGTCTTAATAGAGAAAATAAGGGAGAATTACTGGGAGCTTGAAAACGGATTGTTTGGAGGTAGAGAAAGAGAATTTCCAAGAATGAGAAGCATCCATATGAAAATGTAGAGAATAAGGTTGGAGAGTAGATTAGGGGTCCAATCCAAAAAGGAGGAGTAAGGTTTTTTTTAATTTCTTCAAAAACTCTGCTGCAACATGCTAAATGTAGACACCGAAAAATCCTTCAGAAAATAAATTATTTTTGTTTTCTGAAAATCCTTGATAACATCATCATTTATTAATTAATTATTTATTTAATTTATTTATTTATTTTTATGGCATTAAATCCCTCTCTCTTAATTAAGAATCTTTAATTAAGGAATCTAGCCTAAAAATGTCATTTGGACATTATCTCTAATTTATTAATTATTTAATTAATAAATTGCCCAAAAACTTCAAAAAATAATTTAATTTATTTTTTATCCCAAACTTGGCCAATTTCCTTAAAACCACTAACCTCTTCCAAAATCTTCTAATCCCTTCTTAATTTCGATTAAAAGGCTAATCCCATCTTTTCTAACCCTAACCCCAAGGTTAAATATTTAATTAAGGTTAAATATTTAATTTTCATATTTATTGAAAATATTTCAATAAATATTCCCAAAACTTAAGCTTTTGGAATGAATAACTTTTATTCCAAGGAGAAATCTAGACTCTTCTAGAATCTTCCCAAATCCACCCTCTTCACCCATCCTAATCCTTTTTCTAATCCTAATCCTACCCTTAAACCTTTGTGCAATCCTAACCAAGCTTAAGACTTTCCTAAACCAAAGCAAAGTCTTTCCTTCCAAATATCTCAACCACAAAGCATTTATTGCTTCCCCAAAGTCTTCAAAGCCTCTTAAAGCCCATTCATTGCTCTTACAAGCATTTATTTGGAGAGTTATGAGCTTGGAGCCCCCTTTGTTGACTCCTCTTTGCCCTTCCCTTCATCCACTCACCTTGTGACATGTGTCACCTCCTGATTGGCTGAGAACTAGCACAATCCATGTGCTTCCCTTTGAGTGAATCTTGGCCTCTCTTAAGGATTTCAATCCTGGCCATTCATTCCTCCTACCCCAAGCCTTAGAAATCCTATAAATACCCTCACTTCCTAAGGCAAATCATCTCTCAACTCTCAAACTCAATAGCAAAGTTATAATGTCATTTTCATTCTAGCATAAGCATAAACTCATTTTTTTTAGATCATTTTCAAGCTTAAATCACATCTAAATTAGCTTAAATGGATTAACATAGATTCATTTCTTGTTTTAATCTTAGTTTCTTTCATTTAGCTTTGCATATTTGTGTGTTCTTGAGGCCTTTGAGGCAAAATAGGTTCCTCATACCTATTTTGTGTCATTTTGGGTCTTCTTGATCCTCAAATCATCCATCTTGCATGCTCCAAGTGCTTGAGTTTGCACACCCACATCCCTCTATATCTAAGCATATCAAACGGTGCATGGGTGCATCCGTTTTAAGCTTAAACTGAGGTGGCTTTGATTTTAGTTTGTTAACCATTAAATTTGATTTGATAATATGCTATGACATTTGTTTGTCTTTGGCCTTCAAAACAGGTTTAGGTGCACTCACAAATCCTAGTCTACATTCTGGCACGCCCGGTGGGACTCAAACCACAATCATTTTGATGAAACTATACGTTATATACTTTTTTTTTGCAGGAAATAAAGAAATGTCACCTTCATGAAAAGAAATGACGCCTACAGCAATTAAATGTCGCCTTCAAACAAAGAAATGTCGCGTTCAACAAAAGAAATGTCGCCTACA
Source organism: Chamaecyparis obtusa (assembly GCA_027943335.1). Classification (NCBI taxonomy): domain Eukaryota; kingdom Viridiplantae; phylum Streptophyta; class Pinopsida; order Cupressales; family Cupressaceae; genus Chamaecyparis; species Chamaecyparis obtusa. Next base: position 117,164 of record BSBK01002154.1, on the reverse strand, counting down.
AACAATTCAGTCACGCCTTCACGAAATTAAATCACGCCTTTGAGGAAAGAAATGACGCCTATGACTTCTGTTTTCACGCCTGCATAACTGAGATTTTCCTGTGATTGACAATTTCTGTTCCGTCTTAGAATTCTTCTTCTGTCGCCTTTATGTAAAGAAATCACGCCTGTAACAAAAGAAATCACGCCTCTGGTTTTTTATCTGTCGCCTTTTGAGGTACAGAATGTCGCCTGTAGGAATTAAATGTCGCCTCTGCACTTTCCAGCGTCGCCTATAAGCTGGACAGTGTCGCTTTTGGTTTTTGTCTTCAGTTGCTTAGGACTGGTTTTTTTCACTTCTTTTATTACAGCAAAGGTCAAACTCAAATCTTGAATGACATTAAGGAAATGAACTTAGGTCCTAAGTGTCATTGTCAATTTGAAAATCAAACTCAATCTTGAATGCACTAAAGGAACAAACAACTCTATTCCCTCATCTATTTCAAAGCAAGCAAAACAAATTCAATCTTGAGTGATCTAAAGGACAAAACAAAGCTTTTTCAAAGTTCTTAAGACAACTCGCTAATCAAATCTTGAATGCACAAAAAGAAAGAACTTGCAAACGTTCGAAGCATTTACATTTTTGAGGAAAAGAACAAATCAAAAGCTAATCACGAGTGTCTTCATTTCAAAGTTCAAACATCACTTAATCAAAATTTGGGAAAATGAATAAAATCTGCTTGATGTGCATGTAGGAGTTTTTCAATTCTTGCATAATCCTTGTTAGAGTAAGCAACGTGGAACATTTGAACTTGGACAAGTTCACTTGTTCTACTTTTAGCGAGGCCTGTCCAAGGAGAAGCGCTTCCTCCTCGGAGAACGACCTCAAACCGGTATCCCCCCCGGCCGGTATACAAATAAGTGAATACCAAAAGAATCACTTACATCTCCTAATCGCCGGGCGTTCGTGCCAAACACGTGTCTGGGGATGGTAAACATTCCTCTCCCCCAGCATAATTGTCAAGGCTCTTAAGTGAGTCACGGATGATCAGCATAACCGGGTATGGAGACACCACGGAATCATTAGCAACCTGATAAAATAGAGGCTACCCTATCTACATCCGAAAGTATCAAAATCCTTGTGCAAGGACCGATTCCAAGGGGTTTACCGGGTCGCCTCAAGATTACTCACCATTTGTATTCCCTTCTGGGGGATACCAAGCTGTGGGCAAGCGATTTTGATACTCACCTTCCTTAGGTAGATCTGTTTGAAGTGCTTGACAGTCAAAGACTCTGTGAAAACACTTGTTGAAACATACACTTTCAAAGCTTTGTCAGAGTCAGTTGCCTTTGTTTGTATCCCGCAGGGTTGCTTTGTCCCTTGCGGAGATTGCTTTGACTTTAAACCTTTGCCATTGGAAACCTTTGCCTCAAAATCAGAAGCCTCTTTTCCAAGTGATGCCCAGCAAGAACAAACATCCTAAAGCAAAGTTGCCCAAATCCCAAGCCTATCAAGAGAAAAAACTTATCAAGAAGAACACCAAGAGCTATCAAGCCATTATCCAAGCAAACCAAGCAGAAGAGAAGTCCCAAGCCAGACTTGAGAACATTGCCCATAACGCCCGCATCAAACAGTTCACCTTCCGTTTCCGAGTTAACCATCACTTTGTCAACCTTGAGCCAGAAGATTAGCCAATTCCTTGTTCATGTCTTGTTCCATCTTCAGATCTTGAAATCTTGTCTCAAACAGCCTTGCATCTTAGTTTCATCCTAGTTTCACCCTTTGCATCAGCATCAAAACCTTAGTGGCATTTCAAAATATCATAAAAGTTGCATTTGCATTTATCTTCCTACCAGCATTCTAGAATCAATCCTTGTCATTTGCATTATCCTTTTAGATAGAGCATTGTCCCTTCACCCTTCAAAACCTTTTCCACCAGCATCCCCCCATCAGCTTTCCATATCTTTCCAGCAGATCCACCATCTTTTGTTCCAAATCCAGAGTTCCACCAACACTTAGTGTTCTACCTTTTGAGTTGTTCCTATCCTATATCCAAGATCAGAGACCATCATCCTCTTTTTTGGCACAACGTGTTGTCATAAAGAAATCAAACCTTGTCCTTGCATAGCCATCATCACGAGCAAGAGATTGGAGTGTATTGATAAGAAACCATTTGACCGAAGATCATCAGTCTATCTTAGGTTGACCCCATCATATCTCTGATCCTCCATTTGGAAAAAATAGCAGCTCATTTGTTGACCACTCAGTAATCTTTCACCAGCTTTCCACCAGCAACCTATCTTTCCTCCACCGTCTTGATCCATATTAGTTCCATCCAGCTTCCATCATCGCCATCTCGATCTCCATCTTTGCATTTGCATCTTAGAAGTCATCACCTTTAGAAGTTCATCAACTTTGCATCCATCAACATCTTTTAGCCAAACATCTTGCATACATTTAGCACTTGCATCTCCATGCCTGTTGAGACCAGATCTCGGAAAAGAAGAAGCATGAATCCTTATCCACCAACAACCTCATCTGATCCCAAACTTTTCACTAACGCCATGATGACCTACAATCCCCAGATCCAAGCCAGTAACCCATGTGAAGATCCAAACATCCCTTCATCCCCCTTGGCAAACCAAGCATTTGTGAATCCACCAGAAAGCCCACCAGCGACCAATGCCCTTGTACCGCAACATCAGCAAAGCACATTTGTTCACTACCTACCAGAAAGTACCTCCATCCCACCACCTCTCTATCCACGCATCCCCATCAAAACTATCCAAGTTCCAGCACAAGCGTATTCTCCGTTTGTCCAATCATTTCCCGATCCTACCATGCAAACACCCCAAGAGCTTTCCACCATTCCCCTTTTCTTGCAAGGGAGCCTCACTAGTCCTGCAACACAAGCTGCAGCACCATCCGCTCCATCTCATACCCCTTTTGCTTCATCATCTGCTATGGCTGCCCAAGCCCAAATCTAACACTTAACCCAAAGTCAACTTCCATCTCTCACGCAAGCTTTTACACCAAAAGCTTCACCACCATCCGCAAGTCAAGCAACGCCTTTCACCATCAAAGGAGCACCGTCACCCTTCACCCCCCAAGCACCTGTACATTCTTCTTTGGGGTTAGCGCAATCGCTCCCCATTCCAACCTCATCCTTCTCTTGGGTGTTTCCTTCATTTTCCTCTTCACAAGCATCCGCTCAACCACAACCTCAACAAGCTCCTTTCTCCCAACCATCATTCGTGTCTCAAGCTCCCGTTGCTCCTACCATTCTATCATCCGCTGCAGTGCACCCTAACACAAGCTCTCAGTGGGGCCTTACACAAGAAGAAATGAAAGCATGGGGGATCCCATCTCAATCCCCTACATCTATGGTTGCAAATCAACAAACCGCCTTCGCCCAAGCAGCACAGCAACAACTACCCCAAACACCGCTAGCTTCAAGCTATTCGTCCCAAATCCCAAATACCTTCCAGCAAGTTCCACCACCTCAACAACCAACTTTCCCCAGCTATCTTACCCCATTACCCTTTGCTTCTAGCTTCCCCACATCTGTTCCACCTCTAAATAATGTAGGTATGCACCCAGCTTATATCAGCCAAACCCAAAGCCAACCTCAGCAACTACCACCATCATACCCGCAAGCAGCATCGTTCCAACAGCCTCCCCCACAACAACCACATGTCCCCTTTCAGCAAACAACCATCATTCCTCAACAACAGCAAGTCCCTTGCTATCAGCCTCAACAACAAATCCCTATCATCCCCCAGCAACAACAAGTTCCCACCCATCAGTTACAACAGAAAATTCTAAATATTCAATATCAGCAAGCAGTCCCACAACAACCGCCAATTCAACAACAGCAAGCAGCCCAACAACATCAAGCAACTCCATATCATTTACCACAATATCCCCCTATGCCACACCAGCAATATCCCCAACAACCATTGCCCCAAAATCAGTTCCAACCTATTTATCCACAGCAAGCACCATATCTAGTTCCACAGATTCCATCACAAGCAGAAGTCTCAGTTCCCTCGCCACTCAATGCTGAGTGGGAAGCAATGAAAAATGCTCTAAAGGAGCTCCAAAGTGGAACAGAGAATAAAACATACAAGTTCGAAGAGGTGTGCTCATATCCCTTTGATCGGTCCATAGCAACTATCCCTTTCCCCAAGCATTTTGAGATGCCCAAGTTTGACAAGTATCGGGGGAAAGGAGATCCAGTAAACCATAGCAAAGAGTTCTACATGGCGTGCCAAGAAGTGGCTTACAGTGATAACTATCTCCTGCGCCTGTTTCCCAAAAGCTTGGGAGGAACTGCTGTTGAGTGGTTTTACAAAATACCACATGGGACAATAAAAACCTTCGCTGAACTCTCTGAGAAGTTCATCACACACTATGCCCATAATGTGGAGAATGAGTTGTCCTTGCTAGACCTATGCAACTCAAAGCAGAAAGACGGAGAAAGCCTTGCAGAATACTTGCAAAGATGGCAGAATCTTACAACCAGGTTATCATATCAGCCGCCAGAGAAGCATCTAACAAAGATCTTCATTGATAACCTACATCCAAAGCTATCCCATCACATGCGAATGAACTGTCTCCAGACGTACCAAGACATCAAGAGCAAAGGCATAGGCATCGAGAAAGCTCTCCTAGACGAAGGCACTATTCGTCACTTCAAGGATGATTCCAAAAATAAACCCAACAATGATAAATCCCGTTACTGGAATCGTAACAAGAATGTTGTTACAGATGGAGCCACTGACACTAAGAATGTACAATTCATTGTGGCTAGTCCTACACCAGCTCAAACATACCAACCGCCACAAGTGCCCATCTATCAGCAACCACCAGCTCCCGCATATCAAACACCTATTTATCAGCAGCCTCCTCAAGCTCATCAACCACCTGTGCAATAGTATCAGCAGCAATACCAACAGCAACAGCCAGCACGTCAAGGCAATCCTGTTAACGCAGTTAACGTTGCCCCAAGGCAGAACAAGCCCAACAATCAGAACAATCCAAAGAGGACTTTCACACCTTTGGGTGAGCCTCTGGATCAGATTTTTTATCGGCTAGCCAAGGCAAATATGATCACATATCCGCCCATCCCACAGAAGGACGACAATGCACCAAAGTCTGATTGGTATAAAGAACATGAATACTGTGATTACCATCGTGTGAAGGGGCACACAACATTGAAGTGCATGCGGCTTAAGCACTACATCCAGGATCTCATCGATCGCAAGGAAATCCAGGTCGATGCACCAACTCAGGCTTCACCCAACGCCGGTTTGCAAATATATCAAAATGTGTTTCCTCAACATGATACCGGGAAGAATCAAGCCAACGCCAATCAGCCCCAAAATCATGGCAAAGGCAAGCAAGAAGATCACACAGCGGCCTACATCAACTATGACAAGTATGTCGGATGCATAACTCAAGTTGAGCCCATCCAAGATGAGCCCACCATCAATACCATCCACGTCAGAGGGCCAGATCGACAATGTGCTGCAACTACCCGCAGTGGTAGGATAACTGTTGCCGGTGCTCCTCCGAGATCAGCTGCTCCTCCAAGGCCAACATCTACTGCATCCACAGCACAGTCTAACACCAGGCTAGCATCAAATGCATGTGCAACACAACATAATGCACCAAGTACACAATACAATATCATAGAGCATCTTGGGAACATGCCAGCTCAAATATCTATCTTAGATTTGCTCTGCACATCACCCATTCATCAGGAGATCCTGGACAAAGCTCTAAAAGAAGGCCATGTCCCCACGGACATTAACACAACTTAGTTTGAAACTCTTGTGGGACACCTATCAGCAGCATGTGCCTTATCCTTTAAAGAATCTGATATACCAGATGTCGCTCCTGACCATACTCTTCCTCTCCGCATTGCCGTCATGGTCAGAGACTTTGCCGTCAAACGAGTTCTAGTGGATAATGGCTCAGCCCTCAACTTGTGCACATTAAAATTCATCAAGAAGATCGGGTTCACGGAGGCCGACATACAACATGAGCAAATCACTATCAAAGCATATGATAACTTGGAGCGTACCTCTGAAGGTACTATAACTTTGCCTATCCAGCTAGGCCCAGCAACGCAAGATACTCTCTGCCACGTTGTTGATCTTGACCTACCGTTCAATATCCTCCTCGGTCGTCCATGGATCCATTCCATTAAAGCCGTACCATCTACTTACCATCAGTGCATCAAATTTCCACATCAAGGCACTGAGGTTACCATCCACACTGACCCTAACCCCTTCGCATACTGCCTTGCGATGGAAGCATCTTTCCCTCATTCTACTCATTGTCCTGGAACCGATATTGGTACTTCTATTGCTAGCTCATCCCGATCCCATCGCGATCCAGAGACCATCCTCTCTTCCACCTTATCATCCGTCAAGATCAACAACCAGGGTTGTGGCGAATACAGCCTCAGTGATGCATTTGCTGTAGGAGCTCTTCCACGTGATCCACATACTCAAGGGCGCCCAAGTTGTCAAAACAAGCCTGCTGAGGAACATTATAAGCTCAAGCAAATCGGAAACATGACTTTTGAGTCTCATGGTACCATCAACAACAAAGAAATGGATCCAGATATTAACAAATGGTTATACAAAGATCCCTCATCACGTGACACCCAACTTCTTGAGTACTTCAAAGAGAAATATCCAATCCCCTACAAAAATGTCACAGAACACTATAACTATCAAGGTGGTGGTCTAGGACCACAAGAGGATGGAAACTTGTTTCCTATCATACCATCCCAAAATCCAGAACAGCAGGGACTTGGCTTTAATACCCCTCGCCTGCTTGAACAAGAGCCCAATACCATAACTGCGGGCACTAACATGACCAACGTGAACTTTTCGAATAGCCAGGATGACCTTGTGGAAATCGAAGACATCCCCGAAGAGAAAGACATCCGATCCTACGATGATATCTTTGCCGACGACACCCTCCTGGGGACTTCTGTTCTCCACCAACTCTCCATTAACCTCATAGATCTTCCCCTCACAAACCCCGACCTCATAGATTGGGACCAACCAAGCATCGCACACATCGATGAGTTCCAAAGCGCACAAGTACTCCTAGAATTCATGGGGGCATCAGGACCAGCAAGCAATCAGGATCCAACATCAACCTCTGTCTATCAGCTTCACCCAGAAGGATATTTTGGGGAAGAGGCAAGCTTTAGTCGCAAAAATGAAATAGCAAAAGAACATCATGAGTCTTTATGTGAAAACCCCCTTGGGGCACATTCTGATTCCAAAATAGTAAAAATAAAGGGCGTATCTTCTAGCGAAAACCTGGCAATTCAGGCGCTAGAAGATGAAGCCTTGCCTCTTCCCCCTATCCAAGATTATAGACCAGAGCAGTCACCGATCATCATAGAGGAGACCAAGCCAATCAACTTGGGAACAGAAGAATGTCCAAGGATCACCTACATTGCAGTCAACCTAACAGAAGGAGAAGAAATCATTCTCAGTGCCTTGCTCAAGGAATCCATTATCAACTTTGCATGGTCATACGCCCACATGCCTGGGCTTGATCCAAACCTTGTTGTTCATCATCTATCAGTAGATCCAAACGTCAAGCCAGTGAAGCAGAAGCTAAGGAAAATGCATCCAAAGGTAGCATTACTAGTTAAAGCAGAGCTTGAGAAGCTCCTCCAAGCTAAGATTATCAGAGCAATCGACTACTCAGAGTGGATCTCTAACATGGTGCCAGTCACAAAGCCTTCTGGCGACATCAGAATCTGTACTAACTTCAGGGATTTGAACAAGGCATGTCCTAAAGATGACTTCCCATTGCCAAACATAGACATGCTTGTAGACCTCACAGCGGGTCACGAAATGCTATCACTCATGGATGGATTTTCAGGCTACAATCAGATTCATATAGCAGAAGCAGATCAACATAAAACAGCATTCACAACCCCATGGGGTACCTTCTGCTACAACATGATGCCATTTGGGCTAAAAAATGCAGGAGCAACATATCAACGAGCAATGACAGCGATCTTCCATGACATGATCCACAAGATCCTTGAGGACTATGTGGATGATATCCTTGCAAAATCCAAAATAAGAGACGAGCACCTCGACATCCTAAAGCGTGTATTTGATCGTCTGAATCATTATGGCTTAAAGCTTAATCCTAAGAAATGTGTCTTTGGTGTTACGTCTGGCAAGCTTCTAGGCTTCATCATCTCTAGACGAGGCATAGAGATCGATCCTAAAAAGGTAAAAGCAATAACAGAGATGCCTCCACCAAGAAATCTCAAACAGCTTAGAAGCCTACAGGGCAAGCTTCAATCAGTTCGGCGGTTCATCTCGCAACTAGCAGACAAGTGCCAACCATTCTCACATCTCTTATGCAAAGACACCAACTTCAAGTGGGATCCCATATGTCAAAGAAGCTTTGATAAACTCAAGGAGTATCTAGCTAACACTCTGATCCTTGTACCACCAGTTCCAGGATGCCCACTCATCCTTTACATCTCAACAACAGCTACAGCACTAGGGGCACTCCTAGCACAGCATGATGATGAAAATAGAGAACGAGCTATCTACTACATCAGTCGCACTCTTGTTGGCTATGAGCTTAACTATTCACCTATGGAGAAAGCATGCTTAGCAGTGGTCTTTGCCACTCAAAAACTTAGACATTACATGCTTAGCCACACAATCAAGCTCATATCAAAGGTGGACCCTCTTAAGTATCTGTTATCAAGGACAACCCTCACAGGCCGTATGGCAAAATGGGTCATGTTACTCAGCGAATTTGACATTCAGTATGTAGATCGCAAAGCAATCAAAGGGCAAGTCATTGCTGATCAACTAGCAGAAGCACCACTGGTGGATGCCTATCCACTAATCATGGAATTCCCTGATGAACACTTATGCATGATTAAAGAGCAGCCCATGTGGAAACTATACTTTGATGGTTCCAACACATCCCATAGCTCTGGCGCAGGAATCCTATTCGTCACACCTCAAGGTGACTATATTCCAAAATCATTCAAGTTGGGATTCCCCTGTACCAACAATATTGCAGAATATGAGGCACTCATCTTAGGTCTCAAAACAGCTATCCAATGGAACATCACAGAATTACAAGTATTTGGAGATTCACAGCTCATTATCAAGCAAGTCCTTGATGAGTATCAGACAAAGGATGATAAATTGCTACCCTACAAGCAACTGGTGGATAAACTGAAAGAGCATTTCCTACATCTACAATTCAATCAGATCCCAAGGCTTCAGAACAAAGCAGCAGATGCAATGGCAACCATCGGATCCTTATTGGAAATACCACGAGACGCATCACAGTATGAATTTCTAGTCGAGCAGCTACATTCACCAGCTTATGAGAACGCCGATGCAGACATGGTGTGTGTCTTGGTTGGTACCATGAAATCCATGCATATCTAAAAAATGGTATCATATCTCCCCATCTCACCAATAACCAACGCCAAAACCTTATTCGCAGAGCTTCCCGCTACACTCTTGTAGCCAACACCCTATATCGTCGCGGGTATCATAATGTCCTATCTAGATGTTTAGACTCAAACGAGGCCATCCTGGCCTTACAAGAAGTTCACGCTGGAATTTGCGGTGCCCACACGAGTGGCATGGTTCTAGCAAAGCAGCTGCTTAGAGTTGGATATTATTGGCCAACAATGGAACATGATGCGTGTGAATTTGTCAAGAAATGTCTCCCATGTCAACAGCATGCCAATTTGATACATGCACCAGCACAGGATTTACAGCCTATTGCACCACCGTGGCCTTTTTCATGTTGGGGCCTCGACCTCGTTGGCTTGATCACCCCCCTCTCTTCGGATGGACACAAGTATATCATAACAGCCACAGAGTACTTTACCAAATGGGTTGAAGCGATTCCGCTCACCCTAACCACTGGCATCCAAATATCCAAGTTCATCCTCTACCATATCATTTGCCGCTTCGGCATACCATCTACCATTTTCACAGACCATGGCACACCTTTTGAAAACCAGCATGTGGATGATCTATGTGCCAAACTCCACATCCATCACCGTTTCTCCAGTCCATATTTCCCTCAAGGAAATGGCCAAGCTGAGGCAACCAACAAAACTATCTTGAAAATCCTCAAGAAGGTTGTCAATGATTCTGGTCGTGACTGGCACCTCCAAATCAATCCCGCCCTTTGGGCCTACCGCACTTCTTATCGCACTCCCACAGGCACCACCCCATACTCTCTTGTATACGGTGCTGAAGCCGTTCTGCCGGTCGAGGTTGAGCTCCCATCCTTGCGCGTCTCCATGAAGAACTATACGACTGATGAAGACTATCGTGTGGCCCGGCTCACACAGCTAGATCTACTAGATGAAAAGAGACAGCAAGCTTATGATCACCTGGTTGCATACCAGAATCGACTCAAAAGGAGTTATAACAAAAAGGTCCATCCTAGACAATTCCAAGTCGGTGACATGGTCCTTAAAGAAAATCAGAAGGTCCTAGCAAATAGAGAAAAGAAAGGCAAGTTTGAGCCTACTTGGTTGGGCCCCTATATTGTCACCGCATCCTTCGGCTTGGGAGCCTATCAGCTATCAACACCAGAAGGTGAGCCCTTGAATGATCCTATCAACATCATCCATCTGAAGAGGTTCTATGCCTGAACCTGATCCTGCATATATCAGAAAATCCAAAAACATTCAAAAAAGCAAAAAAGCAAAAAAAAGCAAAAAAGTAAAAAAGTAAAGAAAAAGAAAAAAGAAAGAGAAAATAATCGTCCAAACGGTGAAAACTTGGCAATTCAAGCGCCTTGGACAAGTATGTTGGTGAAAACCTGGCAAACAGGCACCAACATAGTAAACTGAGCTATTTATCTATTCAGTTGTCCTTTCAGCTACCGTCCTCTTCCTCCATCCATAACAGATCTCCCAGCAGTTCCATCTCCCCTATCCTCCAAGCATTCGGCTTCCATCTTCCTCCAACCCATCTACAATCCATATCCTATTCCAAAGCTTTGTATCATATCTTGTACCATATCCCTTTCCCTTTCCTGTACAGCGCATTCCTCCCTGTATTTATCCTTCTTGTCTCCGTCCTAGTGAGAGTCCCGCCGAGTGTGATCTTCCTATCCCCAATCCTGAGCTTCTGTACATATCCCTTGTGCATATCGTTCCTCCTTGTTGTACATAACCTTTGTCCGTCCTGCAGCAGCATTTGATCAAATATCTTGTCCCATCCCCAGCCTCAGAAAATTTGTAGTCCCACTCGGGCCTTGTGCTTCAGCAACATCAATTGTCGACTTATCTTTGCTCATCCTGATTATTCCTTGAACTTCAGCTTTTGCCAGCGAACAACAACACTTATTCTCTCACCAACCCATGGGTCCTTGAGGATATATCGTTCCTCCTGTCCGACCTAATCTTCCATCCTGGTCCTTGAGGATATATCGTTCCTCTTGTCCGACCAACCTTCCCACCATCAATCAAACCTAATCTCTCTCCTTGGCAAAGGATGTCTTTTTGGAGTTATCATTTTGATCTTGGATTTTTTGTCCTTTGGGTCTTGTTAATCATTTTTGGCTTCTCATTATCCCACCAGGGTCACCACAATTCATTATATCACGGTGTGCTGCGTGTGCAGATAATCTGGGGCAAGGTCTTTTGATCTTTCGCTTCTGCCTGTGAGTCAGTTGTGTGTTTGTGGTTCCTTCAGCATCGGTTCCACCATGTCGCCTCTGCGCTTCATGTGTGATGTTGGGGCAACCCTGTGTGTTTGTTCAGCGTCAGTCCTCGTCAGTCCTATGCAACACTGGTGACAAGGCCTCGTGATCCCAGTATCCTTGGCAGGTCTCTAGCATTGCTATATTAAATCTAGGTTGTGCACTCCCGTTTGCACTTGGAGCTATCCGGTCCCTTGCATTTATCATATAGATTAATCTTGCATCTTGCATTTCCATCTCATCTTGCATATCATCCATATTTGTTCTTAGAAGTGAGGTTATTTATCTCCCCTTTCTTCCTAGGCCTTTCCTTCCTCGTCCCGCCGGGCACACTCTGTCCCAGGACGTAATCCCTCTTTCTCCTTGTCCCACTGGGCACATCTTCCATGATTTTGTCCCACCGGGGCATGTTCCTCTTTCTTCTAGTCCACCCAGGCGTCATACCCTCTTCTTCTGATTCTAGCCTCGGCATCTTGTTTTCTTGTCTTTGACGCCATGCCACTTGCGGCATCGCATCAAAGAGGGGCAAAATGTAGACACCGAAAAATCCTTCAGAAAATAAATTATTTTTGTTTTCTGAAAATCCTTGATAACATCATCATTTATTAATTAATTATTTATTTAATTAATTAATTTATTTTTATGGCATTAAATCCCTCTCTCTTAATTAAGAATCTTTAATTAAGGAATCTAGCCTAAAAATGTCATTTGGACATTATCCCTAATTTATTAATTATTTAATTAATAAATTGCCCAAAAACTTCAAAAAATAATTTAATTTATTTTTTATCCCAAACTTGGCCAATTTTCTTAAAACCACTAACCTCTTCCAAAATCTTCTAATCCCTTCTTAATTTCGATTAAAAGGCTAATCCCATCTTTTCTAACCCTAACCCCAAGGTTAAATATTTAATTAAGGTTAAATATTTAATTTTCATATTTATTGAAAATATTTCAATAAATATTCCCAAAACTTAAGCTTTTGGAATGAATAACTTTTATTCCAAGGAGAAATCTAGACTCTTCTAGAATCTTCCCAAATCCACCCTCTTCACCCATCCTAATCCTTTTTCTAATCCTAATCCTACCCTTAAACCTTTGTGCAATCCTAACCAAGCTTAAGACTTTCCTAAACCAAAGCAAAGTCTTTCCTTCCAAATATCTCAACCACAAAGCATTTATTGCTTCCCCAAAGTCTTCAAAGCCTCTTAAAGCCCATTCATTGCTCTTACAAGCATTTATTTGGAGAGTTATGAGCTTGGAGCCCCCTTTGTTGACTCCTCTTTGCCCTTCCCTTCATCCACTCACCTTGTGACATGTGTCACCTCCTGATTGGCTGAGAACTAGCACAATCCATGTGCTTCCCTTTGAGTGAATCTTGGCCTCTCTTAAGGATTTCAATCCTGGCCATTCATTCCTCCTACCCCAAGCCTTAGAAATCCTATAAATACCCTCACTTCCTAAGGCAAATCATCTCTCAACTCTCAAACTCAATAGCAAAGTTATAATGTCATTTTCATTCTAGCATAAGCATAAACTCATTTTTTTTAGATCATTTTCAAGCTTAAATCACATCTAAATTAGCTTAAATGGATTAACATAGATTCATTTCTTGTTTTAATCTTAGTTTCTTTCATTTAGCTTTGCATATTTGTGTGTTCTTGAGGCCTTTGAGGCAAAATAGGTTCCTCATACCTATTTTGTGTCATTTTGGGTCTTCTTGATCCTCAAATCATCCATCTTGCATGCTCCAAGTGCTTGAGTTTGCACACCCACATCCCTCTATATCTAAGCATATCAAACGGTGCATGGGTGCATCCGTTTTAAGCTTAAACTGAGGTGGCTTTGATTTTAGTTTGTTAACCATTAAATTTGATTTGATAATATGCTATGACATTTGTTTGTCTTTGGCCTTCAAAACAGGTTTAGGTGCACTCACAAATCCTAGTCTACACTAACATTACTTGCAAGAAATTAAAACCCTGGTGCAATATGCTAACATTACTTGCAAGAAAGTAAACAATATGTAAACATTTTTTTATTCTGAAATATGAACAAAATAATGAGCATTTTTTTAAAGGAATGGAAGATGATACTTCAATACCACTAGTATGATCCATCAATAACATAAAATAAATGTAAGTCCACCCCTAATGTGATTATAATAACCTAGTTATGTGTGTTACCCATGTATTCTTGTGTTAATATGTTATATTTGAATGTCTATATTTTAAGGTGTATCTCAGTTTATCATAGTTAAGATATTGTTAGGTTGATTTGGCTCTGTGTTGAACTTGGATTTTGAGGATGCTAAAAACATAAGTGGACTGTGTTGAGTTTATTTGCAATCATGATATTGGAGATTATAGTTAGACGAGATTGGATTAGTGATTATGAACCACTCTTCTTCTTTGAAAGCTAGGTGTCAAGTTGTTTTTATGTGTGTACCTTTGCTTGAATTTAATGTGGCCATTTGTATTATATGTCATAAATGTTAATCAAATTCCATATGCATGATTTCGATGTCTATTATGATGATGATGATGCCATAATGATTACTCAACATGATTGAGATAAACGAGGATGATGTTTGTCAACTACTTTTTGGTGATGATGTTCAGTATCTTATGTTGATGTCTTACAATGCATGTTCATGTGGATAAGATGATAAATTATGTGATATGATTATTATACCATATATGAAATTCATATGATGATTTTTATATTTTAAATTCATATTCTTAGTTCATGCTATGATTACACGTTTCATGGATATATTATTGGCATCTATTGAGAGTGTGTGGATACATGCCAATGGGCATTTGAGGTTGAGATCCTACTCATTTATGTGTTTCCTCAATATAGTTGATCCTCTCTCATACGAAGAAGAGCGAGTCATTTTTTAATGTCGTAACTATGTTTTTTTTTAAATACGAGATTGAGTATGTTTTTGGTATAGTGTTATATTTTGTAATATTGTTTTGTTTTGGAACCCTAAGATTTTGTAAGGTCTAAGTGTGTTGTGTGTGTGTTGTAGTTTCTCATCTTTATTAATTGTATCATCTAGGCCCTTTTTTGATCCATTAGGCCCCTTAGAAAGGGAAATGAAAGTTACTAAGGGTATAGTATGGGTTTAGGGACATTTCTTAAGATTATATTGTAAAAATAAATATATTTACCCATTTTAAAATAGAGATGAAAGTTATGCACGAAATTGGGAAGAGGTTGGAGAGGATAAGATTCCTCTCTCAACCTATTTTATCCCAAGAGTTGGGAGACTTATTCAAAGAGGTGGGAGAGATTTGGTTGAGAGGTAAGATGGCCACTTGGTCTCATCCCATCCAACCTCATACTCCAACACCTTGGTTACAAAACAAGGTTGTGAGGGTGAAGAGGGGACTTTTTGGACATTTTTTAATCTTTTTGGGAGGGAAGAGGAAATATGGAGAGGATGGATAAGGTGGGAGAAATTTGTAGAAGACCCATGTTTGAGGTGAGTTTGATTCTTATTTTCATTATTGCATTATGTTGTATTTTTATGGAATTGTATGTGTTGTTTATGAGGGGATTCAGGAGTGATGTTAATGAGTTGTAACTTGGATTGGCTTCACATTTTTTGTATATTCTATTTTTTTTAATTGTGGAGAGGAAAACTCATCTTTCCATGGGGGATAGGAAGAGGATCTCCTTAGGTTGTCCACAAGTTAGGTGTAACACTCCTAGGAAGGGTTATAAGTACCCACGGTGCTACTATGTGGTATGAGTACCCATAGCATTATTTTGAGGATCTCCTTTGGAGATATGCACATGTTGAAATGGGGATTTGGAGGTATGTGAAGAGGTGTATTGTATGAGTTGGGATTTTGGAGGTATGTGAAGAGGTGTATTGTATGAGTTGGGATTTTAGAGGTACGAGGAGAGATCATGTGTTTTCTTTTTTATATATGGATTGGGATGTACCTCCTACACCCTTTGGAGGTTGAGAGACACACTTTCCATGTGTGGGTGTATTGTGTAAAACCTGTGATGTGATCTATATGTGATTATTTGTATTTTGGATGAATTTATGTGTATTGATGAAATTGAGTGTCATATGGAGTAGAGTATCAACCCCTAGCTTGAGGGTGGAAATCATTTATTTCCTTGGTCAAGAGGTGGGATCCTCATTGGCTTTTTTAACCTTATTACAATTTGCATGTTGTGGTTGAAAAGATTTGTAGTCTATCCTAATTGTTGGAGCTAATTTTGTGTTGCACTTGAAGATTTATATGTAACCAAAGTGGGTGTAAACTATGTATTGTTGATTTTCATTTGTAAAGGAAAATGTGTATATTTGTATTATGTATTTGTGATGCAGGGGAATCTTGGATTCTTGGAGGTTGGAGGAAATTCCTTGTGGTTTGGGGGAGTTACTTTTTGTTGTAGGAAGCTTCCTGAGCTTTCGTGTCTGATTGAGTTGTGGGAATCTTTAGCGTATGTAGTGAAAAGGGTTTGGTCCTTTGTGTTCAAGGATGTTATGTCTATGATCACTCCTCTTCAAGTTGTGTGGTTTGGAAGATGTGGCTTGATCTTTGCTAACTGGTTGTGTTCTTTGCATCATCAGTTTAGTGTGTGTTTACCAGTTGATCGTGGAGGATTGCGGTGGACGTTTCTGAGCATTCCAGAATCTTTTGGCATGGATTTCAAGGCGGACCTATGTGTGGCCAACGTGGTGGTTGGATCACGCTTGATGAATTTGTTAAATAGTGTAATTATTTGGGATCTAGGATGACTTAGTCTATTACATTTATCTAGGGATATGTGATATCTTGAATGCTAACTTATGGTGGCCAGTGGGTATAATTTTAGGGTTTGCGGTTGTAATTGGAAGGAGGATAGAGTAGCCCTAAGAGGGTGAAGTGTAGCAAAGATCTAAGAGAGGATCACTCTAGAGGTTTTCATGATCGGTTGAGGATCTAAACCTTGTTTATTATTTTATGTGGTCGTAATCGGGAAGGCCTTACAACCTGACATGTTTGATGTAGTTGGATGTTTTCTTGGTAATAAAGAGTTGTTATTTGGTTGCATCTTGTTGTGTTAATTTTTATTTACATTGTGTTGTCTCTTGCTACAAGATGAGACATATCCTTTGGTGATCTCACTAGTCTTGACTACATCAAGTGGTATCAGAGCATGGTTTGATCTTGCAGTGGTGTCAATTTGATGTCCTAAACTTGCAAAGTTGCATATTTTTTGTTTGTGGGGTGGCAAAACTGAGGATATGACCCACGTTATCAAATAACATGTGCAAGGTGGTTAGGAAGGATTTGTTGTTGGCTACCAGTTATGGTGAAGAACTGAGATGATAGATTGTTGTTCCTAAGATTGCTATCCTATGAGTGGTTTGTTGTGGGCTGATAGAGTGTGGATCTGACCTACAAATGCATAGGGTTTGTGCAAGGATGGATTGGTGGAGAGTTATTCCTAATTGTAAACCTAGGAGGGAGGTGAAACATTTTGTTGGTGAATTGATCGCCGAATCAAGGCATTTTGTGAAGATGTTCAGTAGATCACCAAGTGTGAGGTAGCTGGAATCTTGCAATCAGATCACCGATCAGAGGCAGTTACACCTTGGGAGAGAAGGGAAGAGCAGTTACACCTTGGGAGAGAAGGGAAGAAGTAGATGAAAAATATTGATCGGTTGGTGGGATATGAGTTCGTTGGCCGACTTGAGAAGAATATGGAGGATATTTCTAATAAGCTTGGGAAGCTTGGCTAGTTGAATTGCAGTTGACACTTACAGGTTCAGAAGAGGATTGTTTGGCCAGGTAGGAAGCTTGTTTTGAAGAGGAGAGGCAAAGTTAGGGTTGCTACTACTGAGTTTGACCTTGAGGAAGTTGACTCTAACCTTTGTGAGGTTGAGTTAGTTGGTTTTCATGATCAAATGGCTAGATCTGATGTGAAAATTGCATAACATCTTGTTTGTGGTAATGAGATTGTTAAAGATGTTGAGGAGATAGATGTTGTTGAAGTTGGAATTAAGATTCCTTTAGATGATGACCTTGTTGAGGCAATGGTTGAGTTTGATGTTATTTGTAGTATGGGTGCTACTGTTGGTAAGACTCTTTGTGGTGTGAATGGAGTTGTTGGATATTTACAAACTAGGTTGTTCCAGTTGGGTGTTGTCACTTGTGTTGCAAAATTACAGATGGTGATTGATGAAGATGGTGGACATCTTGAGTTTCTTGTTGCTGACAAGATGATGGTAGAAGGTGATGAGTTGCCTAAGAATGAATATCTGATGCATTGTGGTGTGGATGTTGACCAGTTTATTCCTGTTAGCTGGTGTGTTGACTAGTTGGTTATAGAGCAGAGGTTTCTTATGCACCGGTTGGTCTTCTTGCATTTGAGGATTGGGAAATTGATGGTCAAGGTGAGGTAGTGTTCTGATTTTCTTGTGGGAAAAAGTGTGGGACACACTTTTCTATTTACCCCAAGTATCTAATGTAGGGGCATATTAGATCCTTGGCAGTTTGAGGAAATTCCTTGTGGTTTGGTGGAGTTCCTTGTTGTGGGCAGTTTCTTAAGATTCCATGTGCAGTCGAGTTGTGGGAATATATGGCATATGTGGTGAAAAGGGTTTGGTCCTTTATGTTCAAGTATGTTATCTCTATGATTGAACCTCTTCAGGTGGCATGGTTTGGGAGATCTGTCTTGATCTTTGCTGACTAGTTGTGTTCTTCGTATCATCGATGTAGTGTGTGTTTATCAGTTGATTGTTGAGGATTGCGGTAGAAGATTTTGAGCGTTGGAAGCATGTGGCATGGATTTTGAGGTGGACCTATGTGTGGCCAACGTGATGGTTAGATCGTGCCTGATGAATTTATTAAATATTGTAATTGTTTGGGATCTAGGCTAACTTGGTCTACTTAAATGCCAACTTATGGCAGCTACTGGGTATAAATTTAGGGTTTGTGGTTGTAATTGGAAGGAGGATGGAGTAGTCCTGAGAGGGTGAAATGTAGCAGAGAGTTGGAAGAGGATCTCTCTAGAGGTTTTCATGATCGGTTAAGGATCTGAACCTTGTTTATCATTGTATGTGACCGTAAATGGGAAGGCCTTACAACCCAAAATGTTTGATATAATTGGATATTTTATCAGTAATACAAAGTTTTTATTTGGTTGCATATTATTGTGTTACTTTGTATTTCCATTGTGTTGTCTATTGTTACAAGATTGGACATCTCCTTTGGGGATCTCACCGATCTTGACTACATCAATTTGTATATGAAGTGCAAATTAATTTATTTTGTTGGAAAATGGTGATTTCATGAATAATGTGTTGTTGGAATTATTCCTCCTTTAATACATGTATTTAGAAAAGAAAGCCTCGTATTTGTATACCTATGTGATTTTGCATTGAAAAGCAATAAGGTTTATTTTATCAATAATTTATTATGTGTATGTGTTTTAAGATTTGATGTTCATAATTGATGTATTAAAGTGTGAAGAAATACTTTATTACTTTTAAGTTTACCTTCTAAAATGGTTCAATGCCTTCAACATTATATTGTATGGGAAATTGAACACACTCATTTAGATATTTATAAAGGTGTTTATAATTATGTTTATATATTAATGTCATTCCCAATGCAAGTTGTGAATGTGTGAAAGGATGTACCTAGTTGTTAAGAGTAGTAAAGGTGGAAGGATTAAACTTCAATGGCCAATCTACCTCTAAGGATAATTAAATTTAATTATCATCATATTATTGTTAGTGAGTTCTAGACAAGTTAATATTAGTTCCCATACCGTCTTTTTTCTTTACAAACATAATGTTAAATTACATTTATACTTTGTAGTGTTTAAAGATCATGATATGTCAATCTAAAGTTGTATGGCTATTTTCCATACTTTTCCATGTACTAAGTACTTAGACGTGTGTATTTAAACACACACACACACACATGATTAAGTATTCAAATACATGTTTAATCCTACTTGTATATTCGATCCAAACATCAAACATATATATGTATACATGTAAATATATGTACATGATTATAAATTTGCATTTAAATAAAAAATAGATTGCATATGTATAGAAATATGCTTCCATTTTGAATTATGAATGCACTTGTACAAATATGTGTGTGTCCATATGAGTGTGTGCGTGGTGAAGGAGCACCTAAGGGTTATCTTCTTAACCCTAAAATTTTGGTGTGTTTCCAGGGTGTGAATAAAGACTACCTAATTAGTCCATTAGATTGCCATCTGTAAATGCAAAGTGGGAAAAAAGAAATCCTCAAGTGCATCAGGTTAACTCAGGCTGAGGCTCATGGTTTAAATAGCATTAAACCAGTGGCATAGCAATACTGCTAATCTGATTGGCATAGCTTGCACTAGCGGTGAAGCACATTCTGAGTCAGACCGATCCCTGATAGGAATCTCAAGTTAAGTCATGTCAAAGAGCACATCAGGTGGAGTCTCATAAAAAATAGTCCATTAGGGCAACTTGGTCTATTGGCACAAGGAGTTTTGAGTTAGACTAACCCCTGACGAAGACATAAAAAAAATTTGGTAGATGGATGACCAACCAAACTTAAGGAATCAGGTTATGGTATACTGATCATCGACAAGACTTGGCTTGGCAGAGAAGCCAGAAATCGGTTAGACCAATCCCCGATTATATCAGCGGGATAGGCTACGTCGATGAGTCAACTTTGCCTAGTGTATGCAGAATGGAAAATCAGTTGGTTTTAGTTTTTGTAACTGATTTGAGGTCAATATAAGACCTGTTACATTATGAGTTGTTATTAGTGTCACACATATAGTCGGTAAAGGAAGAAAACATACTAGTGGGTCAACACACTAAGTACAGTAACCGAGCACAGTCTTGACTAGGTACATACACCGAGTATTCATATTTACCGAGCATCAACATTTTACCAAGATAGGAATATAGTATATACCAAGTAATACATGAATGACATAGAAGTATGGAATGACACAAAATACAATACAAACGGTTTATACCAAGCTAGAAAATGCTTTACATAAATCAAGGTAAAGATTTATTGGAGATGTAATAATTAAATGGTGATGATCCCTATGCAATATTGATTTAGGTCATTCATATGGATCGTAGATCTAATATTTTCTAGATGATTCCATAACCCTAATTAGGTCAAATCCTTATGATATAGGAATTGTTAAGATGTCAGTTTTGCATTATCACACATGAGAAGTAGCCACCTATAGGAGACATCTGAAGATTAGATAGGGTTGTGAAGCTAAGCATTAAACAAGTATTTAGAATTGAATCAGTATAAGACCAAAGGCTACTAAGAAGTATTAGAATGATATATCTATCACAAGAAGGTGATATCATTCAAGGACTAATCAGATTTGAAATTAAACAAAGTTGCTAGATCTAGTTCAATTTACTGTTACTTTCTAACAAATATGGTAGGCTAAATCTCTTAACAGAGTAGACCTAACAAAATTTTTTTGTAAATCTCTTAACCGAGTGCACACTTAATAGTGGTTCTTAAATCCTCCAACAAGGTAGATCTTAATAGGTCTCAGTTGGTACTCCTATTAGGGTAATATCATCAAAAGTGATCAAAATCGTAAGCCCTAATAGGCAAAATTTATTATTACAGAAGTGAAGCTTTGTGGGTGTCATCCCCACTGTAGTTTTTATGTTCTAACAAGGGTTTCTACGATACCAAAATACTTGTGTATTATGTATGAAGTTTCATGAATGTTTACATGTTAGATTAGAAAGCATTTCTTATTTCAGTTATGTTAAGAATGAATGGAAATGATAACATGGAAGTCAGTTAATGAGATGCATTATCTTAAAGAAAATGATCAAAAAAAATTTAGGGTTACTGATTCACCCCTCCCCTCTCAGTAACTCACCTTTTCATAATCCCAACAATTGGTATCAGAGGTAGTTCTATTGTTGAAGAATTTTAATCACTAAAGAGGAAATATCTTAGAGATGGAAAGGTATAAGCTTGACAAGACAATTGAAAATTAGAAATTGGAGATGCATATTATCTTGGAACAGCTTAAGGATGTCAAGGAAAAGTTGAGAGAGTCACTGAACAAAAGAAAGGAATTAGCATTTCAGAAAAATGATACTCAGTATCAGGAAGAAGATATAGAAGAATTATTTGAAGTATCCAAAAGTATATATGATGCATTTGAAGGAACTGTCTCAAATGTATCTAAAAATAATCAACACCTTGTCGAACAACTGAAAGAACTGCAAATTGGACAAGAGACTCAAATGGTAAGAATGATTGAAGTTATGAACAACATAAGACAAGTTGATCAAGAAAGGAATATGGCTATTGAAGATAGAAGACAAATGACTAAAAAATTAGAAGAGAAAGAATCTGAAATACTAAGGCTGACCGAGCATCACCTTGAAATTTTCAACAATGAGCTCTCTAGGAAATTGGAAGACATTAGTGAATTAAGGAAGAGAATGAAAGGTTGAAAAATGAAGTGAAGATGCAACAAAAACACAATGAAATGATAAATAAAACTGAGGAAAGTACCAAAAGAATGGATGAATTCTTAATGAGATAGAGAAGACTGGACAACACCACTGGATTAAGTTATACCGAGCAGGGAGAGTCATCAAATCAAGTAGAGAAAAGGAATGCCTATGAAAATCCAAGACCAAAGAATCTCTCATGCTATCACTATGGAAAACTAGGTCACACAACAAATTTCTGCAGAAGTAAAGCTAAAGGTACTCCTAACACTAATTCTAAATTTGATGCTTATTGTTATAATTGCAACAAGTATGGACATCAGGCATATGAGTATAGATCAAAGATGAAAAAGTCACCTAAGAGGCACTATATGGAAAAGAAATTTCATACTTGCAACAAGAATGGTCATATATCACAAGAATGCATGGCACAACCGAAACAAGTTTGGAAACTGAAAAGACAAAACAATACCTATCAACCGAGAAGACAAGGTAACACTTATACTTGGGATTACAACACTTAGGTTAATTGTACCACATGTGGAAGATATGGTCACATTGTTGAAAATTGTATGAGATTACATTGGAGAGGTAAATCTAAAAATTGGACAAATTCTAATGGCGTGTCTACACTGTCACAAGGTCGGTCACTTAAGTAAAGATTGCAGAGACTGAGAACCAGAACTAAATGTTGATATGAATGAGAACACCATTGATGGAATAAGAAGGCAGATGATTCAAGTGTGGAGAAGATCAACATAAGACAATGGAGGAACACGCACAATAATCAGTGACACCTCATCCTTTGGATTAGGTGATTTCACCACTTCTACCTAAGCAAATCAAGTAAGTATAGGAACTAAATTCTAATCAATTATATCTTATAACAGTTCCTTCTATCTATTGTATGAATACCAAATCATCATGAATTAAGATGCACTAGGTTATTATATGATATGAACTTGAAATGAGTGTAGTCGGTAAAGCATGACCGAGTAAGAGTTTGTCAGTCGGTGAAAGTGTTAGGGTTAACTGAGTTGCATTGGTAGTGTTCACCGAGCTAAAGTTTCTAAAGGAGATAACTGAATGTTTTATATTTACTTGAGTAGTGGTTAGTGAAGCATTTAATGCAAACTATTTATGCCAAAAAAGGTTTTTTGGTATAAATACATGTCGATCCAACTCATTTCTCACATTGCATTCAAAGAGCAAAACTAGAGAGAAAAGTGTGAATATTTGTGCAACCAGATTCCAAGCTTTCTACTAAAATTTGAGCATTTCACGAAGTGTTTGGAAGATATACAAGTAAGTTTGAAGTGTAACTGAGTTAAATTGAACATAGTCTAATCAAGCCCTAATCTATTATCAATGATAACATCTACTTTGAAAATTGTTCAATCAAAGGCTGATAAGGAGAAGAAAGTCACACTAATCAAGAGGGAAACATATGAGGAACTGAACTAAAAGTTACAACCTAAGATTGCTTCATAGATTGATGAAAAGGCACGTTTTCATCAACGTCACCTAAGGTTTTATTGGTTAAGGATATCTAATCGTATATGCACTGCAAAATTAGCGAGATTGGTGATTTTGAGCTACAATCCACTTATCAAGAGTTATGCATGAATTGGAAACTAAAGGATAAGTACACACATCTGGAGGTAAAGGTATTGACAAATGCTCTTCATTTCCCAAAGGTATTTAAAACTGAGTGGATCAGAATTATTTTGAGCAGAGTTCACGATGACATTATGTGGCTAGATGAACCAATAAAGATCACAAAGGATGTGATTCACATGGTCACTAGATACCATGTATGTGACAAGGCAAAATTCCTAAGGCACCCACCGAAGAGAGAGATCAAGAAGTTAACTGGATCCAAATGGGACAACAAAGGAATGGGAATCAACACAATCGATGACCCTAAGACTAGATTCAAAGCATATGTGATTGCCTACAAGGTATTCCAATCTAGTAGACCGAACAATGTTCCTTGTAGAGCTGTTGACATTGCTTATAAGATTGTAAAGAAAGGTCTACAACTTGACCTAGTTGAGTTGATGTTGAGGCAACTAGAGGAGAATATGATAACAATCTGAGTTGCTAAGTCCAACACCTGCAAGTTTGGATCACTATTGGTATGTGTCTTTTTCTACTTGCAGAATTCATTTCCCTCAATCAATGATGTACAATGGGATGTAAATAAACCATTTATTATGCAAATCAGTGAATTCATAAGTAGTTTAGGTCAGAATTTTGAGTCGGTTATGGATGACTATTTTGGAAAATTTAAGGAGAGAATGCAAAAAAGAAGCAGAATTCCTGCACAATTGGTGGAGAAATATAAAGATGAAATTTGTTTCCTAGCAAAAACCAACTCCACTCTAATAAAGGCAGTTGAACCAAGGAATGCATGGTTGCCACCAATGGAATATGAAATAGACATTGACTGAGCTACTAGGTCAATAAAGGTACTTCTTGCTGAGCCCAAGGATAAAAGTGCAAAAAGGTTTGGCACTTATGAGGAGGCAAAGCAAAAAATTAAAATGGATTTGGTCAAAGTGAAAATTGGTAGGAAGACAAATAAAATGATAGGCACACTGGAAAAACAACTTGGAGAAGAAGTGGAGAATTTGGTTGAAGAGGAAACCAAGGAAGAAAAACTGATTGGTAATAGTGAAGATGAGGAGACTGAGTTAGAAAAAGAAAAACAAATAGAACCGATAAAGGCAATGAAAGGTAAGAGGAAATAGGAAGAGAATCCTACACGAGAAAGGACAAGGTCCTCTACACATGTTTCTCCACCTCTAAAATGAGGAGTAGCAAAAATAACAAGGCCTACACCAACTAAGACCTATCAAAAAAAGAGAGGTACTCAAGCATCTATCAAGGTACATGGGAAGAGAAGGCAATTGATAGGGAATAAGGATAATGTAGATTTTGATGAAGAGGATGCTATTTAATTTAAAGTAGTTGTAAATAAAGCACAATCTATAGATGAGATTACACAGGGCATAAAAGAAAAAGGAGGACAAGGTCATCCTCAAATCCATAGATATGCAACCATGAATGCAAAATATCAAGATAAGCTGGAAGAGGCAATGATCGTTATGATGATAAAATTTAAGAGATTGCCAATAAAATTTTCTAACAGTATTCCTAAGGAATTATATGATAAAATATCGGCAAGGTGGACTTATGCTTTGCACACTGAGAAGAAAATGCGAGAGAGATCATTGATTTTGGCTATGTCAAATCTATCAATTCAAGAAATTGAAGAAATGATGAAAGAATATGAAAATAAATTCTTAATGAAAGGAAGAGCACTGAATATTTTTCAAGGTAAGCTTCAAGAAGTTGAGGAGGAGAGCAAGGAAATATGGACTGAAATTCTTAAGTCTAAAGCTGAAGTAGATCAAATTGCACTTGCAATTATTACTGAAAAGAGTGTCATAGGAAGAGGTGTACACACTGATGATGATGATGTTAACACAAATGCTATTTGAAGATCCTATCCACATCTCAAACACCAAGTAGCCAAAGGATGATATTTATGTTGAAGATCTTTATCCTAGTAGACAAATTGAAAAGAAGATACTCTAGAGAAGTTATAAATAACCAGGGAAGAACAAGTATTGATTAAAGATATTACTAAAGGAGACCCCGATGATGAAGCCAAAGAAGATGAAGACATCACTATTGCTACTAAAGACAAAGAAGAAGAAAATCAAAATATCAAGGTAGCTAGAGCAATAATACCGGGCAACTTACTAATTTTGGTTCAAGCCATTGATATTGCTGCCAAGGAGAAAACTGAGGGCACACAACCCGCGAGACCAATGGATACAAAAAAAGACAAGGGTGAAGAAGGAGAAAAAGAGACTACAAATGCAGAGGCCAAAGTAAAAGAAACTCAAGATGAAACTAAAGTAGAAGATTCTACTATTGACACAAGGCCACAAGCCCTAGGACCTCAAACCGAGGAAATTAAAAAGGGGAAAGACAAAGAGGAGAGTGTTTCAACCGAGTAAAAAAAGACAAATCTAGAGAAAAAGGCTCTAGATGTTCCTTATGTTCAATCTCCCACATATAGAAAATAGGAAAAGAAGAAGAAGAAGAAACATGGTAAAGGTTCGGTCACACTTGATGAAGTAATAGAGATACCTTCATGTGACCCAAGAACTTTGGACCCCGAAACTCTAAGAAGGTATGGAGAACTTTGCACCAGAAAAGAATCTCAGGAGAAGTTGAGGCAAGAAAGAAAACATAAACAAGTGCTAGAGGATGTCAGAGAAATATTGATGCAAGTTGTACATGATGTCAATGTTGATGAGTCTACTCCCATCATTGGCCAACTTGCCATACTTACCAAGAACATATATTCTCCTACCAAAGATGCAGGGAAAAATATTGAAGAGAGAGGTGAGACAAAGATACAATACAAGATCATCGAGAAGATAAGCCAAGCAGTGGAAATTCACAAGGTGAAGTTCTCTGAAACTGTAAGTGAAATAGAAGGAATTATTCAACATATACTTACTATTTTGAAAAATCTTTGCACAATAGATTCCTTTACTGTAGAGATACATAAAATATTGAAGAAGCTAGATGAAGATCTATAGAAGAGTGTTGAAAGCTTGATCACCGAGCCCCATGCATTCAAAATGCATTATGCTAAGGTTAAACATATACAAGGGTTACATAATGAATTGAGAAGAGAATAGGATAAGATAAAAGATCAAACAATTGAACTACAGGTTGAGTTGTTACCATACATAGAGGTGATGCAACGACATGTAAAGAAGGCAAAGGAATTATTTGTCACTCCCGAGTTATCAATGGTAGATCACATTTTTTATATGCATGCCCAGGTAGGTCTAGAGAAGATTGCACTTGAGAGTCTGAAAGAGGAATGAGAAAACCTCTTGACCAACCTTAAGAAAACTCATAAGAACATTTTTGACAAATTGTAAGTATATACATTTTTGGCATTATTGTCAAAAAAGGGGGAACTGTATGTATATAGTTTACCTATTGAGGCATATAGACAGGGGAAGTCTCCACAATTTTTTTTGAAGTATACAAGTTTTAAAATTTTGGAATCTTAATTATGGCATACATATGTATTCTTGTCACTAATGCCAAAGGGGGATAATGTTACATTATGAGTTGTCATTAGTGTCACACATATAGTCGGTAAAGGAAGAAACTAGACTATGTTAGAAATAGGAAATACTGAGAGGGGGGGGAGGGGGGTGAATCAGTATTTCACAAAATTTTACTTTAGCCCACTTATGGATATAACAGATTACTTTAATGCATACAAAGCATAAGAAACTAAATATCATACACAACAGTAAATGTAAAGAGCTCATAACACATGATATGTTCTCGAGGAAACCCTGGCCAAGGGAAAACCCTGGTGGGGATGGTACCCACAAAGATCCACTAATCAAAAGATATCCGGTCAAGGATGTTGACCCTATTAGGAGCCTGTTACAATCATATAGTGTATCAGTCCTGATTAAGGGACTATATGCCTTATTAGAAGCCTCAACCTTGTTAGGAGTTGTAGATATAAAACCTGATTACCAGATGAGCTCACTGCCCAAACAAGTAATATAAATGTTTACTGATTACAATATGGTACTGCTTACAACTTCGCATCAACAACTTTCACTGCTATCACAATTTACATATATTACATGTTACATTTCAAGTATGCTCGGTACATCTTTATTTATACAAGATACAAACATCATATCTTTCTCTTGTCAGCTTGAATATCTTTATTCAAGAGTAAACATCTAGGATGTCATCTCTTTATAATATTAAGTCATTATTTTGACAAACAAAATAATCCCTTAATTCATTTACTAGTTCTGTCTTCAAAACTGCACTGTCGACTGTACTCTATCATCGGTAAAATAGTCATAACTTTGTCTGTACTGTCTGTACTTTTTTGTGCAATGAGATGGGGTATCCTTAGACACCATAGATTCTATGTTCAACTGCGCAAACTCTGATCATGCTCTAGTGAACGTCGCCAAAACAAACTGTATCGGGTGCTCTGTCAAAATCACTGTTTCATACTTAGACAATTTTAGTCTGCGATCTTCCATACTTACTTTCCAGCTTATGCACTCTTCATAGGGAACATATGTTTCCATAATGACAACATCTATTTACATACCTCAGCCAAATTGCCAACAATCTCCGCCTTTGTCATTGGTGGCAACATATGAGAAAATTGGCTAAGTGTACAAGTCAAAATCTCAAAATTTGTATCAAAATTGTGGCCATAGTATAAAATAAGTATACTATCCTTATATCTCCTCAAAATATATACAACAATATATAACACTTCATAATACTCCATAGAACTCCCCCTATGAGTATCCTTCCTTATCATATATAGACAATTTTCTAAGTATCTCTCCCCCTTTGACAACAATGACAAAATAAAGGGTGGAAAGGGATATACAAAAATTGTGTCAAAACTTTTACCTTATTGTCTTATTGCAAAGCCGGTAGGCTTGCAATACAATCTGCAAAATCTGTCTTCCAAGTCTCAAAATCTTTCTCCCATGCCTTCTTTATTGATTCTGCTACATTGAGTGAAGTACTCAATCCGTATGCTGCAATCTGACAAGCTTGGAGGGACTCGAAATTGAATTTCTGAAATGCTGTCTTAGCAGTAAGACATTCATCTAGCTGCTCTTCTATTATAGTCAACTTGATTGAGACATGCTCTCTCAAGATGTTTATTCTGATAGATTTCTTGTTCTTCTCATCATTCAAAGTCCTTATTTCATCATATAATTTCCTGATCTTATTCTCAACCGTACTGATCTTCATATTTAAGATGGCCAAAGAGTTTGTCTTTGCTGCAATTTCATCTTGCTTCTCTTTTATCTTCTTTTCTTCTTCAATTAAAATATTCTCAGATTTTGTACACTGAATGTACAAACACTTTCTAGTATCAAGATGTTTCCTTAAGTCCTTAATGTGTCTATCAAGGCTGTCAATGTCATTTTTGATATTCTGACTTATGTTCTGCAACATTTCAGCTTCATAAGCTGCCTGAGCCTTAACCTTAGCAATATCAGTTAAATTAGTGAACTCAACATCAAAAGATTTAATTACCATCTTTGCTCTTTCAAGTGGATCTGAATCAAAGACTTTTGTAGATATGACACTTTGTAGCTTCTCAGTCAAGTCTTTCAGACTACCTTCCAAATTCTTAACTTTCTTTTTCTTTCCAATAATTTTGTTTAAAGAGGTGATCAACTCTATTTGATCATCGTCATCAACTTCCTTGCTCAAATCTTCAATCAATGTTTCTATTCCTTTCTCCTTTCTAGTCTTAGGAGTAAGACTAATGTCTTCTTGTGTTTTAGTAGGTGTAGGGGCCTCTGTTTCCATTTTCAGTTCAGTATGTGTAGTCTCTATTTCAATAGTCTTTTCTTGCTCTCCCAAATCCAAATTGTCAACAATGTTATCCAAACTGTTGAGTACCGCATCATCTGAGTCTAAAGTAACTTTAGTTCCTTCAATTTCCATAGATTTTGTGCCAATGTTTATGGAAGAAGAGGGAATATCTTCAACTTCAACTACCTCTGCTACTACCTCTGCTTGTTTTGAACTCTGTTTCTCTGCTGGTTCTGCAACTGCTTGATCTTTGCTATCTTTTCCTGCTACCAAGTTTGCTAGCACTTGCACAACTGCCTGTTCAGTTTCAGTCTTTACTTGCTCATACTGTCCTCCCATTATTTGTATAATTCTTCTTTTGGTTCTCAATAGGGTCTCAAGTGGCTTGAGGATCTGTTTAAGATGGTCATCATCTCTTATCTCACAGAACTGTGTAATCACATTCTCTCTCATTTTGGTATCTTCTTCTTATTCTCTCATCTTTCTTCTCACAAGTTTGTTGTACAAATCTTCTGGTATCTTTCCATGAATAGTATCAAATTTCTTGTTTGACAAAATCATATGTGTAACCATTACATTCTCAAGATTCAATCTGTAAGAGGATCCATATAAATCATAGTATT
This sequence comes from Chamaecyparis obtusa, assembly GCA_027943335.1. Taxonomy (NCBI): domain Eukaryota; kingdom Viridiplantae; phylum Streptophyta; class Pinopsida; order Cupressales; family Cupressaceae; genus Chamaecyparis; species Chamaecyparis obtusa. The sequence goes on along the minus strand of BSBK01002154.1, from coordinate 86,882 downwards.
TATTCATTTTGGTAAAGTCTCCATGCTGCATTATATCTTCATTAACTCTTTCTATCCTTGGTTTCCATGATTTCTTCTTTGTTGTCACTTCATCATCTTTTATTTTTGCAACTCTTCTAGGTACTAGTGGAACAATTGTTTTTTTGTCTTTTACCTGGTCCTGAAGCACTTGCCTTCATTCTTTTGCTCGGTGCTAAGGAAAAGGGTTTCTTTGTCTAACTGATTCCTTGTTCCTTCTCAGGTTCTTCAACCTTTACCTTTACTTGAATAGGTTCTGCACTTGATGCCAAAGGTGGGACTGATAATATCTCGCTTTGCCTTATTGCTTCTGCAGTCTTCTTTGCAATATCAAATTCCTGCTCACTCATACCTGATTCTTTTAGAATTTTCTTTATTGTAGACTCCACTCTCTTCTTTGATTGTTTCTCTTCCTTAAGTGCCTTTGTTGAACCAAAGTTTTCATCATATGTTCCAAATCTATTGCTATGAGCATCAAATTTACTTTTCAACAATCTACTAACATAACCTTCTATTTCAACTTCAGAGATTTCATAGCCAAGAGGGTCTATGAATTCATGTCTAGGTTCTACTGCCTCAATGTAAGTGAAATCAATATCAACCATAAAACATATATCATCTTTGTATTTCTCAACTAGGGATGGAGGAATTCTTGATCTATTTACCACAATGTTCTGAAAAGTTTTCAATACTAACTTTACACTGTCATTAACCTTCTCAATAAGATGTTTCATATAGACTTTATTGATTCTTGCCATAGTATTCTCACCATCATTCCATTCAATAGTGTAAGGAAATCTTCTTAACAAGTGAAAGAACATGTAAGTAACCAATGAGGAAAATCTAAAGTGAGTGTATTTAGCTTTCTTTATCTTCTCCAAATTCTCAAACAACCGTATTCTCAGAATTTCACACATATCCATAGGCTTCTTCTCCACACACATCAAATAAGCAATGTGTACCATACCTGCTAGCATATCATCTTCTCTAGAGCTTCCACAGAACTTTGTTGTCAAAATTTTACACAAGTATTTTACATCATCTTGCTTAATCTTACTAATGACTATACCTCTGCCATTGTATACTGAACCGATGTTTTCAATCACAATCTTTCTCATGTTTTTCTCATTCAGTGGGATTGCACCAAATTTTGATAATCCAGTCACATCATGAATTAGGTCTATAGTTATGTCTATAACTCTGTCTTCTAACCAAAATTTGCCATTATGTATCCTACTCAAAATGATCTTAGTACACTCCTCATCATCAAATTCATATTTCATAGAGTACTCAATGATTTCATTATTTTCTAGATGTTCATAACCTTGTTTCACTGACATATCTGAGTTATACAATTTCTTATATTCACCATTAAAATCACTCTCCCTTAGGGTTTCATACTTGCATCCAAGATAACCTTTAACATTCTCTAAATGAAGAACTCCGTCTGGTACGGATGATAAGGCTAAACTAGCATCTCTTTCTGAGGGTTCAACTGGATCTTTCTTATTTCTAGGTATGTTCTTATCCTTAATGTTTTGAATCAATGACACATCCATGATTATATTTGATTTCTTAAGCTGATTCAAGATCGTAGTTGGATAAATACCTTAAATTCGCAAAATTAGGGCTTTCGCTAGATCGACGCTTCAAACTTCTACAAATCACTTCCAAACTTCTTTCTTCACTTCCAAATCACTTCTAATCGCTTGATAATCATAATAACTTTGATTTCAATCTTTTAACACTTAGCATTTACTCGATCTGACATCGCATTCAATAATTTTGCTGCCAAAATGCCAAAAAGTTGATTTTGTAAACCTGCAACCATAAATCTTTTTGCGACCTCGCAAAACACAATATTTCTTTTTGCGCACTTAACCATAGCATCAGTATAACATAAAAAACCTTCATCTAACTGTGCAAAACTTAACTCATTCAAAATCTAACTCTATGCTAATTCTAAGTTCCTAAACTACAGAAATTTACATAATTTAAGTGCTTAAAGAAGGGTTAGGTAAAGACTCATCCTTACCTTTAGATACATTACCTTCCTGATTACCTTCAATGCTGAATATACCTCCATGATTTGTGCCTTTAACAAATTTTACTTCATCTTCATTGCTACAACAACCTTTCTCTTTGTTTCCTACATTTTCATTCCTTCTTACATAGTTTCTAGGGTTAGGGTTATGTTGATAACCTCCATTGTTCATTCTGCAAAATCTTGATGTGTGTCCAATCTTGTTACATATCTGACAAGTGATTCCATTGGTTCCATATCTAGGTATTTGCTGATTGATTTGTGTCCTGCAATTTCTAGCAATATGTCCAATTTTGTTGCATCTGAAACATACTATTCCATTTCCTCTTTTCATGTCTTTAGTTGATCTCTAATCTGCATTGTTAGTATTTCTAGGCATTCTTCTATTGTAATTATTCTCAATAACTTTAGATCTTCTACATTCAATAGCTCTATGTCCAAAACCATGACAATTATAACAATAACCATTTAGAGGTTTGAATTGTTTACCTGTAGAATCTCTCTTCATATGACCAATAGTATTACAAGTAAAACATCTACCTTTGAATTCTCTTTTCATATCTTTGGATGATTCTTCTTGCTTAGGTGGTTCTTCTTGCTTAGGTGCATCTTCTTGCTTCGGTGATTCTTCTTGCTTAGGTGATTCTTCTGATTTGTTCTCGTCTAACTTCTTTTCTTCACTGCTTTCACATTCATTCAGATCTGGTTTCTTGCTTTCACTAACTATCTTCAATATGTTAAATCCAAGACCAGTTTTGTCATAGAATGGTTTTCCATAAGATACTTGCTTATCAATATTTTCACTATTTGAATATAGCCTCTCAAGTTGTTGTTTAGATTGAGTCAATTCACCTTTCACAATTTTGTTGTATTTCTCAAGTTCATCATACTGCAGTTTGACTTTATCAAATTCAGATGTTACCTTGCCAAGTTTAGATTTTAGATCTTCATTTTCATTCTTTAAACTTTCATTCTCAGATCTCAAATTGTCATTTCCATCTTTCAAGCTAAGCTTCAAATTTGCTATCTTCAATTCATGTTTAAGGATCACATTTTCTTTTTCTAAGTCTTCACAATCTTCAACAAGAATTTTAGATTCTTTCTCAGATTTTAGATCTTCTATCTTACCTTTCAATTTGTCAATAAGATTCTTTGCATCATCATACTTCCTTTTCAAAGTGTTTCTTTCATCAGTAAGCATATCAATTTGCTCAAGAGCTTCTTCAAGATTCTTCTGTAATTGATCCATATCCATAGAGATCTTACTCAAGCTACTAGGCTTTCCTTGAATGTTTCTTCTCTGAGTAACTGTGCTCTGATACCAATTGTTAGAAATAGGAAATAGTAAGAGGGGGGGGTGAATTAGTATTTCACAAACTTTTACTTTAGCCCACTTATGGATATAACAGATTACTTTAATGCATACAAAGCATAAGAAACTAAATATCATACACAACAACAAATGTAAAGAACTCATAACACATGATATGTTCTCGAGGAAACCCTGGCCAAGGGAAAACCCCAGTGGGGATGGTACCCACAAAGATCCACTAATCAAAAGATATCCGGTTAAGGATGTTGACCCTGTTAGGAGCATGTTACAATCATATAGTGTATCAGTCCTGATTAAGGGACTATATGCCTTATTAGAAGCCTCAACCCTGTTAGGAGTTGTAGATACAAAACCTGATTACCAGATGAGCTCACTGCCCAAACAAGTAATATAAATGTTTACTGATTACAATATGGTACTGCTTACAACTTCGCATCAACAACTTTCACTGCTATCACAATTTACATATATTACATGTTACATTTCAAGTATGCTCGGTACATCTTTATTTATACAAGATACAAACATAATATCTTTCTCTTGTCGGCTTGCATATCTTTATCCAAGAGTAAACATCTAGGATGTCATCTCTTTATAATATTAAGTCATTATTTTGACAAGCAAAATAATCCCTAAATTCATTTACTAGTGAAGCTTTGTGGGTGTCATCCACACCGCAGTTTTTACCTTTTAACAAGGGTTTCTGTGATACCAAAATACTTGTGTATTGTGTATGAAGTTTTATGAATATTTACACGTTAGATTAGAAAACATTTATTATTTCATTTATGTTAAGAATGAATGGAAATGATAACATGACAGTCAGTTAATGAGATACATTATCTTAAAGAAAAGGATCAAAAAGTTTTTAGGGTTACTGATTCACCCCTCCCCTCTCAGTAACTCACCTTTCCATAATCCCAACAAAGACCTTGGGATTTTGGGTTGTAGGGTTGGAATTAGTTGGAATTAGGGAATCAATTGGATTTAGTTGGATTTTTGTCTTTATGTTGAGTGTTGATTTTTGCAATGTGTAATTTCTATCTGTAGTTAATCAAATTCCTTCTATCAATTACTTGTGTGTTTGATTTCTATTTATAGTTTTGTTTCTATTCATGTAGATACAGTCTCGTTACTTGGTTTGATTGTTAGGAGCAACCAAGTTGTAAATAATGACTTCCATTTGAATTCTACTAGTCAACATTATAAATGGAACAAATGGAGCCTTTGTATATTCTTTACCTTTTTATTAGTTTTCTTATAGGGATGCAGACCTATGAAATTCTCTTTCCCTAGGCTTTCTTGACCATATAGTTTGGCTAGGGAAGAGTGATAAAACATAATTCCAGGAGATCTAATTGTCAGTACCAAGGAAAATGACTACTAGACTAGTCCATAATAGTTTTTTGGTGAGTGAACAAAAGGAGAAGAGCCCTCGACTCCTGCAAGGTAATTAGGAGAGGGAGAAGTGGCTAGTGGATGGAATTATAGTTGTGATTTTGTGGGAGAAGAAACATAATTAAATTGGTAGGGGAACTCTATGAGAGTAGGAGGATAACAAAGTGAATCTCCTGAAGTAATAGGGTTCTAAGAGAGAAGAAGTCTAAAAATAGACTTAGTGAAGAACTAGGGATAGTTCTTAGAGGAGTATCCCTATCAAATTGGTATTAGAGCCCCAAAAGATTAGGGCTACTGAAGGTGGATGTTGTACAGTTCATTTAAAATGGTGACAAAATCAGAGCTTGCAAAGAAAGTGGAAGATCAAGAGGAGAAAAAAAGACTCTTTAGAGAAAGGTTAGCAGAAATTGAAAGTAAAATTTGTGCAGTAGAGACCAAGACATAAATAGTTAGTGAGAAGGTTAGAGAAGTAGAAGATAAAAGAAAAGACCTGGCAAAAGAAGACCAAATTTTGGAACTAGACCCTGTGTTAGAGAAAGAACCTTTCTTGAGGGAATTAAAGGCCATGAGTGGCAAGTCCTTGGAAGGAATACCACTATTTAGTGGAAATATCGAAGCATAATTGGTCATGGAGTGGATAGAAGGAATGGAGAACCACTTTGAGTGTGAAGGTATAAGTGACGCCTAAAGAGTTAGAGTGGATAAGTCCAGAATGAGAGGAGGTGCCCTCACATGGTGGAAGTTTGTGCAAGATGAGAGGTTACAAGAAGTAAAGAATCCTATTGCCAATTGGAAAGGTATGGTGACAAAGATAAGAGAAACCTACCTAACAGATGACTATGAATTACAATTACACAAGAAAATAAAAAACATAAGGTAAAAGGATCTTGAAGTGAGTGCCTATATAAAAGAGTTTCATAAGCTATGTCTTAGGTCACATGTAATGGAAGAAGAAAGCCTAAAGGTGGCTAGGTATCTAGATGCGTTAAAATGGAATATACAAGAGGAGATAAGTATCTTGAGTCCAAATTTCTCTTAAGGTGGAGGATAAGCTTAAAAAGAAGCATGATGCAAGTAGCCAAGGTAGAGGCAGAGGAAGAGATGGAAGAGGTCATAGAGGTGGTTTTGGAGGAAGAAATTTACAGCATATAACTCAAGGTGAGACCAAGCTCACATAATAGCAAGAGGAAGCAAATAGCAACAAAGGTGGTTATAATTAGGGTAAAGGATCAAGAAACAATTATAGAGGAAGATCTAGTGGCCAAGGAAGGGGATCTTACTTCTCTTTAATGAAGTGTTATAATTTCCATCAGTTTGGGCATCCTGCATATAGATGTCCTGAGAATAGTTCTTCAACACAAGGTGGTGAGAAAAGAGTAAGTTATGTCAAAGAGGAGACCTCAAGTAGCAAGACAACTGAGGTGGCATTGGATCTAGAGGTGGGAGACAACCTCATGATTATGAGGACACACATCAAGGAACCGGTCAGAGAAGATCCAAGCCAAATGAGGTCACTATTCAGAATCAAGTGCAAGATTTTAGGTAAGGTTTGTAAGGTTATTGTTGATTTAGGATCCATTGATAACATCATTTCTAATGAGGTAGTTAGAAAGGTAAATTTGCAAAGAATTCCACACACTAACCCCTATAGGGTAACTTGGTTGAATAAAGATAAACATGTGTTAGTTAATGAGAAAGCTTGGGTGGACTTCACCATAGGGAGATATAAGGATAAGGTGTTGTGTGATTTCCTACCCATGGATGCTTGCCATATTTTTTTGGGAAGACCATGGAAGTTTGACAAGCAATCCATTCATGATGGGACCAAAAATTCCTATTCTTTCAAGAAGGATGGAGTCACCTATAAAATTCAGTCAAATCTAGAAGAAGGGGAAGTGAAACCAATAGGACCTAATGTGCTTTTGGTAGGAGAAAAATAATTATTGAATACATTAGAGGAAGGTGAAGGAGTGGGATTTTCTTTGGTGTTGAAACCTAAAGTTGAGAAGGTAGAAAAGAAGCTAGAAACTCCCATAGAGGTGCAAGAACTCCTAGGCCAATAAAAGGAGATAGTTAGTGATGGACATCCTACTACTTTACCTCCTAAGAGAGCCATTAGCCATCAAATAGAATTCATTCGAGGAGCCTCACTCCCAAACAAAGCTGCCTATAATATGACCCCACAACAAAATGAAGAGATTGCAAAGCAAGTACAAGAAATTCTTGATCATGATATGATTAGGAAAAGTGTGAGTCCTTATGTAGTTCTCACTATTTTAGCCCCATAGAAAGGAGGTACATGGAGGTAATGTACAGACTCTAGAGCCATAAACAAAATTACTGTAAGGTATAGGTTTCCTATACCAAGAATATAAGACCTAATGGATTGCTTAGGTGGAGCAAGGTACTTCACAAAATATGATCTTAAAAGTGGTTACCACTAATTTAGAATCAAGGAGGGGGATGAATGGAAGAAATTTTTTTAAACCACTGAAGGGTTGTATGAGTGGTTGGTAATGCCTTTTGGCTTGACAAATGCTCCCTCTACTTTCATGAGACTTATGAATGAGGTGTTGCAAGACTTTATAGGTAAATTTATGGTATTTTATATTGATGACATTTTACTTTTTAGCAAGACCAAAGATGAACACCTTAAGCATTTGCAAACTATTTTACATAGGTTACATGATGAGAAGCTAACAATCAATCTAGATAAATGTGAGTTCATGAAGAAGGAGTTTATCTATTTGGGTTTTTTATATCAAAGGGAAATTTGAGAATGTATCCAAGAAAGGTTGAGGCAATAATCAGTTGGCCAATTCCTAAATCTTACACTGAGGTAAGGAGTTTCCATGGCTTAACATAGTTCTATAGGAATCTCATTAGGCAGTTCAATGAAATATGTGCACCAGTCTTAGACACCATAAAAGGAGGCATGCAAGCTAAGTTTCAGTGGAATGAGCAAGCAAATAGGGGTTTTAAAACCTTGAAAAAGAAGATAGCCACACAACCAATCTTGGTACTACCTATTTTTGAGAAACTAGTCACTGTTGAATGTGATGCCAATAACATTGCCATAGGTGCAATCCTTAGTCAAGAAGATAGACTAGTTGCATTTCACACTGAAAATCTTAGTGATGCAAAGAAGAAGTAATATTCTTATGATTTGGAACTATATGCCTTAGTTCAAGCTCTAAGGAAATGGAGGCACTATCTCCTCCCAAAAGAATTTGTGGTGTACACTAACAACCAGGCCTTAAGTTTCCTAAATTCTCAAGATAAACTTAGTCATAAACACTTGAAGTGGGCTGAGTATATTCAATCTTACACATTTACCATCAAGCATAAGAAAGGACAAGCCAACAAGGTGGTAGATTCTTTGAGTAGAAGGCTTTTGATAGTCCAAGAGGTACAGTTAAGGAGCATTGGTCTAAATAGTTTCAAAGAACTTTATCCAGATGATGAGGACTTCTCAGCTACATATAAGGTATGTAAAGAGTCTCAAAATCTCTTTCATAGTGAGTACTCTGAGGTTATTCTTCAAGAAGGTCTATTGTTTAGGGGATGACAACTTTGTTTACCTAGAGGTTTAATGAGAAAGAACCTAATGCAAGAAAAAACACAATGGATCACTTAGTGGAAATTTTGGTATTAATAAAACCTTAGAACTAGTTCAGAGATACTATTATTGACCTAAAATGAATAAGTAAATCAGGAAGTATGTGGAGTCTTGTATTATTTGTCAGAAGGCTAAAGGTACATCATCTAATGCAGGCTTGTACCAACCTCTTTTCATACCTAATAGACCTTGGGAATGCATTAGTATGGACTTTGTGGTTGGTCTACCTAAGAAAAAACAAGGCTTTGATAGCATATATGTGATTACAAATAGATTCAACAAAATGGCCCATTTTGTGCCATGTAAAACTACTTATGATGCATGCCAAATTGCCAATTTGTTTTTCAGGGAAGTTGTAAGGATTCATGGATTGCCTATGAGCATTGTATCAGATAGGGACTCTTAATTTATGAGTCATTTTTGGAAGAATTTGTGGAAAAATCTTGGAACCAACTATTGGAAAAATGGTCAGCGCTCCCCTCAGGATTCATGACATGGCTTAACCACCTCATGTGTTTCTATTAGTCTATTGGTTGTATCGGCATTAACAGGTCGATCTTTTGGTGCAATGACAACCACTACTTGTAACAAGTGGTATTAGAGCTTGGTCATAGGTTTGAATCCCCTCGGGTAACACTGAGGGGGAGATTGTTGGAAAAATGGTCAGCGCTCCCCTCAGGATTTGTGACATGGATTAACTACCTCATGTGTCTTCTATAAGTCTAGTGGTTGTATCCAGCATTAACAAGTTGATCTTTTGGTGCAACGACAACCACTTCTTGTAACATTAACTTCTCTTTTGGATTTTCTTACCATCCCCAAAAAGATGGACAAATTGAGGTTGTTAATAGGAGCTTGGGCAATCTCCTAAGATGTCTTACCAAGGAGTATGGTCAAACATGCGACCAAGTTATCTCATAGGCTAAATATGCTTATAATGACACCATAAACAGGACCACAAGTAAAAGTCCCTTTAAAGTGGTCTATGGTATTCACCCAAGAGGTATTTGTGAGCTCAGAGAGTTGGGATCTATGGCCAACAAAAGTGGTTATGTAGAGGAATTTTCTCAATCTACGAAGAAAGTCAATGACTCAGTTAAGAAAACACTTGTGGACAATACTACTAAGACCAAGCAAAAAGTTGATGAGAAAAAGAAGAATGTTCCATTCTAAATTGGGGATCTAGTGATGGTTCACTTGAACAAAGAAAGGTTGCAAAAAGAGGTCCCTCACAAGCTCCAAATGAAAAGGATCAAACCTTGTCAAATTATAGCAAAATATGGAAACAATACCTATAAGGTAGATCTGCCTACAGATATAGGACTCTCTCTAGTATTCAACATTACATACTTAGTGCCATACAAAGGAATCATCCCAGTAGAAGGTCATGGATGGTTTGAAGTTATAAAAGATGTAGAGATTTCAAAGTTACCAGTAAATCCAAGATCACAGGCAAAGAAGATCTTAAACTCTAGGGTAGCTAAGAAGACAAGACATAAGGTGTATATGGAGCATCTCATCAAGTGGCAGGGAATGGAAGAAGAAAAGGTTGCATGGGTGCTTGAAACAAAGTTTCACAAGTTAGGTATAAATCATAACTTGATCCCTTGAGATGGGACTTAACCTTTTTGTTCAGGGGAGAATGGTGTAGGAGCACCTAGGGGTTATCTTCTTAACCCTCAAATTTTGGTGTGTTTCTAGGGTGTGAATAAAGACTACCCGAGTAGTCAAGTAGATTTCCATCTATAAATGTAAAGTGGCCAAAAAGAAATCCTCAAGTGCATCGGGTTGACTTAGGTCATGGCTCACGATTCAAATAGCATTGAACCAATGGCATATCAATACTGCTAATCTGATCGGCATAGATTTCACTAGCGGTGAAGCACATTTTGAGTCAGATCGATTGTCGATAGAAATATCGAGTTAAGTCATTCCGAAGAGCACATCGGGTGGAGTCTCACCGACAATAATCCATTAGGATAACTTGGTCTATCGACGCAGGGATTTTTGAGTTAGACCGACCCCCGACGAAGACATTAGAAAAAGTTAGGTCGATGGATGACCAACCAGACTTAAGGCATCAGGTTATGGTATATCGATCATCAACAAGACTTGGCTTAGCAGAGAATTAAAAAATTAGTTAGACCGATCCCCAATTATATTAGCGGGATAGCCTACGTCGATGAGTCAACTTTGCCCAATGTACACATAATGGAAAATCAGTTGGTTTTAGTTTTTGTAACCAATCTGAGGCCGATATAAGACCTTGGGATTTTGGGTTTTAGAGTTGGAATCAGTTGGAATTAGGGAATCAATTGGATTTAGTTGGATTTTTGTTTTTCTGTTGAGTGTTGAATTTTGCAATGTGTAATTTCTATCTGTAGTTAATCAAATTCCTTCTATCAATTACTTGTGTGTTTTCTTTCTATTTGCAGTTTTGTTTCTATTCATGTAGATAAAGTCTCGTTACTTGGTTTGATTCTTAGGAGCAACCAAGTTGTAAATAATGGCTTCCATTTGAATTATGCTAGTCATTGTACATAGAAAAAATGGAGCCTTTGTATATTCTTTACCTTTTTGTTAGTTTTCTTGTAGGGATGCAAACATATGAAATTATCTTTTCCTAGGTGATCTTGGCCATAGTCCGGCTAGGGAAGAGTGATAAAACATACTTGTAGGAGATCTAGTTGTCAGTACCGAGGAAAATGACTGCTAGACTAGTCTAGAAGAGTTGTTTAGTGACTGAACAGAAGGAGAAGAGTCCTTGATTCCTGCAAGGTAATTAGGAGAGGGACAAGTGGCTAGTGGATGGAATTATAGTTGTGAGTTCATGAGAGAAGAAACATACTTAAATTGGTAGGGGAACTCTAGGAGAGTAGGAGGATAGCAAAGTGAACCTCCTGAGGTAATAGGGTTCTAAGAGAGAAGAAGCCCTAAGAAGTCTAAAAATAGACTTAGTGAATAACTAGGGATAGTTCTTAGAGGAGTCTCCCTATCAGTGTGTGCATATGAGTGCACATGTGTGTGTGTGTGTGTGTGTAAACCAAAGACAAAACAAAACCAAATAATTTAAAAAAAAAACTAAAAATGTTAGGAAGGTGGGGGCAACCAAGCCATAACCCTAGCTCCCTCCACCAGTCTTGCATACCTCTATGGTTTTGTAGACCTTTGTGGGTGTTGCAACACTCATAGGGGGACTCCATTAATATATATATATATATATATATATATATATATATATATATATATATATATATATATATATATATATATATATATATATATATATATATATATATATATATATATATATATATATATATATATATATATATATATATATATATATATATATATATATATATATATATATATATATATATAAAATTTAAACTTTAATTTTTATTTTGTTGATCTGCAAGAAAATCATGTATGCAAGTTTTAATAGAAAGAAAAAAGAAATAAAAATATGCTAACTTTAATAGAGATGGAAGAAGAAATTAAAGCTTGATCTCCTTCATCTCTTCATAATTTGGCTTGCAACAAACATTATTTTCTTCTACTTGCAACACCAGATACAATAACAATAAATAAAATGGGTAAGCAAAGAGATTAAAAGAAATCTTAATACTTGTAGATAGAAAAGAGAATATAAATTTGAAAGACAAACCCCCAATGCAAAGAAAAAGAAAAAAATAAGCAAATTAGGGTAGATTCCACTTGAAACCTTTTCTCAAAATATTCTTTTCAATCGTCTCCCTACAAAACCCTAGTAGCAAATGAAAAGAGAATTCCAAAAATAAGTCTTAAGTTCTTTTCAAAGGATTTAGTGCTTTTTTAGGAGTCCTAAAATGGAGTGCTAAGATTAGTGTAGGTCCATATGAAGCTACTTCAGTAGCTCAATTTTTTAGCAACAATTTGTGGAGCTCATAGCCCCATGAATCATGATTATCAAATTTTGCTACTTATTTTTTATTAGCCATCATAAATAGTACATTTAAATAGAATAATTAAGTTAACAAATATTGTAGACAATATTTAGAGAAAAATAGGAGGCAAATAAAAAAGAGGGAAAAATTTGTGGAGTCGTGCGATTTCTCTCTAATTTTTCTCAACAAACAAATATTTCTTATTTCTATGCCCCCATTTTTTAAAGCTTATTTTCATTTTTAAGTCATGGATACTCCACTAAAGTATGGAAAGATTCCAACATTTCCTTTCTCCATAGTTAAAAATTTACACCAGAACACTCCAACTGCTTAAAATTAAGCAGAAATTGTAGTTAAGCAGTCGCATGGGAACATAAGGATAGAACCATGAGATGGAGGTCTAAGATTAGAAGCATCTCATGGTGGGAATTAAAATTTATCCTGGGAGTCTTTATGTGGGATTCTTATAAGTAATAGTTAGATTAGAAAGAGTTTGTTTTATTCCTTAAAGGTAAGGTATTTGATTTCTTTCTTTTAGCTTTTAACATTATAATAGTTTGGATGTTTCTAATTTGAAGTGAAATGGAATTGGCTAATATAACAAATTTTTCTAATAAATGTTATGTTGGAAATCTATTATGGAAAAGTGAGATACTGAGAGGGTGGGTGAATCAAATATCTACCAATAATTCCATTTTGACATAAACTTTCTTGCATACCATAAACATAAAATTCAATACTGTAACATATCTAACATCCTAATCATCATTCATGAAAATAAAACATAACACAATGATTTTGGTTACCCAGAAACCCTTGAAAGGTAAAACTGGGGTGGGGATGACACCCACAAATCTTCACTACTGCAGTATTAAAGTTTTCATGTTAGGGCTACAAAGTTTGATCATTAAATGATGATCTACCCTATGAGGGGTCTGCCCTTCTAAGAGCTTTAAGACTTATACAATCTACCTTGCAAAAGGATTTAAAATTACAAAAAAGTAAGCACCCTGTTAAGAAATTTACTTAGGCCTGTTAGGACCACTCTGTTAAAATATTTACCATAATTCACCTGTTAGAATGTCTCAATACCTGATCCTTCAGTTTTCACTATGTTGCTGATAATAGATCTTCTCCTTCCAGTATAGATTTGATCTTCTCTATCAAATATATCTCTGTTATGTCCTTCACTGCTCTACTCAGTCACTGAACTCTGTTTCTGATAATCAATACACTTCTATGTTCTGCATGTATGAGATCTTCTTCATAATCATACTCTTTTGCTACGCTCCTTGATATGTTTTAGGGATCGGATCTCATCTTATATAAACAATAAATTAACTTCATAAATTAAGATCAACAATCTAGATTTTCTTTTTATGTCGCTTAACCATTCCCTAATTCTGATTGGTTCCATTGATTACATAGGGATCAATTATTACAATTCTAAAGCATAATTAACCTCTGTGATTTTCTCAACAAACAATAAATATAATATAGATGTCGGCCAAAATGGTTTACCTAAGTGTTTGTGCCATTTCAAACACATGTATCAAATCTAGCTTACCCAGCATATGATATCTTTGGCACTCGGCATTCATTGTTCTTCATACCTTGATGCTTGGCACTGACATATCTACATAACTCGACATAAGAATGCTCAGCCATTTCTGAAGTACTAGGTGACCTCTAACTTTTTTGGCAGTAACTACTACTTCGTAAATGTATAATATACATGACTAGACCTATACATGATGGCTCGGTCGCAGTGATGACCGACCAACATTGCCTAGAAAATGACTAAGTGTAAGACACTAATAGACAACAAAACTTAGGTATCAACAATATCCCCCTTTGACATTAGTGGAAAAAATGCTTTGTCATGACATTTTACATTACATTTACATGAGTACTTAGTAATATAAAAAATTCATATATGTATACTCCCCCTAAGACTTGACTCTGTCTTCAAATTTTTTTTTACATATATATACATAAAACTCATTTTTGTCGTACAACCAAATATATACATTTGCAAAACTAGTATGTCATACCATTGGTCTACTATGTCTGTATCTGCTTTCTGCTTTCTACTTTGAACTTTGATAATTTCCATTTCCCTTTTATATCATTTCCCTCTTTGAATATTATATCATGTCATGTTATTTCCCCCTTATTTTTGTCAGTTGAAGTTCCTGGGGTGTGGGAGTTTTGAAATATTTGTCCAAGAATGGTTTGTGAAGCTAAATTACCATCCCTAATGCATTGTCCCAACCGAACCTTACAGACTTCAAAATCTTGAACTTTATTTCTAGCTCAGCAGCTAACAGCTAGGCTTTCGACAATAGAAAGATGAGGGTCTTTCTATACTAACTCCTTTGCCATGACTAACTCCCTCTGCATAACCTCAAGATGAGGTGTCAACACTATTTGTATAGAGATTAGTCTAGCCCTTATTTTACAATCATTACCCACTAATTTGGCTAATCTACCTTGTGCATGTAATAACCTAGTAAAATAAATAGAGATGGAACTTTCATCCATGCTCAGTGAGTGACCCATAGACTTTAAATCTAGTTGTAGTTTGTCTATTAGATCCTGATTATCCTTTGTAAATTCTTCAACATTGCATAACTTTTTGTATAGAGAATGGGCATTGTGCACAACTTCCTCTAAATTTGTTACTAAGGTAGAGAGTTATACCTGTTTGACTGCAATGTCAGCAGAGACCTTATTGAGTATCTTGGTCTCAAACTTCCTTTCAGGCCATTGTAATAGCTTATCATTTGCCTCACTATCATCATCATTCACTTTCTTGACTATATGTACAAGTTTCTCCAAAATAGGTGCAGATTCATTTACATCATCCAACTCAAAAGAATCAATGAAAATACCTTTTATCTAATGTAATACCTACTTTTTTCTGATGTTCTCTTCTCAATTCTTCCTGTTTACTCTTTTTCTTCAATAGATCCTACAAGATTTGCATTTGTTCATAGGTCAGGTTATCAGTGTCCCACTTAGGAATCACTATAACTTCATCGAGTGTCACTTGTGTGGCAAGAGATTTCTCCTTCTTCTTTTGTGTCTTCTTCCTCAGTGTGTTTCCACTCGACAACTATGAGAGCTTTGGTTGCCTCTTGTTCCTTAGGCTCTTGTTTTTCCTATTCTTTCTCTTGCTCAGTCTTTTCCTTTTCCTTATTCTCCACATGAGGACTCACTACAAATAATGCAAACTTCTATTCTTTCTCTTTATTTGTCTCCTTAGCAGGTGTAGAATTTGGTGTGATTGTCGACTTGTCCTATTTCTTGGCATTAACACTTTGTGAGACTAGAAGATCAACTGTGACTATGTGGGGGCTTGCTGGTGTAGTCTTAATAGTTGAAGTTCTCTCAATCTATGGATAATCTTATACTTGCAATAATATCAGATTGGTGCTCGGTAGATATTTTTTTGAGGTTGCCTCGACTTGTATATGCTATTGAATTTCCTCCTTCGTCAATACATTTATTTTCACTAGAGTATCTTCAATGATATCAACAATAGTGATCACATCCTATGATTCACTCACTTCAACCTTATGTTCTGCTTCCTTCTCATCATTTTGTGGCTCGACAATGTCCTCTTTATTATCTAATTATACTTCTTTGGATGTTCCTGCACTCGATTGTGCACTCTTGTCAACTATAAGACCAAAAATGATTTTCCATAGTCTTGTGATCTATTTCACAATATCTTCAACCTTGTGTTGCAATATGGAGTATGCTTGGAGCTTGGGTACAAATCTATTTCTATACTTCTCCATATACTATTTGATGTAATCAGGGGATAAGTCAGGCATGCCTTGAGAAAGTGTGATCTCCCTTATCTATTTTTCAGTCATCAAGGCATACTCCCATTTCTAAGCTATCCTCTTATACAATTCTTTAGGAATAAAGTTCCCCATCTATAATAGTGTCATCTTGAATGTACAGAGCAACTCAAGAATAGCTTTCTCTACTCTCTCTTTATCTTCAATGCTTAATTTCTGAAATTTTATTTGTTTGAATCCTGCTAAGCCAACAATTCTCTTGATGTTGTGGCATTTATCATCCACAGCCAGTTGTTTCCTTTGAGATAGTGCCTTCTTCTTGATGTTCTCACCAAAATCATTTTCCTCATCATCTTTTGCCAAAATCAACTTTCTTCTTGGCCTCTTCCTTGTATTGCTCGACACAACCTTAACCTGAACTGGTTTTCTCTTCCCTGATGTAGGGGTTATCTTTTATGGCTCAGAAACTGGAATAGTAGAAGTTTCACTAATTCTAGGTCTAAGTACAGTAGGAGGAGTGGGCTTAGGTTTCTATACCTATTTCTTAATGGGCTCGACAACTGATGCCTTCTTGCCTTTCTTAATGACTACAGTCTCCTCCAATTCACTCTATTCTTACTCACTTGACTTGTCTTCTCCTAATCCTTTAGTCAATGCAAGAGGTGCATCTTCCTCTTCACCTTCTCCTAGCATCTTTTCTAGGTTTTTCACTATCTTCTTTCTTTTCCTCTCCATGGTTGCTAATTTTAATCCCATGGTTACCTTGGATTTTGCTTCCTCATATGTCCCAAAAGACTTATCCTTTTTGTCAATTTCTTTAGCTAATAGGGTTGTTATTGTTGTTGTTGTTGTTTCATTTATGTTAACTTCATAAGTTAATGGCCTTAGCCATGATACCCTTGATTCAACAACTTGTGCATATGTGAAGTCGGTATCAACTAGGAAACATATGTCATTATAGTATTTCTCCACTAGTGATACTGGGATCCTACTTCTTTTCCTCATTTTCTTCTTAAATTCCACAAAATAGCTATCCATTAGACTCTCAAAATTCTCACCCATCTTATCAATAAATTCACTAATATGTAATGTGATAGGTCTGTTCTTATCCCATGAAACATCCCCAATAGTAGGAAAACTATTATGTACATAGAAAAATATACAGATGAGTAGAGAACCAAACTTACACATTGAGTTCTTTGCTTTCTTGATGGATGTGAGGTTCTCAGAAAGTTGTGTCAGATGTAGCTTGACAAAGTCATATGTATGATCCTTTTTTACCATCTTCCAAGCTTGGTCTACCGCTATGCACAAAACACTATCCAGCCTACTGGATTGGTAAAATTTATGTGCTATCACCCTTACTACAAAATCAGTCCCTGGATCCATGATTGTTGAAATGGTCATTCCTCATTTGTTCCACATCGCCTCAATGTTGGCTTGAATAACCTCCTTACTTTGACATATCATAGTCTTCTTTCCTAGAAGACTATGGTAACCAGTCACTCGATGTATCATCTCTTTAGTAATCTTAACTAGTCCATCTTCTAGCCAAATTTTCATGTCATGTACTTGACTTAGTACAATCTTGATCCATTCAACTTTGAAATTTTATGGGAAGTCAAGGGCATACACCAACCTTCGCTCAACAACCTTCTGGTGTTCAACCTTCAACACCCCATTGCTACACAATTTATCATATTCTTCTCTCAGCTCATAGTCTCCAATATCTCCAATCTTGCACATATAACATGCATGTATATCATTTATCATTTGAACTTTAGGAGGGATTGATGATAGGGTACCCGTGAGATCTCCTATAATCGCACTCTCAGGAATGGATTCAAATTTTTGCAGCTTACATGCATTGTTCCTCACAAATTGTACATTTAATACTTCCTTCCCTTGTTTCTTAACTACAGAAGATGATGAAGATGCCATGTCTTCAAATTCTAGGGTTCAATTACAAAAATAGATAACTCGGTAAAATACCTTGCTCGATAATTCTCAGATGTTTACCAATGACACACTGTGAATGATCTCTGTAAATCACACTTAGCACAAAATCTCTTGATAATCGCTCTTGAAAGTTCTCAAATCGGTGGTAAAATGAAAATAAATAGCAACTTCCCACTTTATAGGCTTCAAACGGTTGGATTAGGGCTTCATTAATGATTCGTACACTTTCTAGGTAAGATACTATACACACTAAAATGGTGCACTTCTATGAACCATTACATGCAAGGTTGCTCAAGAATGAGGCCTCACAAAGCGGCTCATAACTCTCTATGTATGGAGTTGCAAGATTGAAAATTGCTCTCAGCTAGAGCTACAAGCTTGTGACCTTGCTAGTCAACCACACAATGAGAGATTCAAGTGAAGACAAGGGCAACAATGCCAATATCTCCAAGAATCCAATATGCAATGCAATGCAAGCTATATGAGAATGCAATCTAAGTTATGAAAGAAAAGTACAATGCAACTAATCTATGAAAGGAAATAGCAATGGATTACAATGCCTCCTATTTAGACTATGTGAGTTAAATCTATTGCATAAAAGAAAATCTATACTAAGAATGCCATTATCATGCAACTAGGAAAGCAAATATGCAACTAATTGATGCAATGAAGCAAGTCTTCAATGTCTTCAAAAACTCCAAATGCACCTAAAACCTGCAGCATAACATTAGCATAAAAATATGGTATATGCAAATGAAGGAGAGAGCTCTCCTTTTATAAGAAATGAGGTGAAATGGACCATGGAGATTAAGAGGCAAAAAGTCTTAATCAGCGGTGGAGCTTGAAGGAGGAGCAATCCATGTGCACACATATCCTCCAATAAGAAAATAAGAGTTGACTTTATGTCCATATGAGACAAAAAGTGTTTTTTCCCATTTTTATAAAATAAGAATAATACTTTATTTGTGCAACTTAGGATAAGAGGAAAAGTGGGGGCTTTTTATTTAATTAAAAGGGGAGGAAATATTCCTTTTAATCAAATAAAGACTTAGGATAAATGGTTAGCCCATAGGATAAAAATCCAATATATGATCGAAATTAAGACTTGATCAAGAAATTGATAATGTTGAAAATATTGATTATTGATAAAACTGATTCAAGATTGATAAATCAAATAAATGGGGCCCAAAGTCTAGGCGACCATTTTAGGGTGCATACATTTGCCCCTCTTTGACTAATGTGTGATTGATTTGGGAACACATGTAGTCAAAGAATGAAGTTGAAATGTGAGATCGATTTGGGATCACAAGACAACTCAGATGTGAGATCGATTTGGGATCACATCCGGACAAAGCATAAACAAAGGCCTTTAAACATGAGGTCGATTCGGGATCATATCCAAAGTGGGAGATAAGAATCTCAGATTTGAGTGAAAGCTCACAAAAGATGTCTGAATCAAGAGAATCAAGGAAATCAGGGATGAGAATCCCATAAATGCTGCCCCCTCGGAATCGAAATCGAAATCAGGTAGAGAGGAGAATAGTGAATTGATAAGGATTTGATCAAATCAGAATGAAATCGTAATCGAAGGTAAGGGTCAATAGGTTAACCATTAGGTAATGAAACATGCCCCAGTTTGACTGAGAAAGATGCAGTCAAATGTGAGAAAGGAGGGAATGGAATGGATATGAATGAAAGACTAGAAGTTTGGAAGACATGAAAATGAAGAAATGACGATGCCCCAACAAAGATCGAAGGATTAGGCCTCAAAAGATCAGTCAACTGCGCAGAAGAATGGAAGATTTTAAAACATGATTTTGACTATGAAGATGACCTCAGATTTCAATTTTGAGTCTGAAAATGGATCCAAGACGTCGAAATTAGCTAGGGGTGCAATTTTCGTGTAATTTTGAGGTGTTTTGAAAATGAGGTCAAAAAGTCAAAAGGCTATAAAAGGGGTCAAAATGTCATTTTCAAAATCATTTATCTTTTAGCGATTTGAGAATTTTCAGAGCTTTAGAGAGAGAAAATGGCCCAACAAGCAGAAGTTCCCATCCATAGGCATCGATTCGAGTGCGCTCAGTTGCACAACCGGCCACCACACTACCCTGCCCCGGTATGTTTTCAAAAAACTCAAGCTTTTTGAGTCATTTTTTTGCATTTAATAGCTTTTTTAGCACGTTTTTCAAAATTTTAAATTTCAAAAATTTTGTTTGGGTGAAATATCACGCGATACTTTAGAAGTATCACGCCCTTTGGGGAGAAATGTCGCGCGATACTTCGCGGGTCCTCAAAGTATCGCGCGACCTAAGACACCAGTATCGCACGATATTGGGTGAAAGATCGCGCGATACCGGGTGAAGTATCGCGCGGCATAAGGTGTATCGCCCCACTATAGGGAGAAGTATCGCACGATACTTCTCCAAAAAAGAATATTGCCCAAGTTAAAATTTTAATTTTTGACGTATTTTTGAACAAAAATGACATGGGTCTAGACAATGTTACGCTTTAGAGATGTTTTGTACTGAGTTTTAGACATCCATCATGATATGTGCTAACAAATGGCTTGGTTTTTGGCTTGCAGGAGGTCTTTTCGGTGCTGATCATTAGAGCGCCAAAGGTGACGGGATTGAGATGTGTCCGAGATCTAGATGATCCGGGCAATGCTGACATCAGAGCTATGGGATTCAGATATCTGTTGAGATATTCGTACATCAGAGCGGACCATGGGTTGTTGACTACTCTTGTCGAGAGATGGCATAGCGAGCACAACACCTTCCACCTGCCTATTGGAGAGGCGTCGATCACTTTAGAGGATGTCTACAGGATCTTACGAGTGCCATGTCATGGCGAGCCGGTGAGTATAATCATGTTTTAAGATATAATCATAAATGTAATGTTTCCATATGATGAAAATTGACATGATTTGTTTGTTGGCACAGGTGTACTATGATCAGGATGCCACTGAGGGGCATCGACTGGTTCAGGAGATGTTCCAGGATGTCACTATTCTGGATAGGCATATCAGCTGGGAGAGGTTGATAGATGATTTTGGCAGAGACTACCCAGTGCCATGTATAGTGGCGTCCATTATCTCACAGATCCTGATGACTGATCGCAGTCAGAAGGGATTCCTTCTCGGATGGGCTCGGTTATTGGTTGATTTGGTCGGCAGGCCTCGACAGATGGCATGGGGTCCTGCCATATTGGAAGAGATGTACCATGAGTTGCACAAGATCATCTACAGAGACGGTCAGACATGGGCATGCGGTGCCATCCTAACACAGGTATGGGCGTGGGAGCACATCACTGTGGTGCGTCCCAGGGTTCAGCTAAGGGAGAGGAGGTACCCCTTCATCTACAGATATCTCAGGTTCATATCACATGCCCATTCTGGGGATGTGACGTATTACAGGCAGATTTTGGATGAGATAGCCTCATTCACATGGAGGCCATACAGGGAGGTGGAGGTCTGGAGAGATGCGGCCAATGAGCTGAGCTACATGTTCTGCACTCAGCCACTAGTAGGTCGATATGCAGAGATAGTGGAGAGGTTCTGCATCACTCGGGTATGGCGATAGTTTGGGAGGCAGCAGCGAGTCTCGACAGAGACTACTACATACGCCAAGGCCAGGGATGAGGAGGGTCATGGGTGGCTACCCATGTTGGATTATCAGCAAGCTTTCGCAGAGACAACAGGTATCAGGAGCGAGCCCTGGGAGTATTTCCCAGATGTGGCAGATGCAGGGGCCGATGCAGCCTACAAAGCAGAGTGGCGAAGGGTGCCATTCCCTTGGTTTACAGTACCAGATGTACAGGTACCAACGCAGGGAGGAGACGGAGGGGATGACGGGGGAGACGGAGGAGAAAGAGGGGAGGGAGGGGATGGAGGAGAGGGAGGAGGATGGAGAGAGGAGAGGGATCGAGATCAGGTGGTCAGAAATGGTCACGGGGATAGAGATCAGTGACGCCTGAGGATGAGGTGAGACCAGCTCGCCAGCAGGCAGAGGCACAGCAGGATCAGCCTGCGGGGGGAGATGATCTGAGAGCCCAGACATAGGCTCAGGAGGCAGAGATACAGCAGCTTCAGATTACTATAGCTGTGAGAGATCAGCAGCTACTAGATCTGAGGGGGGAGTGAGATCAGCAGATAGCCGATCTCAGGGCAGAGATAGCACGCCGTGAGGCGATGGCACATGCCGATGCACTAGAGCTCCGACGGGAGTCAGCGAGAGCAGACTACTATCACAGACTCTACCTGCAGGCCATTCTAAAAGGTGAGAGAGCACCATCATACTCTCAGAGGGCAGGGGTATCAGATGTGGTACTCGATAGGAGAGCCATGCCTCCTCCACCACCACGAGCTCCTCATGAGGGTGGTAGCGAGTCTTAGGGTTAGGTCTTAGGTTGATAGATGTTTTGGACATATCCGGAGACTTTTGATCCAGATTTTAGGATCTCATATTGTATTGTATATCATGACATTGTTATAGATTTATGAGATTACTAGATGTTCGATATATCATGTGTATTTGTCTCACTTGTGATGGATGTATCAGTTTATGTATATTGTCTTGTCATTTTTCTCAAAATGCTTATGTATATGCTTATGTATGTTCTCTTTCATAGATGTATGTTTAATTCTTATGTGTATGATATAGACTCATATTTCTTGAAAATGACAGTTTTGATATAGATATGATAATATGATTAACCCCTTGTGATGAACAGGAACAGGTTCGAGATGAAAAGGACAAGGAGTGAAAGACATGATCGAGAAGAAGAAAAGGTGAGCGCAGTCGACTGACAAGTCCACGTAAGATGAAAAGGAGAGCTCTCTCCATATGCAAGAAATGAAAAACTAGACTATCATGAACCTAAAAATGCAAGCTACTATGAAAGTGGTTGACTTGCAAGGTCACAACGCTTATAGACATCTAATAATCATCATCGAGCGTTGTTGGTATCGTCATAAGATCATACAATGCACACTAGCATAACTATGTGGATCTGAATATGATCTATATCAGATAGGAATGTGGAAATCCCACCTAGGCACCAAAGACATGTAGGTCAAGATGACTAGTGCAGTGAGATTACCTACGTTTGATATGGTGAGATTATGCTTGTATCAAGAGACATGAAAGTCAGGATAACTAAAAGCATGCACTCGCAAAATAGTCAAGGATAATACCTTGTCAATCCATAGTGTCAAGTAGGACCATCATAAATGCTCATGATAGTTAGGATCAACAAAATATACCCACAAGCAGATAAAGAAAGAAAACATGTTCTCATTCCCTCAGTCTTCTAGCTATGCATCATCAAAAACTTCTCAGGGAGAGACCACTCATCAAAGAAATCCTTATAGACAGCACACAAAGAAAAATAAAGTCATCATATCGTCAGCGAGTTGATTGTTTAAGTGCGTGTGTGTTGGTCATAGAGTCAAACTCTGATTATCATATCTGCTTAGTGAGAAATATCGCATCATACTTAGACTATTGGGTAAGACACCTGATAAGTGTTAAGAAACACTTGACGCAAGGGTAGTGTTGAAAAACATTGTTTGAGGTGGTGTTGAAAAACACCTGTTGTGAAATGCCCCAAGAGACAAATGCACCTAAAAGACCAATGCTAACAGTTATGCCCCCCTGACAAAGACACAGACCAATTCCAGACTAAGCCAAATAAGGTCAGGGTATGATGGAGAAAGGTTCAGTGTCGAGGACGCATGCTAACAAATAGGGGTGCAAAGGCCTCAAGTAGCGCCTGTTTCCAGGTTTTCACCACTTGGATTCTTTTTTAATTTTTTCATTTTTTTTGGATTTTTGATTTTTTTGATTTTTTTGATTTTTTTCAAGACTTTTTATGCTTTTTAGGATTTTTTTTAGCATCATATATCAATTTTTTTGGTATTTTTTCAGGATCATAAATATGTACAAAGGATGCCCCCAGACAGAAATGAGCATCAAGGATAGAACTTCTTGAGGTGCACAATGTTGATGGGATCAGGGAGATGTTCTCCATCAGGATCTGACAGTAAATACGCACCGGTACCAAAAGCAGCTGTGATGACATATGGTCCAAGCCAGTTAGGTTCAAACTTGCCCTTTTGCTCTCTGTTCTGTTGGTTCTTAGGGTTCTCTCGTAAAACAAGATCACCTATTTGAAATTCTCTAGGGCCAACCTTCTTGTTGAATGCTTTGGACATATGTTTCTGATACATTCTCATATGATCAAAGGAAGCCTTACGCTTCTCATCTAGAACTTCTAGTTCCTGTAACCTCATGGCGCAGTAATCCTCATCTATAATCAAACCTTTGAGTGAGACTCTAAGTGATGGTATCTCGACTTCTAAAGGCAATACCGCTTCAGCGCCATAGGTAAGAGAAAAAGGAGTGGCTCCTGTAGGTGTGCGAATGCTTGTTCTGTAAGCCCATAGTGCTGGATTGATTTGTAAGTGCCAATCCCTACCATTCTTGTGCACTGTCCTATGAAGAATCTTAAGAATGGTTTTGTTAGAGGCTTTTGCCTATCCGTTTCCCTGTGGAAAATAGATGGAGGACCAATGTTGCTTGATTTTAAACTTTTTGCATAGATGCTTTAGGTCCTTATTCTTAAATTGGCCTCCATTGTCAGTAATGATCTCAGAAGGCACTCCAAATCGGCAAATAATATGATTCAAGATGAACAAAGAAATGGTCCTCCCTGAAGCAACAGAAAGTGGCACAGCTTCCACCCATTTTGTGAAGTAGTCAGTGGCAGTAATAATGAACTTGTGTCCACCTGATGAGTTGGGATGATTCTGCCCAACTAGATCAAAGGCCTAGCGCTGAAATGGCCAATAAGAAACAGAAGGGATCAGCTCCCTACCTGGAGCATGAATCAGGTTTCCGTGTTTCTGACATTTTTCACATGACTTAGCAAAGGTGACCGCATCTATCTGCATTGTGGGCCAGTAATATCCCGCCCTAAGCAACCTTCGGGCCATGGCAAGACCGTTAGAATGTCCACCACAAATGCCCTCGTGGATGTCAGCTAACGCTTGGTTGGATTCCTCCTTTTCCAAGAACCTAAGGAGCGTCCCATCTAAACCCCTCCTATATAAATCACCAGAGATGAGGGTGTGGCGAGAGGCGTTACAGATGAGGTTTCAATGTTTGAAGTGGTTGAATGTGTCAGGAATGATGCCATCATGAAGGTATGAATAGATAGCACCATATCGGGAAGACTCATGTGTGATAATGGCACAAATGACATGGCTTTCAGACGAGTCAAAGATGGGATGGTGTAGCTCTTCCACCAGGAATCCAAATCTGAATTCATGTGTCTCCAACTAAAGAAGGGAAGCTAATGTGGCCATGGTGTCTGCAGCTTTGTTCTCTATCCTAGGGATCTGTTGAAACGTCACAAAGGTGAAGTAGCATCTCAAAGAATCAACCATCTTTATGTAGGGTATCAATTTGTCATCCTTGGTTTGATACTCTTCATTGACTTGGTTGATGATTAACTGGGAATCCCCAAAGACATGTAACTCTGTGATGTTCCATTCTATAGCCATCCTCAAGCCATTGGTTAAAGCTTCATACTCTGCAATATTATTCGTACATGGGAATAAAAGTTTGTAAGACTTTAGAATATTGTACCCATGTGGAGAAACAAATAATATTCCAGCACCTGATCTGTTTTGCATGCGGGAACCATCAAAGAACATTGTCCAAGTGCGAGTAGTCGTATACAAGATGTGTTCATCTGGGAATTCGACTTGGACCGGCATACTATCCTGAATTGGGAAATCAGCTAATTGGTCAGCAATAGCTTTCCCTTTTATGGCCTTCTTTTCAATGTACTCTATGTCAAATTCAGTTAGGACCATCATCCATTTAGCAAGTCTACCCGTGAGGGCAGCCTTACTAAGAAAGTATTTGAGAGGATCAATTTTTGCAACCAAGTGTATGGTATGAGCAAGCATATAGTGTCGCAACTTTTGAGAGGCAAACACCACTGCAAGACAAGACTTCTCAATGTTATTGTAATTGATCTCATAGGAGACTAGAGTACGACTGATATAGTATATGGCCCGTTCTTTCCCAGTATCATCTGATTGAGCCAACAATGCCCCCAGGGAAGTGTCTGTAGCTGAAATATATAGGATCAATGGTTTCCCTGGAATAGGAGGCATTAGGATCGGAGGATTAGCCAAGTATTGTTTGATCTGATCTAGGCTCTTTTGACAATCCTCATTCCAAACACAATAAGCACCCTTATGCAATATCTTATTAAAGGGTTGCGCTCTATCTGCAAGCTGAGAAATAAACCTCCTAATCGATTGAAGACGTCCCTGAAGACTTCTCATTTGACTGATATTTTGAGGTGGCATATCTAAAATTGCTTGGACCTTTTCGGGATCAACCTCGATACATTTTGCTGATATTATGAATCCTAAAAGTTTGCCTAAGGTGACACCAAATGCGCACTTCTTTGGATTCAATCTGAGTTGAAACTGTTCCATGCGATCTAGAATTACTTCCAGATCATCGAGGTGTGTGTCCCATTTTCTTGATTTTGCCAGGGTATCATCCACATAATCTTCCATATTTTTGTGCATCATATCGTGAAAGATAGTGGATATAGCTCTTTGGTAGGTTGCTCCTGCATTCTTTAATCCAAATGGCATGACATTCCAGCAATAGGTTCCCCATGCACATGTGAATGTTGTTTTCTCTTGGTCTTCAGGAGCTATTTTAATTTGATTATACCTAGAGAAACCATCCATTAGAGAGTATATCTCATAGCCCGCTGTCATGTCCACTATCATGTCAATGTTTAGAAGTGGGAAATCATCCTTTGGGCATGCTTTGTTTAAATCTCTAAAATCTGTACATACACGAATGGACCCGTCATGTTTGGAAACTGGTACTATGTTGGAGATCCATTCTGCATAATCGATGGCTCTAATGAATCCAGCTCTCAAAAGTTTTTCTAATTCCCCTTTGACAAGGAGAGCTACATGTGGATGCATTTTTCTGAGTCTCTATTTCACTGGTTTGACTCCTGGAGCTATGGATAAGTGATGCATTATAAGATCTGTGTCAAGCCCTGGCATGTCTGAATAGGTCCATGCAAAATTAATTTTCTTTTTTTGTAAGAACTGTACATATGCCTTGGTCTCTTCCTCTGATAAAGACTGAGCAAGATGGACTATTTGAGGATTCTCTTCTGTGTTCAAATTGACTGGCTTTGTTGGCTCAATCAATACTGATGATCTATCCTGGAAATAACTCAGCAAGTTATTAAGTACCCCATCCTTAGGTGCCTCAAAGAGGTTTTCACCCTCGGATGTGTCATTTCTTTTTACTATTTTTGGTTCTGACACCGCCACAAAGTGGTTTTCGCCATCAGACCTATTTTTCTTTTTATTTTTTATTTTGAGACTGAGGTAATTAATATCAGGCTCTGTCATGCTGGTTGTTGGTTCACTGGTGGAAGAAGCCATGGGTTCAAGAGCATTCAGATAGCAGGCAATTTCATAGTCATTCTGGAAGGTGAGGAATGTGGGCTCTTGATGGCACTGAGACTAGTCAATTAGGTTAAAGTGAACAAGGGGTAGGTCAATGACTGGTTCAATGTTGTTTATGCGAAAGGTGTCATCTCTGGTGACCATATAATCGGAGTTCATCAAGTCTTCTCCTAAGATACCCGAATTAGGACTCATCCTATCAAACAAAGTGTCATCCACTAAGGCAAGTTGAGGAGTACAATCCTCTAGTCCTACTCTAAGCTCGTTAGTCGCATCGGGTTGGGTACTATAAGCATGGACAATATCTATGTCTAGATCAACTGTTGCATCTGAAAGTGAGTCCCATTCATATTCATGGGATTCTGTGTCTGAGTCATCATTTGGGCCTCGTGATGTAGAAGCCTCAAGGTTAGGAAGGGTTTCCCCCTCTCTAGTGCTAGTATTGGTACTATCTATCACAGCTAGGACAGTAACACTTTCCTTTGTCGATCTAGCAGTCATACAATCACTATCCGTCGCAGATGGGATAGTAGGACTGTTAAGTATCAAATCTGTGGAATCTCCCCAAAGGAGATTCATTGAGGGCACCCAATCATCAGACACATCTTGTTGATTGGAAAGATCAGGGGTATAATCTGAGTCACTGTCACTGTCCGTCGCAGCTGGGACAGGGACACCTTTCTTCTTTTTATTCTCAAAACCTAAGCCAACCGTGGACTTGTTCTTTCATCCGAAAAGAGCATGATCAAGAGGCTCAACTTTAGCATCCAGCCTATGACTAAGGGGACCATATCCTGGATAACCCATATTCTTAACCATTGTGTACCCTTTCCCATAAGCTTTAGGTGGAGGAGCAAAATTCTCGTTGTGCTTGTATTTTTCCTTGCGGTAGATCCAGTCTCTTATGGAAACTTCCTCTTTCTCTTCCTAAATGGGGACCGAAGACTCAACAAATTTCCCAAATAAGGTCATTGCTGATGATGAAGGCTTCACATTTGGTGATGGTCTCCCATAAGACCTAGGAGAGATGGGCATTTTTGTAAAAGCATCAATTTTATAATCTCCCATCCGAAGATCTATGGTCTTGAACTTCTATTTGCATTGTTCAAGTGAATTACTAGGACTGTCAGCTTCCCTATTCAAAGGTACATGTGATCCCGCAGAAATGTTATTAACTGATAAAGCACTATCTCCAGGGATGCAAATTTCTACACCGTTATGGGGAAACTTAACACACTGGTGATATGTTGATGGGACTGCTTGCATTTCGTGAATCCATGGCCTACCTAGCAAAATGTTGTAGGCTAAAGGTCCAACATCAACAATTTGGAATAAGATATCTTTTTCTACTGGACCAATGCGAATAGGCAAAATAGCTAATCCCTTAGAACTTCTTTCTGCTTCATCATATGCCTTGATTGTGATCTTTTTCCTTGTGTCAATGACATTCTCGAAATATCTTAGAGCCAGCAACAAACTCATGGTACAAATATTGAGCCCCGCACCCCCATCTATCAGTACACGCCTGACACGGGTTTTATGAATCATGACTTCTATGTGTAAGGCCAAGTTATGTGGGTGACTGATGGATTTGTCGTCTTCTTCTGAGAAGGTGAGGTAATGAGGGCTAGCCAAATGGTTGACCATGTTCTGGAATTGATCAATATCTAAGTTGTTAGGGATGTTGGCTGCTCGCAAAGCATCCTCAAGGATGCGCTTGTGCTTAGGAGACAATTCTAAAAGCTCAAAAATGGATATCTGCACGGGTGTACATTGTAGCTGGTCAATAAGATTATAATTGGAATCAAGACCAACGACAGATTTGGGAGGAGCACCTTTGGACATGGGCTACTTAGACTTGCTAGTGCTAGGACCTCTAATGATAATGGGTGCTTGGGCCTGCCCCCTAGTGACAGCATTGAGGGAATGGGGCATTCTTTGTGAGTGAGGACCTCTTACCATGACAGCGGGTCTTTCATCAGTCATAGGAGTTGAGTCCACATTATGTTCATAGGGATCTTTCCCTCTCATCATGTTGACACTATCATCCACAACTTCAAGCATGTTAATAACGTTCTCCGCATTTGTGTAGGTGTAGTTGATAGCCGCCTTGCCATTCTTATTGTTAGAATTCTCTCCTTTCTCATATTTAGGCAAGGGCTCTTTAAAGGCTTTATGATCCACATTAGTGGTTAACCCATCCACTTGTAATTGTCCTTTTTCAATAGGGTCTTGGACAAGATGCTTGAGTTTAAAACAATTTTCTATGTCGTGTCCAATCCCATTATGGAAAACGCAAAAAGCCTTCGCATCCCACCAATGAGGTAAAGGATCCGGTATGCGATGTTTTGTAGGATCCTATGGGTGTGCCAAATTATGAGCAACTAATGTCTTAAAAACATCTACATAAGATTCTCCCAATTTAGTAAATTGTCTTTTCTCCATTTTAGATCTCCTTTGATACTTAGGTTTATCTTGTTGTGTTGACGACGTTTGCAGCTTCATAGCTTGAACTGCATGAGAGAGGTTAAGAACTCCTTCATTTTTGACTTGAGATGAGTCAACAACTCCGTCGTTGACCACTTGCTTGTTTTTGTTCCAATAGGAGTTCTTTTTGTCCTTGTTACCATTAGTATTGTTATTTTGGCTATTGTTGTTATTTGTTGGTTTAGCCAAAATTCCTTGTTCTTTCAGGACATCCTCAATGCGACATGCCACCTCTACCATAGTATCAAAGGAATTAAATGGGATTTTCTTGACTTCATATCTTAGTTCTGGTATTAGATTGCTCACAATGATATCAATTCTCTCCTCCTCAGGAATTGTCCTTGGGTATTTTGAACACAATCGCCTCCATCGTTGTAAAAATGTGACAAAAGATTCCCCTTGATTTTGCTTGAGTTTGCACAAATCAAGCATTGTGACCGACCTCGATAAGTTGTAAGCAAAATGTTGAACAAACCTTTGGACAAGTTCTTTAAATGTCTTTACTGGAGGGGAAAGGTTGGTGAACCACTCCATGGCTTGACCTTTTAAACTCCTTGAGCATAATCTCATCAAGTAGGAGTCTTCATGGTGAAAGGAAAAGCTCATTATGTAGAACTGTCGAACATGGTTGTGAGGGTCACCAGTGCCATCATATTTGTCATATGTTGGGAACTCAGCTTTCTTAGGGAATTCTACCATCACCACACTTTTGTCAATGGGGTTAGGACATATGGAGTCCAAATGAAACGTGCTCTTGGGAGCCTTCATCCTGTCTATATCCTTTTGCATTTGTAGGATCACCTCATCAGTTGAAAGGCTCTATTTCTTGATTTTTTGGTGAACATCAAAATTATATGGAACTTTAGCACCTTTGTTAATAAGACTTTCCAAGAATTGATCTTTGTTTTGTTCCACATATTGCTCCACATATGCTTGAAAGGATGGTTCTTGTTGCATATTCATGAAATCCATATGATCAAATTTAGCATAACTTCCTCCATGTTGTGAGCCATGATGTGCTCATTGGGAGGGTTGCTTTGAATGTCTATGAGATGACTATCTCCTATGATGGTCGTATCTTGAAACCCTTCTTCCTCTAGGGCTTGGGGATCGTGAGGGTGTCCTTGATCTTCTTCTAGGACTTGGGGAAGGGGTAGATGGGGGTGAGTTGGTCCCACTATTGGCTCCCCTCCCGTTAAATCAGCTTTGAAGTTGTTGTGCGTAGAGTCTATCTTCTTCGTCTTGGGTGACTCTTTTCTGTATATCCAACAACGCACGTTCCTCTTCCTTTAGTTGTCTGAATTTTTCCTTTTTAGCAGCCTGTTCATCTAAATAGGCTTGCTTCTCTCTCTCAATGCTTCTCAATCTTGTATTTGCATATCGAGAGGTGTCTTTAAGTGGGGAGGATTGTCTCAAATGCCTTATTGCATTGGCTACGTTTATGTGGTGATCACTAGATTCATTGTTCTGGTCTTCGTGTTGTGACCCTAAATCTGAGTGAGCTTGCTTATGGTGTCTCTCAGCTCGTTGGTGAGCATCAAAATACCTCGCGTTGTTGGGAGGTGACCTGGGTGGACTAGCATGAGAAGAACCATCATACTCTCTTCTATGTCGTTGGAAGATATCCTCGAGAGTTTGATTCATGGCTTCTCTTTGTTGTCGGGTAAAAGTGTAACTCATGTCCATGCTTGATGAAAGTGGTATGAAAGAGGTGCTCACTTCACTAGGATTAGCTCCTGGATTAAAACAGACCTCAGATTCACTCTTAGGAGATTGGTCAAAAAGGGGTCCTTTTCCCTTAGGTTGTTGACGAGTCTTGACAGGTGGTAACTGGCTAAAGGCAACAGGGGGTCGCTTCCCTTGATTGACTTGGTACCTTGTCATAACTGACATGAAAGAAAGATACTCTCAATGATAAGGTGACCTCTCAAAGTGTCAATACCAAACTAGGATAATCAAAGTTCTCTATTGTCCAAAGAGAAATGAAAAGAAGAAAAAAAAGGGCTTTACCAACACTGTCAAAGAGGTACTTCAAATCAAAGGGTGACTACCCTTGCACTTTTGAATCAGGAGGTTGGACTAGGCCAAAAGATAATTGAAATTGAGATTTAAATGAAAGCGATTTGGACAATAAGAGTACTAAAATTTTCCAAGAATGTAGCTAACAATCTTAGAGATGAACCTTGGCACCAAGAATGACCTTCTAACTTGGCAATTATTTCGAAGTGATTTCGTAAATCAAATGATGCTATCCCGAAGGACTAAAACTAGAAATTTAGAGTCAAGATAGGTCTCAAACATAGGGGCAAGAAGCCTACTCTAAGACCTAACCTGATTAACAGCAACTGAAACTGACCAAAGTGTAAGCACGGCAGAAATTAACCAGGTGATATACTCTAGGCTACTGGGGTGATACACCTATAACAGCGCGATACTTCGCACGATGCCAAGCGATATACCTCAGCACTGGCGGGCGATATACTCCAGGCAGGTTGGGCGATAGTCTGTCAGGGGTGAACTATCGCACGATATTTCTCTTCAAAGTAGGCGATATTTCTAGCAAGCGCAAAGTATCGCACGATATTTTGCTTTGCAGGGTACGATACTGTTGCAGAATTGTTCAACTCTTGACCAGAATTGTGTAAAATTTGCATTTTTGGGTCTGCTTGGTCAAAAATTTTAGTCTAAAGATTGATGTTTTCAGTTTCAGTCACAATATCAGCAAAATTTTGGCAGGTTTGTAAACAGTAAGGGATCAAAACATGGTCTCAAACACTTGAAACAAGGGCAAAAGCAACCTTGCCAAGACAAACACTTGTGATATCAGAATTGAAACAACACCCTATGAATGCTACCGATTTTTTGTATGTAAGAACGTTTGCACTGGCATTACACAACCGAAGACAATTCAAGCAAATCTGTCTTAAAAAGTCAAGGCTCAATACTTACCAACTTAGCCCACAACTTGATGCCCCCTCGCCTCACACCAAGTGGTTACCCACAAGAGATGTTGGCTTTGTCGTGGAAATGTCAAATGACACAACCAAAGGGACACATATGGTGAGTATCTTAAGGTGATTCGGGTAAACCACTTGGATCAATCCTTGCACTAAGAAGATAAGCGGCTAAAATAAGGTGGCTTCTATCTAATGGTTCTTAATAAGAATTTCCGTTCACAACACCCCTCTTGCTCCTCATAAAGGACTAGGACCTTGCGGCCTCAAGAGTACCTTAAGCATTCTTGTTCAATGTTTTCCCCATGGTCGCAATCCCATGAGCTACTCACATCAAACGAAGACAAGTGTTATGTCTACCAAGGTTTTTGGTGTCCTTGATAGCCTTGAGATTATAGTGAGTTGAAATCACTTGCCACCAAGGAAAATGATGACAAGGTTGTCCCCACTTGAGTCGTTCCTCTTGATTGCTCAAGAGCAGGCCTGCTAAAGGATCTTAAACTAAACAAAGAATAGATCAACTCTTGAGGTTCAAAGTTTTTGGTTCACCACAAGGGTGAAGAGCATACTCCCCTATCTCAAGAATCTCTCCCAAACACACCAAGCAAAGAGGTTCAATTACTCCCTTGCTTCCAAAACCTTAAGATGGGTCAAGATTTTCTGGTTCACCTAAAGGTGAAGAGCATACTTCTCCTACCACCTCAAAATCTCTTTCACAAGGTTTTAAAGATTCCTAATACAATTAGTGAATGCCACCCTTGAAAGGAAAGCAAATAAACAAGCAAGAATTTTTTTTTTGTTTTTATGCTTGGGCAACCCTGCAAAAATTGTTAGTAGCCCTCTTTGACATGCATTTTTTAGCAATTTTCAAGCAATGAGAGCACCTACAAACACAACTTGTTAGACCCACAAGGTTAGCAAAATCAAAATCCAAATGTAAATATGCAATAAACTGATAGATTCAAGCTAAAAGATGCAGGTTAGACCTATCTAAACACAACAAAATAAAACAACAAACTAAAATGATCAAATTCGGATGATAAAATTGGAAACGCAAGTCTCTGTCAGATCAGGCGATATATCTCAGACTTCACCAGTATCGCGCGACACAGTTTCCTATAGTCACGCGATATACCTCAATCTGGGTGATACTTCGCACGACGCCAGGCGATACTTCACACGATGCCAAGCAATATACCTCAATACTGGCGGGTGATTCTTCTCTCACATGAAGTGTCACACCGCTATACAAAGGTATATCGCGCGATATTTCTGAGAAGTATCGCGCGATACTCTGAGACAGAAAACCAGAACTGCAAAATTTTTGAAAAATAATCCAAAAAATGATGAAAATGCAAATGAAATAAAGGGCAAAGCCTATCTACTCTGCCCCACGGTGGGTGCCAGAAATGTACACACTAAAATGGTGCACTTCTATGAACCATTACATGCAAGGTTGCTCAAGAATGAGGCCTCACAAAGCGGCTCATAGCTCTCTATGTATGGAGTTGCAAGATTGAAAATTGCTCTCAGCTAGAGCTACAAGCTTGTGACCTTGCTAGTCAACCACACAATGAGAGATTCAAGTGAAGACAAGGGCAACAATGCCAATATCTCCAAGAATCCAATATGCAATGCAATGCAAGCTATATGAGAATGCAATCTAAGTTATGAAAGAAAAGTACAATGCAACTGATCTATGAAAGAAAATAGCAATGGATTACAATGCCTCCTATTTAGACTATGTGAGTTAAATCTATTGCATAAAAGGAAATCTATACTAAGAATGCCATTATCATGCAACTAGGAAAGCAAATATGCAACTAAATGATGCAATGAAGCAAGTCTTCAATGTCTTCAAAAACTCCAAATGCACCTAAAACCTGCAGCATAACATTAGCATAAAAACATGGTATATGCAAATGAAGGAGAGAGCTCTCCTTTTATAAGAAATGAGGTGAAATGGACCATGGAGATTAAGAGGCAAAAAGTCTTAATCAGCGGTGGAGCTTGAAGGAGCAATCCATGTGCACACATATCCTCTAATAGGAAAATAAGAGTTGACTTTATGTCCATATGAGACAAAAAGTGTTTTTTCTCATTTTTATAAAATAAGAATAATACTTTATTTGTGCAACTTAGGATAAGAGGAAAAGTGGGGGCTTTTTATTTAATTAAAAGGGGAGGAAATATTCATTTTAATCAAATAAAGACTTAGGATAAATGGTTAGCCCATAGGATAAAAATCCAATATATGATCGAAATTAAGACTTGATCAAGAAATTGATAATGTTGAAAATATTGATTATTGATAAAACTGATTCAAGATTGATAAATCGAATAAATGGGGCCCAAAATCTAGGCAACCATTTTAGGGTGCATACAGATACAACTATCTCAGCAATCTCATGTTCACTTGGTAAACATAAGCTCAATCAATTCTACCATTCGGTTTAATCTCGGTATACATCACATCTCGGCTACCACAAGTGCTTGCCATACACTAGCGACTCAGTCACTATGGGCTAAAATACTGATGCTTGACATCAAATATATAACATTTCTCCTTTCTCAAATCTGTCATAATGCATCTTAATCTATGCAAATATGGACTTTAGCATATCAAATATTAGGAACTGATGTAAAATAAAGCATTATAAGATTCAGTTCAACACATACCTTCTTTGCATAGTTCGAAGTAGTGTGATCACTTGATCCATTGGATTGGGTGACCTCAGGTTCACTGGATCCACTACTGCTTGCTTCCTCTTTCTTCTTCCAAGTCTTATTCATCTAATTTCTCATCTGATCAATAGTTTCTTCATTCTTGAATTGATCATTGCTCGGTATATGTGCTCTTTAGTCTCTCTTTAAATGACCAATCTTATTACATTTATAACAAACCAGACTTCCACTCATCCAACTCTTGGATTTTCCTCTGAAATGTGTCTTCAAATAGTTTTCTCCAATATGACCATATTTACCACAATAATGACAACTATACCATGTATTGTAGTCCCAATTGTATGTGTTTTCCTAGGTGCTTTTGTCTATTGATTGGATGTCCACTTAGCTTTGGATCTACACTCATGTGCTCTATGACCATATTTATGACAATTGAAACAATGTCCTTGAAATCTAGGTGATGTAGTTGGATTACTAACCTTTGTCATGCATTCATGTGTCTGATGTCCATTCCTTTTACAATTAAAATAATATCCATTGAATTTTGGTTTTGGATCAGACTTACCAAATTTACTTCTGCAGATGTTAACTGTGTGTCCTAGCTTTCCACAATGATGACATGTAGGTTTTTTGTTCTTTGGCTTTGCATTCCTCTGTTCTCCTCTCTTTGATGATTCTCCTTCTTCAGTGGATGACATGTGCTCATCATGTCCAAGTCCAGAAGTATCACTGGATCTTCTTGGTGACCTCAATAGTTATTCAAAGTATCTCATAGCTTCATTAGGCTTATTCATCCTTTCATTGAGTTCTTTTTCAGATCTAATTTCATTCTTCAGTTGGCTATTTTCTGATCTCAAATTTGTGATCTCCACATCTTTCCTACTCAATTCTTGATTAGTGAGTAGCAATTGATTTACCATGTCTAATTGATTATTTGTCAGCCTTTGCATGTCTCATGTCCTTTCATCCAGTCTTATAGATATTTGTATTTTATCTTCTTCAACCATTGTCTTGTCTTCTTCAACTTTCTTTTTCTATTCAACAATTTCACAAAATCTTACTGATTGTATTTATTGTTCTCTTTTCAGATTCCTGATGTCCTCATTCAATATGTTATTTTTCTCCAACATATCTTTTATTTCTTTTCCACTTTCAGTAGAGTTACCATTGTCAAATAGTCCTTTAGTATCCTCTTCTTGATATTGAGTTTCATTCTGTTGTATTGCTAGTTCTCTTCTTCTGCTTAAGGATTTCTTTAGTTCACCTCTAGCTACTTCAAGCTAATGTAATGCAAGCTGAATGTCAATCTTCTGATTCTCTATAATCTTTCCCAACTTAGAAACCTCCATGTCAAGATCTTTGACTCACAAGTGGTTAGACTTCTTTAAGAGACTTAGCTCTGATACCAATTATTGGAAATCTATTATAGGAAAGTGAGATAATGAGAAGGGGGGGGGTGGTGAATCAGATATCTACCAATAATTTCATTTTGACATAAACTTGCTTGCATACCATAAACATAAAATTCAATACTGTAACAGATCTAACATCCTAATCATCATCCATGAAAATAAAACACAACACAATGATTTTGGTTACCCAAAAACCCTTGAAAGGTAAAAATGGGGTGGGGATGACACCCACAAATCTTCACTATTGCAGTATTAAAGTTTTCCTGTTAGGGCTACAAAGTTTGATCATTAAATGATGATCTACCCTGTGAGGGGTCTGCCCTGCTAAGAGCTTTAAGACTTATACAATCTACCTTGCAAAAGGATTTAAACTTACAACAAAGTAAGCACTCAGTTAAGAGATTTACTTAGGCCTGTTAGGACCACTCTGTTAAGATATTTACCCTAATTCACTTATTAGAATGTCTCATTACCCGATCCTTCAGTTTACACTATATTTTTTATAATAGATCTTCTCCTTCCAGTATAGTTTTGATATTCTCTATCAAATATATCTTTGTTTTGTCCTTCACTGCTCTACTCGGTCACTGAACTCTATTTCTGATAATCAATACACTTCTTTTTTCTGCATGTATGAGATCTTCTTCATACTCATACTCTTCTGCTATGCTCCTTGATACATTTTAGGGTTCGAATTTCATCTTATATAAAATAATAAATTAACTTCATTAAGATCAACAATCTAGATTGTCTTTTTATGTCGCTTAACCATTCCCTAATTATGATTGGTTCCATTCATTACATAGGGATCAATGATTACAATTCTAAAGCATAATCACCTCCATGATTTCCTCAACAAACAATAAATATAATATAGATGTCGGCCAAAATGGTTTAACTAAGTGTTTGTGCCATTGCAAACACATCTATCAAATATGGATTACTCGGCATATGATATCTCTAGCACTCAACATTCATTGTTCTTCATACCCTGATGCTCAGCACTAGCATATCTACATAACTCGGCATAAGCATGCTCGACTATTACTGAAGTACTCGGTGACCTCTAACTTTCTCAACAATAACTACTGCTCAGTAAATGTTCAATATACATGACTCGTCCTATACATGATGGCTCGGTCACAATGATGACCGACCAACATTGCCTAGAAAATGACTAAGTGTAAGACACTAATAGACAACAAAACTTAAGGATCAAGATGTTAGTGATTATTTTATTTGTTGTTGTGTGATGATATTATTCACCTTCATGAAATTACAAGATTAACTAAGAACAACAGGAATTAGAGTGAGAACTAATCTAATCAATGCACAATTAATCTATCAACATCTCATGGATCTCTAAAATAAAGTGGTAAATGAGGCTCTCAGCTATGATCCTCACTAGTGACACTCTAAAGATGAGAATTAAGCTATATGATATGCAATTAAGATCTATTCAATCAAATTCTAGCTCTATTTGATGAACAATCTACTATGATCAAAGCAATTAAGCTATTAAAATTGACAAGTGAGTGGTGTGGATGCAAATTGCAAGAGCTTTGCTGCAATTCAAAGATATGGAATGGATCCTTAATGCCTCAAAATGCTTTCTACTTATAGGATTTTCCCAAGGGTAGGGGGTAGAGTGAGTTGATCATGGTTATGCTTGGGTAAGGTCAATTGGCTTTGCTTTGTCCATAAATGGGGGGACAAGGAGGGGACAATCATTTAAATGGTTTCAAAAGGCTGGACCATTTCAACAAAAGTGAGTGATTTGTGTCCATTTTGTCTCCAATTTGCTTTGTTGAGGGAAATTATGATTTATTAATTAATTAAAGTAATTAAATTTAGCCATGAAGGGTAAGAGGTTCATTTTGATTTTTTCTTTCAACAACTATATCATTAATTGAATTTAATCAATTTCTTAGTGTTTTTCCCCTTTTCAAGCTTCATTTAATCATTTAATTGAATTTTTCTTTGATTTGAATTGCCTTTGTTCCATTTATTGATTTGTCATGCTATTTTGATGATTTGATGCACCTTTTGATTGATTTAAGCCTTTTGCCAATATTTTGTGTCTACGCGCCATTTGTGTGATGATTTTATTCACCTTCATGAAATTACAAGATTAACTAAGAACAACAAGAATTAGAGTGAGAACTAATCTAATCAATGCACAATTAATCTATCAACATCTCATGGATCTCTAAAATAAAGTGGTAAATGAGGCTCTCAGCTATGATCCTCACTAGTGACACTCTAAAGATGAGAATTAAGCTATATGATATGCAATTAAGATCTATTCAATCAAATTCTAGCTCTATTTGATGAACAATCTACTATGATCAAAGCAATTAAGCTATTAAAATTGACAAGTGAGTGGTGTGGATGCAAATTGCAAGAGCTTTGCTGCAATTCAAAGATATGGAATGGATCCTTAATGCCTCAAAATGCTTTCTACTTATAGGATTTTCCCAAGGGTAGGGGGTAGAGTGAGTTGATCATGGTTATGCTTGGGTAAGGTCAATTGGCTTTGCTTTGTCCATAAATGGGGGGACAAGGAGGGGACAATCATTTAAATGGTTTCAAAAGGCTGGACCATTTCAACAAAAGTGAGTGATTTGTGTCCATTTTGTCTCCAATTTGCTTTGTTGAGGGAAATTATGATTAATTAATTAATTAAAGTAATTAAATTTAGCCATGAAGGGTAAGAGGTTCATTTTGATTTTTTCTTTCAACAACTATATCATTAATTGAATTTAATCAATTTCTTAGTGTTTTTCCCCTTTTCAAGCTTCATTTAATCATTTAATCATTTAATTAAATTTTCCTTTGATTTGAATTGCCTTTGTTCCATTTATTGATTTTTCTTGCTATTTTGATGATTTGATGCACCTTTTGATTGATTTAAGCCTTTTGCCAATTTTTCATGTCTACAGTTGTTATAAGATATTTTTTGGATAAGAGTTTATAATTGGGGTGAGTTTTTTTGTAACAAACAGGGAAACTTGGACTTCCTATTTATTGTTGTTTCTAAAATTTAATTTAAAAAGGATGATGGGAATATAATAACAAAGAGATAAATCATAGTTTTTGAAAATAGCATAGTTGAATAATTAATAGAAACTCATTCAAGAATACACAATATCTAATAACTATTTGAAACATTATCATTTATTTAAAAGAATTAGTATGGTTGGTAATTATTATTGGAAGAAATCAAGATTTCCTTTAAATTGAATTCATAAATAAATGTTATATTATTATAGATAATATATTAATTTACATATTTGCTTAAATATAAATTAGTAATAGCAATTGCACCTTGATGTGGAAACTCAATTAGGGAAAATTATGGTTGATTTTTTCATGTATTTGTCTAGTCCATGATATCCATTGGTAGATCATTTATGAAATGATGACATGTGTGCAATTGAAGGTCTCAATGGAGAAGTGAATAGCTTCAAATCAACTATGCATCCAAACATGATTGAAATAAAACCTCAAAATTAGAAATATAATCAAGCTACATTACCCTAAGAGAGAGGGGGGCAGATAGAGATGATACATACATACATACATACATATATACATATACATATACATATACAAACACACACACACACACACACACACACACACACATAGAAAGAGAGGGGGGGAAGATAACTCAATAATAGAGAGCGTGCGAGAGAGAGAGAGAGAGAGAGAGAGAGAGAGAGAGAGAGAGAGAGAGAGGGATAAGGAAATAGATAAAGGGATAGGGAGAGAGATAGAAAATAAGGGTAAGAGTGAGAGAGAGAAATTGTGATAGACACAAGTAATAAAGATGGATGTATATAAAAGAGGGAGATATAGAGAGGGAGAAAGGTAGATAGTGATAGAAACAAGGCAACACACACAATTGAGAGGGGGGTGAATCAGTTGTGTCCCAAATCCCAAAACCTTAACAAACTCTTAACCTTATATCTCAAATTTGAATGATGAACATTAAAAAATAAATCAAAACACATCAATCAACATATAACACCAATATTTTTGGCATGGAAACCTTGTTAGGAGAAAAACCACGGTAGGGATCAAATGCACAAAATGATGTACTCTGTTAAAATAGCTATACCCTATTAGGAGTATTAAAAGGGGGATGCACATGCATTCAGACACACTACCTAGAGCTCATTACTCAAATAAAATAAGGGCTACAACCCAAAGAAAGGTGCATTTCCTTATAACAAGTAGATAGACAAAAATACAA
Organism: Chamaecyparis obtusa; assembly: GCA_027943335.1. NCBI lineage: Eukaryota > Viridiplantae > Streptophyta > Pinopsida > Cupressales > Cupressaceae > Chamaecyparis > Chamaecyparis obtusa. Next base: position 45,451 of record BSBK01002154.1, on the reverse strand, counting down.
TATGGACTACAATCCACAAATCATGAACTAACTAATAACATCTTCATCATGGCAATACAGTTTCAATGAAGTACATAATACATCATATCTCTACCTCAATCACAGATTCCACTCATACCTCTTTACACAGTCTCTCATACACCCATATACACACGATCTGATCCATAAAAGGATATTACATTATTACATTTATACAATTCATCAACCTTGTAGAAATAAACAAGGTCAGATCAACCTTAACACCTCAATTAAAAATATTTAATCAAAATAATGCAATCATTAATGCAATCCAAAATATGGTGGCTATGACATAGAAAGTATCCAAATATTCATCCTCAAACATTCTATATCTCCATAAATTATGCCTCGATCCATCACAACATACTACACCATCATGTCGGCCAAGAATAATAAAAATACCAACACACCAAAAGAAAATCACTTAATTTGATCAGATAACTCAATGCAATCTAGTAACATGAATATGACACAATCTAGAGACATCAGCAAGCACCATAAAATGCCATAGTAACAACCAAAACAACTCTGTCTTAGAATCCACCATTATCTCAACACTGTTCATCAGAAACACCAATAGTAACCTCTGTCACTCAAGAAAAATAGTTTGTTAACATCTAAATCATGAACCAATTGAGATGAAGAAACACATCCATGTAATAATGTTATAATTTATAATCTTTCCTTGGTGTATTATTTAAATATGGATAAGCCAAGGTATCCTAATTTGTAATTTGTCCTTTAGTCCAAGTTAGAGGACAACTCATTTATTTTATTTCCTTTATTAAGAAACTTAGTTTTTCATCCTTATGAGGAGTCTCACACTTGGCACACACTTAATGTGAATGTGACATTCATAGAATATGGGAGTTACATTCTAACTCCATCACTCATCTCTATTTAAAAGATGCTTCTACACACACTTCATAAAGAATTTTCTCACTTCTTCTCACATTATTGTAATGAGCTTCTTGCTCACATTCTCTCTCCTTCTCTAGGCTTTTTTCTTCATTCATATTATATTCACAAAGGGTTTTCTTTATTTTCCCCTTTCAAAATCATTGTCTCTTTGTGTTGATCTTGGAGTATCTTGATGGTTTTGGTGATAGATCTTGAAGAAATCTCTCTTTCATTATGTTTGTGGTAAAACGCTTCCTTTTGCTCACTCACTTGGATTCTTTTCTTTAGCTCTTTTTCATTTTTTGTATTTTTCTTACATGGTATCAGAGCTAGCTAATCCTTGTTTGAGTGTTTGCATGAAGGTTCCATTCGAAGGATATCTCATTTGATTAACTTTTGTTGCAAGTTTTTCATTTTTTGTAGATCTGACATTATTTTCTAACTCTCTTTAGAAAGATTTGAATTTTTTTTTGGGTTTGGTATAAAATATATTTATATCAGTTTTCATCATTACATTCTTTTATCATTCTTTTCATGTCTTATTGCAACTCTAATATTAGTCGTTTACTTTATCATTGATTCCTTTGTTTATTTTTATTGTTAACTAAATTTATTCAAAATTTGTTTAACAAAAATTTTAAACTTTAAAACAAATATTTTGCTTAATATTTTTTAATATCGCTTTAAATACATATTCATTTGATCAATATAAACATATTTCAATTGCCATTTTCATAAATAGTTGCACTAAAATTTTGTTTTCTCGTTTAAACAAAAAAATTAAATTATTTCTTATTTTTTATTTTCATGCATATTAACTAGTAATATTTATGTTAAATTCCAGTTTTGGATTCATTTTTACATATAATTTCTTGTATTCTAGTTTATTTTGAACCACTATGTCGACATTAATTCCAAAAATCAAATTGACAAGTTCTAATTACCATGATTGGAAGACACATATTACATTTATTTCTCATTTCAAACATATTCTTGATATTGTTACTAGTTCAGCTTCTGCTCCCTCAGACCGATATTGATGATTGGAATACTAAAAATGATGAGGTGTTAGACCTAATCAACATTTCATTAAGTCTAGAATTGTATGTTTTTATTTCTAGTTATACTCACGCCCATGCAACTTGGGATATTCTCAAAAACACCTTCGACAGTGCAAATGAATCTAGAAAGATTCAACTCCAAGATCAATTGGAGGATCTTAGGTATATTGATTTCAATACTATGGATGAATTTTTACTTAATTTTGATTCTATTTGAAGTCAATTAACTAGTTTAGGAGTAAATTTAACTGATATTCATTTAATTCATATTATTTTGAAAAAATGCCTTCCTAGACAATTCCAACAATTTATTAAACTAATAGTCATTCTCATTTAGTTATTCCTACCTTAGCAACTCAATTAAACTATACTCTTTCAAACTCTATTACGTCAAGAAGAAGCTAAGTTAATTCAATTTGGCACACTTAAAACTAATGAACATGCTTTCATGTCTAGATCACATAACAATAATGATAATTCTAATAACAAATCTAGATCAAATAATACTGGTCATTCTAATAATCATAATTCTCAACATTATAATAATAATTCTCGGCATAACAATAGTCATAATAATAGTTATCATAATAATCATAATCATCCTAATAATAGACCCCAATGTACTTATTGTGGGAAATATGGTCATGTGCCCAAAACTTGTTTTAAGAAACAAAATCATGAGAAATATTTTACTCCTAATAATCCAACTCATAACTCTCTTCAAGCTTTTGGATCTCGTTATGGGATGTTTAATCCTCATTATGATAATAATATTCTTTTGCATAATTCTCCTATTTGGGATGAATCATATGACGATGGCTATTCTTGGGATAACCCCCTAGATTACTATCTTCCTAATGAAACAAACTTAATACAAAGAGATAACATTTTCTCTTCTTATAATGCATTCACACTTGATGATTCCTCTTATTCCACTTTTGATGACATTTTAGAACAAGAAGAGGACATTATTTCTACCTTTCTTAATGCTACTTTGCCTCCTTTTGAATCTCCTAGTAGAGATGTGTGCATTTTTCAAGATGAACTTCATGATTTTTCCAAAGTTCAAGATTTTGAATATAGTGCTAATCCTATGGTTGTTGAGGAGGACAATAATGACGACTATATTAATGATGATTATAATAGCTCTACTCCTCTTGATTTTTCATATAATGATGAATCCATTGAAAATATATTTTATGACACTGATGATTCTATCATTGATTATGTGACTAATTTATTTTATGATTCGCAATCTGATTTTACTTTACAAGGTTTTACTAATTCAGATCTAGGAAGAGATCCCAATGATGGGAGATCTACTAGTGGTTATTGCCTTACTGCAGATTTAGGTGCTATTTCTTGGAGAAGTAAATATGATCAATTTTTTTCTCTATATGAATATGAAGAATGTACACATGTATCTAACGAAGCTCTTGGGAATCAAAGATTACTTGAAGATTTGGGCCCTCCTCAAAAAGAACCTACACCTTTGTATTGTAATAATCAAAGTGCTACTTCCTTATCAATGAGTCCTATGTACCAAGAACAAGTTGAAGAGATGCAAGAGTCCCTCATCTATTGCAAGGGAAATGAATCTTAAAAAAGACTCTTTCTCAAGAGAAATCTCAAAATCATTGTAAACATTTTGGTTTGATACCTATTGATATAATTTCCCCAAGTAAAGATTAAAGGGGGATGTTAGAATTTATAATCTTTCCTTGATGTATTATTTAAATATGGATAAGTCAAGGTATCTTAATTTGTAATTTGTCCTCTAGTCCAAGTGGGAGGACAAATCATTTCTTTTATTTCCTTTATTAAGAAAATTAGCTTTTCCTCCTTATGAGGATTCTCACACTTGGCACACACTTAATGTGAATGTGGAATTCATAGAACATGGGAGTTACAATCTAACTCCACCACTCATCTCTATTTAAGAGATTCTTTTACACACACTTCATAAGGAATTTTCTCACTTCTTCTCACATTGTTGTAATGAGCTTCTTTCTCACATTCTCTCTCCTTCTCTAGGATTTTTTACTCATTCATATTATTTTCACAAGGGGTTTTCTTTATTTTCCCCTTTCAAAATCCTTGTCTCTTTGTGTTGATCTTGGAGCATCTTGATGGTTTTGGTGATAAATCTTGAAGCAATCTCTCTTTCATTGTGTTTATGGTAAAACTCTTCCTTTTTCTCACTCACTTGGATTCTCTTATCTCTTTTTCATTTTTTGTATTTTTCTTACAACTAAACACACTACTAGGTTAGCAACTAAAAATTTTGCATAATCGACCCACACCAATCCAAAAATTGTAACATTGTCTCTTCCTAGAAACATTCAAAATACGAGTCTCTAATTAAACATGCATAACTCACTCAAATCATAATGCTAACCTCTATAAAATGGTATAAGTCAACTACATACATCCCTAAAACCATATGTACATTCCCAACATTTGATATTCAACACAATATCCATACCGAACCAATCTTCTCATTGAACATACCAGGAACACTATCAAAAATAGTATAAATATGTTGACATCAATAACAAAACATCAATGTCAGCACATATATGCATGATATTCCAACTAAGAGATAAAGATGGGGAGGGATAAGTAGGGAGTGTTCCTGTATATGAAAGAGATGGAGAGCGAGAGAGAGAAATTGAGTGAGGAGACACATGAATAAAGAGATATATAAGGAGGGAGAGATAGAGATAGAAAGGAGGAGATAGAGAGAAATATAGCTTAAGCGGGGGAGAGGATAAAAATAGAGATATAATGATGGAGATAATGAGAGAGGGAGATAGAGGTATAAAAGGATAAAAATGTAGGAAGTGATATTGAGAGAGAGGTAGAGAGGGAGATACATACAAGGATAGAGTAGGGGAGGTGTAGGGAGAGATAGAGATAATCAAATGTAGATAGAAAGGAAAAGGGAGAGATAAGGAATATAAATACAGTGCATAAGAGTGAGAGATAAAGGAGGTGACAAAGACAAGTAATAGAGGGAGAGAGAGAGAGAGAGAGAGAGATAACTATAGAGAGAAGTAATATAAATTAGTATAAGTATATTATTACTCTAGTGTATTAGGTTATTTTCAATATAAATAATATAATATATATTATATTAAGTTATATATTTATCAATCTATTAATATATTGAAATACATGTTAAGAACGTAGGTATTTTTTAGATTATTAGATAAACAAGAATTTACGACTAAACTTAATTAAATTAGAATAAAGTATTAATGGTAATGCTTGTAATGAAATATTCTTATTATTATTTTTAATTGTATAAAATAGAATAAAGAAGATTATCTCTTCTATGTTTTAATTTTATTATTTTTTATATGAATTTTAATTCTTGTAAAACAGTTACTTTATTTATTAACTATATTTTGACCTATAAAAATTAAGAAAAAAAATAAAATAGACATTTTTTTTCTCAATAACATATTGGTATTTTTATTAATTTTCTTTTGACTGGACCTATGAACTAGTGGGGTCACCTTTAGGGGACTCCATCCCAGAGGTGATTATATGTGAGGCTTTCGAGGTATTAACACCTCCTAGGGATTTGATACAATCAAATATATACTGCCTATACTCCTTATATCTCTAATACCCTTATCATTCCATTTTTCGGCCACCACCTGGTAGTTTCATGCCCTCCTTATATCTCCCTGTGTGATAACTACCCTTTGTCAATGAACCTCCTTATCTCTCCAAGCATCAACAACACCCTTATGCCTCCCCTTTGGTGGATGAACCCCTTATAAATCTTGATCCTTCCTCACCAACTAGCGGTCCAACACCTTATATCTCCCATAACACCATTCTCCTTATGCCTCCCTTGATAGAGATGAGACCCCTTATACCTCCCTTTGTCTTCTTCCATGTATGTGATTACCTTATCCCTTTATTGTGCAGTCATGCGTAGTCACTCTTGCAAGTATCGATCCCTAGTCCACTAGCTCACATTCCTCCTTGATAATCATGTGCTCTCCTTCATTTGAGTAGTTGGTGTCAGATTCTGACATGGAACCGTGAACGATCTATAAAATTCACATCTTCATACCACACACATGCATCATCTACTTGTTCTGCTTACAAATTATGCATAAATTTGATCTTTTCAAAACCTACAGGGAATCAAACACAACACCTCTATGTTAACATGACTTGCAGCTACTGTTTCACTATGGGGTGAACCCCCAAAAGGGTTTGAGGTGAACTTGGTGAGATTTGAACTAGAGTTTATGTGTAGCATCGAGATCATTATCCTAACACTACACCTCATGACTCACCTGCACACCAACTCGGCTATGCACTCGCTCTTAATAAAATAGATATTTTTAAAATATAATGAAATCTTCAAAAGAGCATAAAAAATCTGTTGTTCCTAGAATTTCTCTTCTATAGAAATCAAATGGTTTTAGCCAATCGCATTAAAGATAAATCCTTTTTATAATTTATAAAATTAAAAAAATTCACAAGTTAACTTTATAAAATTGAATTCTTTTTTTAAAAACTAATTAAATAAAGTCTTACAATTGGTGGAAAACCAAGTCATTAATGACCAGTCAAAGCTTAAGTGAATGCAATAGTACTAGTGTAAAGGCAATTACTAATAACTTTAATTAACTTCTAGCGAAAATGATCTCTAGTACCTACCATGTAATTTGGTTAGATAGATTGATGAATCTAAATATACTTAACAATATGATCATATCAGGTTAATTCAACATTAAATTGGTACATCTTGGCCTCATTAGTTGGTCACATGAGTAATCCCGTTGTGGCACAACTTGGCAACATTAGGCGTTCAAAGCAGTTTTAAGATATTTTTAGTTCTATTCACAATTGAAAATGTTTATTGAGGTGTCTAGTAACTTTTAATCAATTTTTTTGCATGTATGTTTAGGTTGTGCCATGTTTACACTTTGTAAAAAAGTGGGCATGGCAATAACAATGCAAGAACATGAATCAAGTATATACATTGTCTCTATCTCTAATAATTAACATCATGTAATTAAAAGAACTAAAGAATTTTTTAGGGTCTACTGCATTTCAAATCCAACTTAGATTTTTTATGTAACTAGGCATGCACATCATAGGAGAGTATCAACATGTTTTACCTCCAACCACAGACCTAACAGTCCCCTAGACACCTTCTTATTAGAAGTGGCCTTGTTCTTCACAAAGGTATAACCAAGTAGCCCCAACCTTACCTTGTGGCTCAATGATTGGTTTTATTGGAGCTTTCAAACCCATCAATTTTTTATTTTCTCTTCTCTTTTTGTTTTGTTTTCATTACATTAGATATGAAGATTAGTTAATTTCGTTTAATTTTTTATACCGCTTGGATTGCTACATTATTTTCCTAGTTCCCTGTGTGTAGATGGACACACGTTTTGAGGATAGAAACATGTTTTATACTTTATGCTACAATATTCACATGAATACTACCGAATTTCACATACATCTGCATGCTATGTAGTTGACCTTGGCAAAGATCTCCAAAATTTGGCTAATAGTTCAACTCTACATGTTATTATTTTTAATCCAATTTCTTCAACTTTTATTTCAATTTACAATAAATAATTATATTCTCATTTGACATATTTTAAATTTTACTAATATTCAACTTTTTAATATTAAAAAATATTTAAAAAAATCCATTCATAGAACTTGTTTTACCCTAGAGTGATATCGTGAAAAAAATGAGCTTAAGAAGTTTGAAACATTTTAGATTTAGTCACTTTTCTTTACATTATAAATTCTAACCTAAATAATTATTTGACCTTCTCTTTGAAAACTTCACAAATCAAGGCATCTCCTTTGTAGGCTTTTGTTGAATTCCTATTTCTTCCTAGATTTAATGTAGAGTCCCCTAACAATTCCCACCAATATTTGTTTGTCTTTCTTATAAAAAAATGTCCACCTTGTGCTTAGACCAAGGCTTTCTCCCCATTCCCATGTTGATTTCACTCTCCACCAATAGTTTAAACCTTTGATATTAATTGTGTCAGTGCCCACATAGAAGTAGCTACCCTCTAGAACTTAATTGACAATGAATATATGTCATTTTTTATCACTATCTAGTCCCTCCACAATTTTGTCAAATCCTCTTAATTTTTTTCTTGAAAATCCAAAATGACTAGGTTATATATGTCTTATTAAACACATTATAAATTGATTTACATATCATGTCAACAATAACACTCTCTTAATCAATTTTCAACAATGAGGAGATAAATGTTTTTGGGTAGTTGAACTAAGAGGTGATTTATAATTCTACTTATAATTTATTCAAGTGATCAAATTTCTAAATAAAATAATTTATTATTTATCCCTTTATATTTGCATTTAAACCAATATTAAAATTCCATTTTACTCCATACACCATTCAACATAATTGATAATAAGTGAAATTTTGTATTTTTAACTAAAAGGAAATACATGAGTATGAGATAAAATAAAAAAATCTAAGTAATTTTATTGATTGAAGTAATGTTACCATAAAAGATGAACAACTTGAGAGAGCAATCACCCAAATTAGAGTGGAGACACAAGAGCTTTTGAAAAGGGAAAAACAAAGAAAAACCCCTTATGTACTATGAATAGAGAGAGAGAGAGAGAGAGAGAGAGAGAGAGAGAGAGAGAGAGAGAGAGAGAGAGAGAGAGTCATTACAATATCATCATAAAGAAGAAACAAGAGGAGAAACATCTCTTAAATAGAGACAAGAAGAGGAGTTACAAATTAACTCACAAATCTATGAATGCCACCATTCATAATATGTGTGTGCAATGTTTCAACATCCTCTTAAGGAGGAAAACTAAAATTCCTTAATAAAGGAATAAAAGGAAATGACATGTCCTCACACATGTACAAGGGGACAAAAATACATGTAGGGATTCCAAAGGAATATCCAAAACTAAATACACCCAAGGAAAGATTAATATTCTAACACCCCAACTTAAGATTTACTTGGGGAGTTTACATCGATGGGTTGCAAACCCATATTTTTACAATAAAATTGAAACTTGTCTTTAGAAAGAGGATTTGTCAAAATATCAACAACTTGATCTTCCCTCTTGCAATATATAAGTGACACTTCCTTGGAGAGGAGTTACAAATTAACTCACAAATCTATGAATGCCACCATTCATAATATGTGTGTGCAATGTTTCAACATCCTCTTAAGGAGGAAAACTAAAATTCCTTAATAAAGGAATAAAAGGAAATGGCATGTCCTCACACATGTACAAGAGGACAAAAATACATGTAGGGATTCCAAAGGAATATCCAAAACTAAATACACCCAAGGAAAGATTAATATTCTAACACCCCAACTTAAGATTTACTTGGGGAGTTTACATCGATGGGTTGCAAACCCATATTTTTACAATGAAATTGAAACTTGTCTTTAGAAAGAGGATTTGTCAAAATATCAACAACTTGATCTTCCCTCTTGCAATATATAAGTGACACTTCCTTGTTTTCAATTTATTTTCTAATAAAGTGGTGTTGGAGAGCAATATGTTTTTTCATTGCATGAAAGATAGGATTTTTAGCCAAGGCAATAGCACTTTGGTTGTCACAATACAATGATGTAGGATCTTGTTGAGGCAATCCCAAATCTTCAAGTTATCTTCTAAGTCATAAAGCTTCTTTAGAGGCATTAGTACATCCTTTATATTAAATTTATGTAGAACAAAGAGATGTAGAATGTTGATTTTTACTATTCCAAGAAATAGCACCTAAACCAATAAATAAACAATATCCACAAGTAGATTTTCCACCATTTGGATCTCCCCCTAGATCTAAATAAAAAAACCCTTTTAAAGAAAAATTATAATTTGCATAATAAAATAAACCAACATTAATAGCGCCTTTAATATATCATAAAATTCTTTCAACAACTTTGAAGTGATTTTGTTGAGGTTTAAACATAAATCTTGAAACCAAACCAACACTATAATCAATATCTAGTCTAGTAAGGGTTAAATAATTTAAACTTCAACCTGACTGTCAGTATAAAGTAGCACCGACTAAAGGAGTTTGCATATCAAGCATTAACTTTGTTCCTAATTCACAAGGAGTAGAAACATGATTATAAATATTCATTTTAAACTTATGTAAAATATCTTGAGCATATTTACTTTGAGATAGAAAAATACCCTTTCGGGTTTGTCAAATTTGCATTCCTAGGAAATAATGTAAAGTCCTAAATTTGTCATTTGAAACTTTTGATTAAGTTGAAACTTAATATTAGAAATTCAAGTATTTGAACTTGAAATAAGAATCAAATCATCGACATAGAATAATAATGATAATATCATCTTAAGTATGTTTAATATATAGATTAGGATAATTTTTGCTTCTAACAAAACCTTGAGAAAGAAATAATGCAATAATCTTAGAATACCATTCTCTAGGAGATTGTTTTAATCCATAAATGGATTTTTTTAACTTACAAACTAAATGTTTGTTTTAATCCATAAATGGATTTTTTCAACTTACAAACTAAATGTTCATTACCTAATTCTTTAACAAAACCAGGAGGTTGAGACATATAAATTTCCTTATCCAAATCACCATTTAAAAAGGTACTTTTAACATCCATTTGGTGAATAGGTCAACTCATTTTAGAAGCTAAAGGAGGAGCAATTTTAATAGTAGTCATTTTAGCAACATGAGCAAAAGTCTCATTATAATCTAAGCCTTCAATTTGAGAGAAACCTCTAGCAACTAATCTAGCTTTAAACTTAATAATTTTATTGCTTGCATTCAATTTAGTTTTATATAGCCATTTGCGTGAAACTAATTTTTACCATGAGGCAAAGGAACTAAATCCTAAGTTTGATTAGAAATTAAAGTATCATATTCCTCTTACATAGCTTTTCACTAATGAGGTTGAAATTTATCTTGATTAAAAGATTTAGGATCATTAGAATTCATAATAGAAGACATCAAAGCAAAATTGTAATAATTAACTCTCCTAGGTTTAAGTTCACCCATTCTAGCTAAATAATCATCACTTTCTTGAAGAAAATTCTTAAATCATTTAGGCTTTATCTTAGAAGTAACTAACTTGTCACTATAAGAAGAAGCATGAGGAGTAGAGTTATTATTATCATCATCACTATCACTAGAAGGAATCAAAAGAGATGCATTAGGGGTATGGTTTAGAAAATGAGGCTGGTCATCCACAACCACAATTTTACTTCCACTAAATTTGACATCCTACATAGTAGAATAATCATGTACTTCATTCTTTGTAATACAAACATCTCCTACAACTTTCAACTAGTTAGTAATAGGATTGTAAACTCTATATCCCTTAGAGTGCTCATCATACCCAACAAATATAAAAGGAGAATATTTAAAATCTAACTTTTTCCTTTTTATTTAGGTTGATGAACATAAGCAATTGAACCAAAAACCCTAAAATTATTAAGGTTGGGCTTCCTACCAGACCAAACCTCTTCAAGAGTCATATCCTTTAGAGATTTAGTAGGACTCTTATTGATGAGATATGTAGCACAAGTCATAACTTCAGCCCAAAATTTATAATCCATATTCTTAACATGCAATAAACATCTAGTCATTTCAACAATGGTTCTATGCTTTGTTTCCACTACACACCATTTTGTTGAGGTGTATAGGGAATGGTAAGCTCATGTTTAATACCAAAAGATTTTAAATAACCATTAAATTCATTATTAACATGTTTCTTACTATTATTAGTTCTAAGAATTTTAATATTACAACCAAATTATATTTCAACAAACATATGAAATTCAGAAAAATCATTAAGAACTTGATTCTTACTATGAAGAAAATATATCCAAGTTCTCCTTAAAAAATCATCAATAAATGTAAGTGTATACCTTGGTCCTTAGATGGAGTTATTCTCCATAGGTCCCAAAAGGTCACTATGAATGAGGTGCAATTTATGATTTTCCCTCCATGATTAACCATGAGGAAAGGGTCCCCTATGCATCTTTCCACTCATGCAACTAGTGCATACAATTTTGGAAGGAACAATATTAGGCAATCCATCAACCATATTTGATTTTTGCATCAAATAAATATAATCAAAATTCAAATGGCCAAGTCTTTCATGCCATACATTAAAATCAATAGTAGTAAGCAAAGAGTACCTTGAAGTAGCAAACTTGTAGAATTTAAAGAGGTTATCATTATCCATTCATGCATTGGTAATAATTTAATTATTACTGGGATCAATAATATAACACATGTCCTTATAAAATCTAATCCTATATAATCCTGACATAGCTTAGCAACAAAAAGTAGATTTGATTTTAATCTAGGAACATAAATCACATCATGAACTTTTCCATTAGAAATAGTCACATCACCCAAACCTTCAACTTTACAACTATGATTGTTAGCTAATTGAGTAGGAATATTTGAAGTATCAAGATACAAAGAATCAAAAACTTATTTACGAGAGGTGACATGTTGAGATGTACAACTATCAATAATCCATTCTGAAGGTCTTAAAACATTATAGCTACATGTAAATGCATTCAATGAGATTGAGGACCAATATTATTACCTTTCTTAGAATTAGGTTTTTTATTATGTTGATTATTTTGATTCATGGGCTTTTTATCACTTTGCTTCTTAAAACAATTATTAGTAATATGTCCATCTTTCCCACAATAGGTGCAATAGGGTCATTTATTAGAGTCATTTTTTAAAAAATTTATTATTATTATTATTATTATAAGACTTCGAATGAAATTTGTTATTGAAATAATTATGATTATGATTATGATTTTTAGACATGAATGCATGTTTATTACTTTTAAGAGTACCAAAATGAATTAATTTTGCTTCTTCTTGACACAATAATTTTTGAAAAAATAGCATAAGTCAATTTTCTAGCTAAAGTAGGAATAGCAAGTTGAGCATGCACATGGTAAT